>OZ008371.1:167385152-167985152 GCA_963931995.1 Phaonia tiefii
TGGTGAAGAGTGATCCGTCTTCGGCGGTTGGAATTCACTGTTCTGCGTTGTTCCAGTGGTATGGTTGCGACATGTCCGGCGACCATTTGCTTGGAAGTGCTTCGGGCGCGCACAACTTTTGTTGGATTTGGCTCATCTTGAAACACCCATACAGTTGACTGCTGTCTACTTTCGGGCTCATTCGCGTAAATCCTGGATTCATCACCTGTCACGATGTCGTAGACGTGTTTCGAAGCACCACGATCGTATTTTTGAAGCATTTCTTTCGACCAATCGACACGAGCCTTTTTTGAGCGATTGACAAATTGTGTGCGATCCAACGCGAACAAATTTTTTTGACAGTCAAATGTTTATGGAATATTGCATGTATGCTGGTCCCACTAATGCCTAAGGTTGTCTCAATCTCACGATAGGTCACATGACGATCTTGCAAAATCAGTACGCGCACAGCATTAATGGTTTTCGAAACAACAGCTGATTTTGGACGACCTTCACGAAATTCGATTTGGAGTGAACTACGACCACAATTGAATTCACCATACCATCGATAAACACTGGTCCTTGATGGAGCTTCATCGCCAAAAATTGAATGAAGTTCATCCATGCACTGTTGCTGAGTTAATCCACGTCGAAAGTTGTAAAAAATAATCGCACGAAAATGTTCACGATTTAATTCGATTTTTGGGCCGAGATGAATCTTTTAAGTTACTGTAAACAACACAAACAGCGCTCGTATGTCAAAACGTTCTGAGTACGCATCACCTCAAAAATGTCCAACTTTACGATAGAGCTGTCAGTTGCCAGATTGTAACACTAGGGTTACCAAATCCCGAAACATAAAATTCAACCTCGTAATAAACAAAGTACCTCCCTTTAAAGAAGGACCTTTCGGAAAAATATAATACATATTCTTACAAAAAATCTATTTATTTAGTTTTGTTGTTAAAATACATTCTATAAAAAAAATTTTTTCTTAAACAAAGTTTATCATTTACCAAAACGTATCTTTTCTTATAGATCCACTTAAATTATCGTATTTTCCAACGGCTGTCATAGGCGTGTTGGAAGTAATTAGTACATAATATATAGCGAAAGGAACTTCGTTCCAACCGGGTGTCCCCTGACATCTCATGTAATTTTTTTATGGGGTTATGTCAAGCAAGAGGTGTACAAAACGAACGCCAGGAATTTGCCTGAATTGAAGCAGACCATTAAAACAATAATTGCGGCGATCCCGGCTTCAACCCCTCAGGCCGCAATGAATAATTGTCTGATTATGTGTAACATATGCGAGGATGAGCATGGAGGTAATTTACGGTCCATCATCTTCAAAACCAATGAATTATATAAAATAAAATTTAATTTCAATACATTCAAAAAAATGAATGAAATACATTGATTAAAAAAAAGCGATATGAATTTCTTATTGTAGCACAATTGGTGCGCCACCCTGTAATTAATAAAATATTTTTATTCTGAACCAACATAAGGATTTTTTTTTAAAAAGGTGGTGTGTTCCTCAATTTCTCAGGGTAACTATTGCCTTTTCGATTTTCGGCGTCGATTATCGAGACAAGAGCGTCTGAATCAATTTGTTTCGACTTTTGTGATGTAGCACCATAAAAAACCACTGAAAATCGCTGGTGTCATGAACTCACTCTCGAACACCATTTGCTCAAGCACGCTGAAAAATAACGGCCTCTCTCACATATATTCCCAAACATACTCTTCAGGAACAATGCGTATGTTTGGAACACACTTCAAACATTCATATGTTTGCCAGTCCCAAATTTACTTGTATTTAAAAGCAAATAGTATCATGTTTACAGACAAACATGTATGCTTTTACTTTGGAACATATGCGTTCTTCATCTTAAACGTCCATAGACTTACATGGAAGCATTCGCGTGTTTCCCCCAAACTTCCTTATACTTACGTGGAAACATGTACGTATTTCGTCCCAAACATAATAATATTTAGAATCGAATTATTCTTCGATTTTATGTGTTTCATTATTATGTATTATTTATATTTATTATTGTATTATTTATTATAATTAATTTTTAACATTTATAAATAATTAATTCAAAAAATTAATAGATTTACAACGGCCTTTTTTACATCTACTTGCTTTGAATGCATTATTTGTTTTTTATCATAAAATGAGAATCTGCTACTCTTTTGCTTCTCCTTCCTTTGTTGTCTCTCAAGTTTTTTGTTTTCAGAAGGGTGGGGTACAGAAACAATATACTTCTATACAAATTTAGTTCGAGTATTAATTACTTGTGTTTTTTTATTGTATTTCACAAATGGTCCTCCGTTCCGATTTTCTCAGTAAAGGCTCGGATAGATAAAGGACTTCACGATGCCAAGTGTTTTTCCTCAAAATCGTTTCTCACTTTGGTAGCACACATACCCAAAAACCAAAGTAACATCATAAACCATTTAACGGTCCGAGCTTTCGTTTATTCTTTTTCCACTGATCAAGCGCTTTTGATATATTCTGTCCGATGAACCATTGACGACTGAATATACAGGGTGTTTCAAAAGTGACCAGCCTATTGGAAGATGCTCTTATTCTGTTTTGACATTTGTGGACTAGGCAAACGTATAATACAAGTAAATAAGCCATAGAGTGATACACTCCCCAAGAACGCGGAATAATCGTGTCTATTTTTTTGCGTAACAATTCGTCTGTGGTGTTGGCGCAGCGCGAATACCGTCGCCGATTCCCCGGCCATCCGACACCGACTGCGCAAACACTGCGCCGTTTAGCCACTAACCATGAAGAGTATGGGACCACACGAGACGTTGCCAGGAGCGCCCGACCCCGGAGCGCCCGTTCTGCCGAGACTATCGCCGCTGTTGCCGAGGATGTCGAGCTATCGCCGGAAACATCGACCAGACGACGTGCCTCGCAATTAGCCATCAGCCGATAGTCCCTATAGCGAATTTTGGTCAAAGACCTGCGCATGTTCCCATTCAGAGTCCAGTCCGTGCATCAGCTGCTGCCTGTCGACCGCCAAACGGGTGTAACCTACGCCCAAGCCATCCTCAATCCCGGGGACGATTTTTCCACCAAAATCATAATGAGCGATGAGGCTCATTTCCACCTCAGCGGGTACGTGAACAAGCAAAACTATCGCTTCTGGGGCACCGAAAATCCACGCATGATGCACGAGAGGCCATTACACCCGCTCAAAGTGACTTCGTGGTGCACTGTTCACGCTGGAGGAGTAATCGGGCCGCTGGCCAAACGACAACAGTGGACGGTGCGCGCTATAGAGCCATGTTAACCGAGTTTTTTCTACCGCAATTCGACGAATTAGGACTGGAGGACATGTGGTTCCAACAGAACGGAGCAACGGCAAACACCGCGCGAGCCACAACCGATATTCTGAAGGCGGCGTTCCCGGGTCGTCTCATCTCTCGTTTTGGCGATTTGCACTGGCCCGCAAGATCGCCCGATTTAACCTATCCAGACTTTTTTGTATGGTTGTTTGAAGTCCCGTGTTTACGTGAACAAGCCCGAGACCCTGGAAGCCCTCAAGGTCAATATTCGACACAAGTGCGGGAATCTGTCGCCCGAAGTTCTCGCCGAGGTGGTGAAAAATGCCATAAAACGAGCCCGTATGGTAATCAATTGTGATGGCGCCCATTTAACCAATATCATCTTCTCAACGTAACCACTAAAATTATAAAGGTCCACACAGACATAATCAAAAAACAGTATCGAAGTTTTTCAGTTAGAAAAAAATGAGAGCCAAACAACATCGGATGACTTCTTTTGAAACACCTTGTATGAAACTAAAACGCAATACATTAGACAAAATAAGAATCACTTCATCTGCAATTTACACGCCCATTCAGGCATATTTATCACGCACTGACTGAGAGAATAATGTAAAAATACAGACACACACTCACAAAATAGACTCTCTCGTTGTCCATCTCTTATTCCCTTGCTCTCGAGAGAGCATAGACAGTGCAACAAACACTGCTGTATTTGCATTGCAAACATAAATATATTTGGGTCGTAAACACATGTATTATAACATATGAATCCAGTATGTATCTCAAACATGTAATATTGGATAGCAAACACAATGTGTTTAGACACAAGTATATTATATTTGCGACAAGCTCCAAACACGTTTATATTTGCATCCAAAAAACAACAAAAGACAGATTTTTCAGCGTGAGGATGAATTTTGTGAGGGTCATCCAAAATCGGTTGGTCTGCCAAAAACATCGATGTAGTGCGTGAACAGATAATGCAAGATCATGTGACATGTCGTGAGATAGAGGCATCCTTGCACAATAGTTCGACTTCAATACATTCAATTTTGCATGAACATTTGGCTGTAAACAAGATTTATTCGCGTTGAATCCCACATAATTTGGCAATCGCTCAAAAAAATGTTAGTGTCAATTGGGGTAAGGAAATGATTAAAAAGTTCGACCGTGGTGTGGACGTGTATAAACTCGTGAGAGGTGACGAATCATAGATATATGAGTATGAGCCGGAAATAAAACAGCAATCGACCGTATGGGTCTTTTAGGACGAGCTAAATCCAACACAAGTTGTTCGTGGAAGAAGCTCAGCGAAGACAATGTTCGTCTGTTTCATCGGCCGAATGGGTCATGTGGCCACTGATCCGCTTGAGCAACGTAGGGCGGTTAATTCTGAGTGGTACACCACTATTCGTTTCCCGAAGTTCTCCAGAGAAATTCATAAAACCAACCGCCAAGGACGAATCATTCTCCATCATGACAATGCGAGCACTCACAAGTCTCATCAAACAGGTGAATTTTTGGGCAGTCAAAACATCGAATTGTTGAGTCATCCTCCATACAGTTCTGATTTGGTACCCAATGGCTTCTCCTCGTTCCCGAATATCAAAGTAAACTGCGTGGTCAACGATTTACGAACGCCGAAGAAGCAGTTGAAGCGTTCAGACCCCATGCTTTGGAGGTGTCTCAAGAGGAATGGCAAAACTGCTATGACAAATGGTTTGAAGGAATGCAAAAGTGTATTGATCATCAAGAGGAATATATTGGAAAACAACAAAGCCATTTTCATTGTTTGTTATGTTTGTTATTGTTTGCTATTCCCGAAATATAAATAGCAACCCTCGTGTTAGTCCATGTTTTCCTCAACGACCATAAATAATATTGACAAAGCATTTATATAATTAATATAATAATTTTTGTTTAATCTATTATTTTATTAGAGTTTCTTAAAAACAACATTCTTTCTCTGACATGCACAGCAGAACTGAGACAACCTTAACTGGATTAGAAATTGACAACATTACCCTGGAATAAGACAACATTTTCAGTGTTCAATATAACATAGTGGAAAGGATGGTCAGCTTTAAAAGACGGCGGCATACTACGTCCTTCGTCAATTACACCTAAAACATTAAAATCAAAAAAGATTGAAACATAATGAAATAGCTGAGAGAGAGAGAGAGAGAGTTCACCTGTAGCAGCAGCAGCTTCAGTGCCCATTTCAGTAACTTCAATGAAAGCCTTTTGTACGACATGAGTAATTGATGATGGTTCAGGGGATGCCAACATTTTGCCCAAGTTAGCATTTTCAAACAAGTGATGAATATTAAGCTGAAAAACGAAGGAATTGGAAATTGTTTATCTGTAATTGGATAGAAACTCTTTAAACTAAATACCTTCTTAAGTGTGTCAGTCAATTCAATTGTGAATTCAGCCTTAAATTTAGGCAAGTATACATTAATAGTCGAATGCCTCATTTTTTTGGTTAATGATTCCAAGCTAACGTCCTTCAATTTAGCTTCCATATTAGTTAAACCGGTACGGTCAAAGGGTAAAAATATTAACATGGACAGATCCGAATCCTTATAGGGTAATCTCACTGCCCTAGCATTTAAATCACCACGAAAATATCCAAATTCAAAAATGTCCTTTCGGTGCATCATATCCACTTTCACGGTATTGGTCTCATCGACGTAGAAATTAGTTTCTTCAGTTTTCGTAGCAACGAAAGGTTTCAACCATTCGCCTTTGAAGTGAATTGCATTTAGTAAGACCAGCCGGGTATCGGAGCTCAACATATCGGGTGTAATGATGTCTTTAATCAAATGATTTGTTTTCAACGCAACCCATTCATTCATAACATTAGCGGCATTGGCGCTTTGGCCAAAATTTATAGATTCAGCAGTTCCAAAGAATTTTTCGGACAACATTTTATTGTAGTTGTTTTGCAACTCGTAGCGATTCATCACATAAACCTTATTGGCCACATGCACTTGGTTGCTGTTCTCATAATGGGACAATAAGGAGAAGTAGTTGTTCGCAATTACTTCGGTGCTTTGGCCGGAGAAACCCATGGCACTATCCATTTCAGCGGCAGTTTCGCCATCTGCACCCATGCGCACCATGGCCAAACACGTCTGAGCAGAGAAGGGTGAAAAGATAATGTTCTTGTGTCCGTTGGATTTCACAAGTTCATGGAAAATATTATGACTGAAATATTCCAAACCACTTTTGAAAGTGGCATCCAGGTTGCAAGTGGAGAGAGTCACAAACATAGCGGAAATGCCAAGAATTGTGGAAATTTTAGCTGAAATATTAGGGATATGGCAATTATTTCAATACATTTTCAAAAACTAGTAAAATAATCAAAATGTTCTCCACTCCTTATCAGTTAATGTTAAGTTTTGACCTAAATTTATAAAATTTTTAAAAACACTCTTGCAGCAAATTACTTACCTTGGAATGCCATTTGAAATTTTTGTGAAAATTTTAAATATTTGGAAAGTTTATATGCTGAGGTAGGTGCCTCCGCAATGAGATGTTTTTGCAACTGAAGATGATTCATCCAACACGTGAGTATTTATAGCAAAGGTTGTCTTCAGTTGTGAAAACAAGTATATTGTTTTGAATTTTTTTGCTGATTATAATTGAATTGGATTAGAGAAACATCTTGGCTTGTGTCAATTATGATAAGAAGCTCATGGCTTGTTATATAAAGTAATGCCGGAAATTTGATATTTTATAAAATTTCATTTTATTTGAACTGAAACAAAAATATTTGTGAAATATTGAATACAACACTATGCAACACATTGAGGGTCATGGCCTGGGGTGTGGGAAATTTCCTCGCTAAATGAGAGCTCTGTATGTATATATTCATTCCTCCAAATTATTATTAATTTTTAGGTCGAAACTTTATTTCGTGGCAAAAAAAATGTGACAGTTTTTTGAGACGACGTTAAGGAAATAATTAATAATGTGTATTAGAAATTAAAAAAAAAATACGGTAATGACCATAGATTAATTTATACCTAGATTTCGCTCATCGGTTTAATGATAGAAGGCAAGCGAACTTGTGCTTGAACGTCAAGAGAAGAATTCTGTCGTGTTTCAGCCGTTCGAAGAGTGGTTAAATAGTCTGAAGAAACAGGGTCGTTGCGGTCGGTCTCTTGACAACATTGCGAGAGTGTCGCTGAAAACCCGAAAACATCAATTCATCATCGTTCTCAACAACTTCTAATTTCACGAAGCTCTAGGCAGCGAATTTTTACAAAAGACCTTCACCTTCATGCGTACAAAATTCAGCTTAGCCAGGAACTCAAACCAGCAGGCCATGGAAAGCGCCGGCAAAGCGTTCAATTGGTAATGGAGCAAAGTGAAGTCAATGGGAATTTTTCAAAAAAAAAACTCATCTTCTCCCATGAATCGCATTTCCATCTGAATGTCTTCGTGAATACACAAAATTGTCGATTATGAAGCTCAGGAAATCCTCATGCAATACATGAAAAACAAATGCACCCACAACGAGCAACTGTCTGGTACGGATTATGCACAGGCGGCGTGATTGGACCATACTTTGTTGAAGATGAGGCTGAAATTGCAGTGACTGTGACCGGCAGTCGTTACAGGATTATGACAAGCAGTTGTTGTGGCCTCAACTGGACGGCATGGATCAGGACGATATGTGGTTTCAGCAAGACGTCGCCACCTGCCACACCGCGCATGAAACAATCGATTTATTGCAGCAACGATGTCCAGAACAAATTATCTGATGTCAACTGGCAATCAAGAGCATGCGATTTAACGCCGTGCGATTTCTATCTTTAGGTTTTGTTAAATCTTGTTTTTATGCGAATGAACCAGAAGCAATTCATGAGTTCAAATCTGAGATCCAACTAGTCATCGGTGAGATACAGCCACATCTTTATGAAAAAGTCATGGAAAATTTAATGGAAAAAATAATAGCCTATCATCAGAGCCGTGGGGGCCATTTGACGGATATTTTATTTCATTCTTAATCGGAATATGTTTTCTTTACAACCGAATAAAAATATTACAATTATCTCGAAAAACACACGTTTTTTTAAATAAAAAATGTCATTATTACTGAGACACCCTTTATTTTTAAATTATTTCCTTCATATCTGGCAGTTTGGTTTTCACACATTTTCTATAGTATAGGTTTATGAATTTGAAAGTACTACGAGGTAATAGTTATCGAAGCCACAAACCTCTAAATATAAAATATGTACTTCAAAAACCAGAATTGCCAGCAGTCACAAAAATGTTCAAAATAATTAAAAGCATTCCCATATTTCATTACAATTGGTATCCGATTGTTCAAAATAATTAAAAGCATTCCCATATTTCATTACAATTGGTATCCTGCCTTTGCATTGCCAGAGCAAATGCAAATTCAAAGTCTTTTAATACTCATTGCTATTGAAAAACTGAAATTGATAAAGTAATACATCTTAAAATCCAATGCAAATTAAAAACCCCCATGTATGATACTAACAATAAAAGATAGCAATAAAGTCCAAAATACTGCTAAATTTCACAGTTTTTCATCAAAACGACATGAAAAATATAAGTCAACATTTTTTGTAACTCTACCCGATGTAAGTCACTTTACGTCAAATATCTCTCTACCGCACCAACCACACCACGAATAGTATAAAATGAAACGGTGAGACAGATAGCACCTCTAGGTATATGATTATAATGAGCTTATTCAAAAGTTAGATATAATCTATACAAATTGGGAAAAATTTTGTATTTCGTGAGTTAAAAATTCTAAAACTCAACAATTCAAAATGTTTATATACTGTTTCTTCTCTAAATAACCAATTTGTTCTCTCTAAGCTTTATATAGTAATAATTGTTGACACTAATATTCTTTTGTTTTAATTTTTTTTTTAATATTTAACATCTTCAATAAAAATTTAAAACGTTCAAATTGTTCATTCCATTTCCTTTTCGGTTGTTTCTGTGAAAACTATTCAATTTTCATTTAAAAATTTAAATTATTCATTGAAAACATACTGTATTTATATGTTTTTTTTTTTAAATTTGCATTGGATTTTAATTTGCATTACTTTATCTAATGCAAATGCAATATAATTACGATTGTTCGCAGTTGCAATTAAAAAATTTGAATTGAATTTACATTTGCTCAGGGAATGCAAATAAAGGTTGTGAAATCGGATGATAATTGTAATGAAATATGGGTATGCATTTAATTATTTTGAATTTGTTTGACAGCTGCCAATTATGTTTTTAAAGTATTTTATATGTAGAGGTTTGTGACTTCGATAGGTATTGAACAAGGATGATAGAAATACCATAGATGACTCATTCGGTTATTCACCATTTTCACCAGTGGGCACAAGCTGTTTCCGTACGACCATTTTTCACTCGAATGTTACGAAAAAGTACTCAGAAAACATTTTTATGTAAAATCTGTTGTTACAGTTTGAAAATAAAATATAGACAGTAGAAAAGCATATAGCTTTTGACATTTTTTGACAATACAAGAGGCAAAAAAGCATGGTTATATAGTTTATTCAATAGTTTTTGTTTCCAGGGAAATTTGACCATTTCCGCCATTGCTGCGCCATCTAGAAAATTTCCCTTGACTTTCAAATCCACCACTTATAATTCACCATCTATGGTATTTCTATTATCTTTGTATTGAATCGTAGTACTTTCTAATTCATAAACCTGCGCTGTATAAAATATATGAAACCCAAAACTGCTGCATATGAGGGAAATGCTTTAAAAAGAAGTACAATTACCAATGGTATTTATAATTTACAATTTTGAATTTGTATTTGGAGAAGTAATTCAAATTACACTACAAATTATAAAAAAAAATTGTGTCCCAGAACATGCCATGAAGGGATTGAGGAGAGGTTCTCACAATCAGTGAGATGTGCGCGAGACAGACAAACCGTATGTCAGGCTAAGAAATCTATCCGAATTCGGACAGACATGTCGGAACAAACGGTAATAACAGAAAAAAAGTTCACTAAAAAGAATATAAAAATCCCTCCGACAGAGAGTTCCGAAATTGGTCCGAAGTTGGAAGATCTGTCGATGCAAAATAAATAATACTTCCATTCGAAGAGTCGTACAGAGGACTCAAATTACTTCTGTACGGTTTTTTATTCTTGGTTTGATAGTTCCCGTTATTGGTTTTCTACGCAATATCTGTACGAATTCTGTGTCTGATGAACGCTGTGTCTGATAAACGAAATCCAATTGATCGCCGTTTCTTCCTTAGCATTTATCAGCCGTCCTGTCGATGTCAATTGGCTACCTCAGAGCTACGATTTGACTCTTTAGACTTTTTCTTCTTGAATGTCGTTAGAGACCGATGCTGGACGAATATTCCAGGCACGATTCACACAGTTAAGGCTAATATCGTCGAACTCATTCGTGAGAACCGTCAACAAAGTCTTGAAAAATTGGACTGACAGGAGGAGCTACTACGAAGCAATCCACGACAGCCACATGAATGAACTCGTGATTCATAAATAATAGGAATATTTGTTATTTCCAACCATACATGGGCTTTTTTCATTTGCATTGGATTTTAATTTGCATTAAGAATTACCATTGTTCGCAATGGCAATTAACAAATTTTGAATTTGCATTTGCTCAGGCAATGTAAATGCAGGTTATAAAATCGGATACCAATTGTAATGAAATATGGCAATGCTTTTAAATATTTTGAATTTGTTTGAGTGCTGGCAATACTGTTTTTAATGTATCTTACATGTAGGGGTTTATGGCTTCGCTAGGTACTGCTTTGTAGCACTTTCAAATTCATACACCTGTACTGTATAAAATATTTAAATCCCAAAACTGCCACATATGAACGAAATGTTTTGGAAACAAATACAATTGCCAATGGTATTGCAATTTTTTTCAATTTTCATTTCGAAATGTAATCCAAATTAAACTACAAATTATATTTTTGTCATATAATTCGTTTGCCCCTTGAGTGTTTCTAACAAAGCTTTATTGTACCAACATAAATTAAGTTTACTGCATTTTATTAATATTTAAAAATGTACTTGTATTTGGACCACCCTGTGTATAAGTATACATACAGGTGAAAAAGTTACCACAATCATTCAGCTGTTCGATTTTTAGTTTTACACTCACTGAGGAATCTATGCCTGACGATTGGAGTCTTACTGTATTATGTCCTGTATTCATAAAGGGTGATCCGTGTGTCTGTCCCAACTATCGCCTTATCAGTATTTTATCCATCGTGTATAACGTTTTGTCGAGCATATTATGTGAAAGACTAAAGCCAATTATTGAAAACCTGACTGGACCGTATCAGTGTGGTTTTAGACCAGGCAAGTCCACGACTGACCAAGTATTCACGCTACGCCAAATCCCGAAAAAGACCCACGAAACGCAAATCGATACATACCAACCTTTGGGCGATTACAAAGTTGCCTTCGATAGCCCCGTACGGGGACAATTGTACGAAGCAATGTTTCAAAGCTGATCCGCCTCTGTAGTATGACGCTGACCAACTCCAACTCAACAGTGAAGGTGGGGAAGACCTCACCGAACCATTCTGTACCAAGCAAGGACTGAGAAAAGGCGACGCACTTTCGTGCAATCTCTTCAACATCTTAATCGAGATAATAATGAGATAAGCTTCAGCAAATCCGAACAAGACCATCAACACGTATGCTGACGACATAGACATCATTGGCCGAAATTTGTGGGAGGTTACTGCAGAATTTTCAAGAATCGAAAAAGAATCAGCGAGAGCTGAGCAAATTGGTGGTGTCAACGACTAGAGAAACCTCTCGACTTGGGCCGCATTTGAACGTTGACAACCGATTTAATTTTGAAGTGGTAGATGATTTTGTCTACCTTTGATCCTCCGTGAATGAGGACAACAACATCAGCCTGAAGATAAATAGGAGAATTGTGCTTGCAAATAGATGCTATTTTGGGCTTAGCAAGCAGTTTAAGAACAAAGCCCTATCTCGAAGGGCAAAAGTTCAGCTATACCAGACTCTTATTTTACCTGTGTTGACATCTGGCTCCGAAACTTGGGCCGTATCGCAAGCGGATGAAAAACGCCTGGGAGTATTCGAGAAACAAATTTTGGCGTAAAATATATGGTCCTGTTAAAGACAACGGCGGCTACTGACTTCGTCGAAACCAAGAGCTAGGTATATCACCTGTACTCTGACTCGAATCCAATTAGGTAAATTCCGTTGGCTAGACCAGGTTATTAGAATGGACGAAGATGAGCTAGCGCGAAAGGTTTTCAATAACGTACCCGATGGAAGCAGGAAAAGACGACGACCAAGACTCCGCTGGAAAGACCAGGCAGAAGAATCCCTCCGTATCCTTGGCGTTAGCGACTGGCGAAAACAGGAGAAGGATAGAACCAGTTAGAGGCATAAATTAAAATTTGTTTGTTTAATTAATATGTTTACGACAACTGACCTCAAGAGGTTGTAAAATAGTCAAAACAATAAGCAAAAGAGTGGGACGTACAGTCTTCCACAGGTTCCGAACGGTAGATTTAGAAGTACTAATCGATGTGACCGACGTTGAATGAAATATAAAGCAGTGAAGCAGGGATCAAACCCGCAATCTCATGTACAATAGTCGCGCCCCCTAGCTATTATATCACCGATGGGAAATGTTATTTTTAGAATTCTGTGTTATAAATTCCCTTTTTTATAAACAATCAGTCATCCAAAATCTACAATAACCAGCTCAAGACAGGATATTAAACTTCTAAAATATCTCAGCAAGAAGAGCAGCCTTTGGGAATATTGAAAAAACTTTAATTATTAACATGATTTTAATTCGTTTTTATTAGTCAATCATTTCATTAGAAATATTAGAAACAAATTCATATTGGTCTTGAAAAAACATAAACTGTATTAGAATTTGACAACATTACCCTGGAACAACACAACATTCTCAGTGTTTAATATCACATAATGGAAAGGATGGTCTGCATTAATATACGGGGGCATCATACGTCCTTCAGCAACTGCACCTAAAACATTAAAGTAAAATTTAATATTGAAAACTGACAGCATAATGAAATAGCTGGGAGAGAGCACCTGTGGCAGCAGCAGCTTCGGTGCCCATTTCAGTAACTTCAATGAAAGCCTTTTGTACGACATGAGAAATTGACAATGGTTCAGGGGATGCCAACATTTTGTCAAAGTTAGCATTTTCAAACAAGTGATTCATATTAAGCTGAAAAACGAAGGATGGGGAAATTGTTTATCTATGTTTGAATAGAAACCCTTTAAACTAAATACCTTCTTAAGAGTATCAGTCAATTCAATTGTGAATTCAGCCTTAAATTTAGGCAAATTTACAATAACAGTTTTATGCTTCATTTTTTTGACTAATGATTCCAAGCTATGGTCCATCATTTTAGCTTCCATATTAGTAAAGCCAGTGCGCTCATAGGGTAAAAATATCAACATGGATAGATCCGAATCCTTATAGGGCAATCTCACTGCCCTAGCTTCTATATCATGAAGCTCTGCATACTCGTAGTTGTCCTTCCTATGCATCATGTCTACTTTAACCTTGGTTGTCTCATCTACGTAGAAATCTGCTTCTTTAGTTTCGCTAGCCACGAAAGGTTTCAACCATTCGCCTTTGAAGTGAATTGCATTTAATAAGACCAGGCGGGTATCGGAGTTCAACATATCTGGTGTAATGACTTCTTTGATTAAGTGATTTGTTTTCGATTCAACCCATTCATTCATAACATTAGCGGCATTGGCGCTCTGACCAAAATTAATAGATTCAGCAGTTCCAAAGAATTTTTCGGACAAAATTTTATTGTAGTTGTCTTGCAATACGTAACGATTCATCAGGTATATTTTATTGGCCACCTGCACTTGGTTGCTGTTCTCGTAGTGCGATAACAAGGAGAAGTAATTGTTTGCTATTAATTCCGTGCCTTGGCCGGAGAAACCCATAGCTTTATCCATTTCTTCGGCAGTTTCACCATCAGCCCCCATGCGTAACATGGCCAAACATGTCTGAGCAGAGAAGGGTGAAAAGATAATATTTTTGTGTCCATTGGCTTTCACAAGTTCATGGAAAATATTATGGCTGAAATGTTCCAGACCACTTTTGAATGTGACATCCAGGGAGCATGTGGAGAGTGTCGCAAATATAGCGATAAAGCCGACAGTTGTCACAATTTTAGCTGAAATGACAGATTAGTGGCAATTATTTGGCAACATTTGAAATCAAATTTACTAAAATAATCGAATTTATGTCGATACCTTGACCTGCATTTCTAAAGTAATAATTCTAATCTTTTCGAAAACCACTTACTTTGCAATTCCATTTTCACTTTGTGGATAATATTTAGAACTTTAAATCTTTTTTAGGTGAGTTGTCTCTGCAATGAGACGTTTTTGTACTGCCAGCAATTCTTCCACAAGGTGAGTATTTATAGAAAACCTTATCTTAAGTTTCGAGTAAAAGCACAGACCGTCTTAAATTGTTCTGGATTTCTTGCTGAATAGAAACGATTTGGAAATAGAACAGCACGATATGATCCACGTATGTTTGGAACCTGTTTGCCACATCCAGAGTGTTATTCCCTGGATATGATAATATATATATATATATTATATAATATTATCAGAAATATTTGCAATTACTTTTCTTTGAAATGAAACAAATACAAAATTGGGAAATATTGAATATAATCAGTGCCTTCTATACCAGAAAAAAGCATAACGAACTCATATTATATTTTCCAAACAAAGTGTGGTTTTTGTAGTGGGTTAAGCCAAAACGTTTCTGAATCATTCTTCAATTCTTAGTTAAGTCTCTTTAACTTTGAAAACATGACTCAAGTGCTTTATATTTTCTACTTTTTTTTAATACACGACTGTTATGATGCCTCTAAGGCTTTTTCATTGATATTTAAATTGTTTAGATTGCTAGTACTTTTAGCCTACACTCAAACAAATAAATACGGTTTTTAACAGAAAACAATGGTTGCTATTTGACGGCAGGCATAATTTCTGTTATTAGAGAAAATGTACCGACATGACAACAAACTGTTTTCAGTGTTGATTACACTGTGGAACAAAATGAAACTTTCTCGTAAATAACAAGGTTCTGACAACGGATTCTGGTAGAGCGGGGAACAAAATAGACGTGTATGGGCGTTTTGAAAGTTTACTACTGAGTTTTTTTTAAGGGGGGGTTACAATTTTACCCCTTTGCTCATTCTTATGATAAATCGGTATAGAAATCCATGTTGTCCTTACATTTTAGTTATACGATGTGTTCAGCAATTTTATGTACAAATTTACGAGAAACATTTTTGTGGAATACTTTAATCCTCTACCGCCTCAATATTATTATTGTTACTCTTGTGGAAAAGGTTACAAAAACAACCCTAAAGTAGGGGTGCAACGGATTTCGTCAGAAAATTCTATTATAAGTTTCTTAACACACCAAAGCTGAAAAGTCATTCAAGTCAAACATAAGTCAAAACAGAAAATCCATTTATTTTGTACTTATTCCGAGTTAATAAATAAATAAATGGTTTCCCATTACATCCCTTGAAGGAATTGGGGAGAGCCACTCACAACCAGTGAGCTGTGCGCTTTCTAGTTTTATACTCACTAATTGGCACCTACAGTTTTACAGCGGTTCCGAACGGTATTTTTGAGAAGCATTTTCATGGCTACATACACGATAGTGTCGCCGTCACTATGCGAGGTGACCGCCGTCGAAAGAATTTGTAAGGTGGTCAGAGCAGGGATCGAACCCAGAATCTCAAGTACAAGAGCCGCGCACACTACCCATTGCACCATTCCGATTTAGCGCCCAAAATTTCCCACAAAACTCGTGTGTATTATTGGTGTGTATTGAAAAAATATTCTACGTAAAATTGCACTACACTGAGAGGAAAAGCATAGTCACAGTGATGAAACTGTCATTTCATTGTTTATGCCGCGTCTCGTAGTATTTGTATAACTCCCCTAGTTTTTGTGAATGGATTGATTCGACGTGTAGAGCTTCCATATCTACCACAAGTACAGTTAAGCCAAATATGAACAAATTTGGCCGCTTCTCGTGAAATGCCCCAAATGTAATGCAATTCGAACATGTAATCGAGTCAGTAGTCGTCTGGCTGATTTTGAGTTTTGTATTGATTTCAAAATACTCTGCCATCACCCTAAGTGATGAGTGGCATTCTTTCACCGTCAGGGATGTAGCAAGCAGGGCTTCCAGGGATTTTATGGCAGCCTGGCGTGGTAGATACGTACATATTCTCCGGAAGGTTCTGACACTACTTTTCAGTAGTTCAGCAACCTCCAGTATGGCGGTAACTTCCGCCTGAAATACACTACAGCGATGAGGCCGCTTGAAGGAGATACTTACATTTAGGTCCGATGAATGGACCCCATAGCCTACTTGCCCGTCCAATTTCGATCCATCCGTGAAAAATCTGATACCACTGGTGTCCCCTTCGAGTAACTTTTCCCAGGTATTCCTGTTCGGAATAGAAGTCCTTAGATTTGTCGCTGGTAGAAGGTAGGGGATACAGTAGTCCGTTTTTACGGGAATAGAGTCGATCCGGTGTAGCAATTCAGCGTGTCCGGAATGCACCGATATCAAAACGCCACAATCTCTGATTCTCACCAGGGATGTAGTAGCCATGATATCAGGAGCACAGATGTCCAGGATAGCACTAAGTTCAGTGACTGACGTCGTGCCCATTGCCCCATTAACGCTAATCAGTGCTGATCTTTTAATTTCCATCAAGGAATTCAGAATATATTCATTTTGAAGGGACCTCTACCAAACTACGGTACCATAGAGAAGTATTGGTCTGACTATTGTCGTACAAATCCACATGGTGATCGTAGGAGACAGTCCCCAGCACTTTCCTATCGCCCCTTTACAGCAGTAAAGAGTAACTGACGCCTTTTTCACCCTCTCCTCCACATTCGGTTACCAAAACAGTTTTCTGTCGAGAATTATTCCCAGATACTTGACCTTTTCCGTGGCCATCGGTGGTGCAATGGCTAGTGTGCGCGCCTCTTGTACATGAGATCCTGGGTTCGATCCCTGCTTTCTTTCGGCGGCGGTCACCTCGCATAGTGACGGCGACACTATCGAGTATTTAGCCATGAAAAAGCTTCTCAAAATACCGTTCGGAATCGGTGTAAAAACTGTAGGTCCCAATCAGTGAGTGAAAAATTAGAAAGCGCACAGCTCACTGGTTGTGAGAAGCTCTCCCCAAGCCCTTCATGGAATGTAATGGGAAACGGTTTATTTTTTTTTTTACTTGACCTTTTCCATCAACTTTAATTGCACCCCATTAACTGACGGCAGTTCAAATGCGGGTATTTTATATTTCCGAGAGAACAAGATAAGCTCGGTTTTAAGTGGGTTAAGTGATAGTCCGTTGTTAGCGGTCGAGTTCGAAATCAGACTAAGTAGGCTGGTTGAGTTTATTATAGATTAAATATGACAAAAATTAAATACGAAACAGAACCAAAATGTCCGTTGTTGTTGTCTACAATTACAACAAGGTCTATACACAGTATAAATTGCGGAAATCTTTGGCGTATAATAATTTGCATATGATTTGAATTTGCATTACTTTATTTAATGCAAATGCAAAAGAATTACCATTGTTCGTAATGTCAATTAAAAAGTGTTGAATTTGCATTTGTTCAGGCATTGCAAATGCAGGTTGTGGAATCGGATGCCAATTGTAATGAAATATGGAAATGTTTTCAATTATATTGCAGTTGTTTGACTGATGGTAATTCTAGTGTTAAATTATTTTATATGAAGAGGTTTGTGACTTAAATAGGTATTGCCTCGTAGTACTTTCAAATTCATAAACCTGTACTGTATAAAATATTTGAAAACCAAAAGTGTAAGATATGAAGGAAATGCTTTGCAATTAAATACAATTTGTATTGAAATTTTGTTAAATTGCATTTTGAAAGGTAATTAGAATTTAACTGCAAATTATATTTGTCATATAATTAATTTGCCCCATGTATGCTTATTCAAATGGTGTCTTAAAGTCATAGGTCGCAAAGTAATATTTCAAGAAACATAGTTCACTTGTGAGCATCACATTATATTATCGTATTCTCAAGACGTAGAACATCAAAATCAAAACTAACCGGAATATCCTTAACTCCTTCCTATTTATTACAAATAAGTTGGAAATATTTATTTCTTAATTTTCTTAAGAAATACAAATCATAGAATAACACATACATAGATAAACTTATTCTCTCATCTGACGTTTCATTTCACACTCTTCATTGTAGGTTTGTGGAAATGAGAGCAATTAAATTTAAAATTATCTTACACCAGGTGGAGTTACAAAATATATTCACTTAACTTTTTCCTGTCGTTTTGGTGTAGAACTGAAAAATTTAAATATATTTTGCACTTTTTTATTGACTTTTATCGTTGGTATACATTTGTATTGTATTTAACACAACTAGTTTGCCACAAAAACACGAAATTCGGTTGTTGTTCCTTTGTTGATCGCTGTATACTATTGCCTCTATCTGGTATCATAGAACCCATATTTCCCACCATCCAATGTTTACTTTCCATCCTACCTATGACGTTTAATTTATTGAGCGAATAAAAACTTCTATGATATGTTTTATTCTATGATACAAATAGTTCAAAATACAGCTACAAATAACACTGTGTGTAATTTTTTAAGTCATGGCAAAATAACCATATACGGACACCACTACGTGATAAAAGACTAAAAAAAAAGACCCGTGTTTCCCAATTTTTCCCAAAGTCATGCACTTTTGTTTTTATGGGCCGCCAAAGATTTAGGGCCTCGGTATCATTTTCGTAAAAATGTAATCATTTTCTCAGGCTCATATCTTGCAAACCGTTCAGAATTTACTCTCTTAGGCAAAGTTGTAGCTCTTGTCATAAAGAACAAAAATTGCGAACATATAAAATCAAAAAAACTTCACCTTCCAGATCAAAATCGCAAAAAACTTAAAAAAATTCGATTTTTTTTACCTTTTTTCCCGTGTTCAGGTCCATAGGTAGCAAACCGTTCAAAATTCAAGGAAACAATCAACTACAAAAATTTACCTAAGATCTCAATAAACAAATTTCTAGAACATATAAACTTCCTGGGAATTATTCTTAACACCGTTTTTTAATTTCATTTGTTTTTTATTTACTTCAACATTGAGATACTATGCTATCTATTACAAAAATATTAAAAAAAAAGTATTCGTATTATGTTTATAATGTTGATGGCCCTGAACTTGCAAATCGCGCTCTCTTAAGTTGTGGATCCAAATCGTCGTCCGAATCTGACTCTGATTCAGCAATTATGGTGTCCACAGGCACGTTGCTTCCAGACTGCCCTCCATCATCAGCTCTTTCTTCTTCAAATACTTCACTAACATCATACAGGGTGATCTTGTGAATCCACCAACATACCTCTGCAAGCAATGCGTCGAGGTTTTTGCCTTTGTACCGTTTTTCCATGGGCATTGTGGTTTGGTGAAACCGTTCTCCTTGCTCATCGGATTCGGTATGGAGTTGTTTGATAAAATCGTCAAAATGAAAATGAAGAAAATGCAGCTTTAATGTCATCGATGCGCCGATTATCTCAAAATAATGCAGCATTTGTTTCACCCATTCTCTTGCTTCCGGTTCCGCGTCTCGATCCCCTCCCAAGACTCTGGTGCATACACGCTGAAGGTAAATCCATGCCATTGAATGATTTTCATCAAGCGATGAATCAAAGTTGCTCTTGAATAGCTTTCTAATGTCAGGGCCATTAAGTACGCCTGTTAAATGAAAACAAAAAATAAAGACAGAAAAGAAAACATTAACATAGTGTAAATAGTACAATTAGGTGAACAAAAATTCGTTTTAAATTTACTACAATACCTTTTCTAATTTTGTCATTGCTACGCTTTGGGAAAACGCTTTTCAAATAGTCGAATGCGTTTGGACAATTTACAACGGCCACTTCGATGAATTTTTTAACAATTCCCAATTTTATGTGGAGCGGTGGCAGCAAGATGTCTTGAGTATTGTCAATTAAAGGTGCATTCTTCAGTCTATGTTGTTGTATTTGTTCATCCACACTTCCTCTTGGCCTCCACGACTTACATTGGAATTGATTCAGAGGTGAGCGTGAATCCCAATTACAAAGAAAACAAAAGAATTTTGGGAAGCCGCCCTTATCGATGATCCCTTGCAAAATGTTGATGACCTTCAAATCACAGCAAATCTTCCATTTATTTTCGTAATATTTGATTTTTTTCCATTATATTGCTAGCGGAATGGAAGGTTTTCGGTTCGACACATGCAACAACACTGCTTTCAAGCTTGAAACAGAACCATCAATAAATAATCTCCACTCACTAGCGATGTAGTTCATTCCCATTTTTACCACCAAAGCTTTTATATCGTTGCAGTAAGCGAACGAATTGTCGAATTGTGAGTTTTCTTTGCTTTAAAAAAGCTGTCAAAAATATTGCAAGTCGCTGCGATAATCCCAATATGGCCACAATGAAATCCATTTCCATTTCTTTGGAGTGAAATAAATTCCAACAGGAATGCAATAAATTCCAATTAGTTAAAAAAAATGAAATAAATCCCAACATAATTTTGTTGGGAGTTATACGACTTAGAAGTTATTTCATTATGAAATAACTCCCAATTAGAAATTATGACATAAGTCCTAACGCATTGGGATTTATTTCATAATGATATTATTCCCAATTTATATAGAATTTTGTTAATTTTTTGTTGGGACTTATTTCACTTTTTTTTTGGGATTTATTTCATTTGGGAGTTATTTCACGGTACCGTGGTCCATCTGTTCCCTGTTGGGGCATCAAATCAAATGGTATCAAATGGATCTTCATAAGTAACACCACTTGCTGTACTCATTGCTGTAAATTCTGTAGTACGATCTGGAGTTGGCGGCCTTGGTGATACAAAATTTTCAGGTGCAAGCACTGGTAGTGTGGCAGTTGCAGTTGCTTTATAAATTTTGTTCTTCTCAGAATGTCGATTTAGACGACATGTGTAATTTACGCATGCATAGCAACTGGTTGCATCATGATCACCTGGGCGATTAATCCAGTTTACCGGCTTACAATACTTCATAGTACCTCTGCCTCCACTCAACCATGCCATGAGATTGTTATAACATTGGCGACACACTGTATTAGGTGTGTAATTTTCACCGGTCAAGTCCACTTCGTCGAAAAACAATGTATATGCTCTTTTGAATTCACTAGTTAAAAGATTCTTTTCCTTCTGAAATCTTGTAGATGTTTTTTTCTGGTTTGATGACCGCAAACGTAGCAAAATAAATCAATATTTTCACACTGCATATTGAAATTGTCAGTTGCCAATGTTGTGTGCGAATTATACTGTAGCACTTTCACTTTTTTTACTTTCACTTTCACTTTATAACTTTCACCGCTGAGCTCTCGTTGACGTCGCGCTGTGTAATGCCTCGATGTGAGCGTCGTGTCGCTTTTATATTGTGTGGTGCGTCCCTTGTTGCAGTGTGCTGAGCTTACTGCATTGCCTGTGCTGCTGCTGTCGGTGCATGATCGCGTGATACCTGAGCGCTACCTAAACGGTGTTAACCCTTGGACAAACACATGGTTCTGGCCAGGCATATTTCATTTTTTGCTACCTATGGACCTGAACAGGAGAAAAAGTTAAAAAAAATTAAATTAAAAAATTTTCGGCAAATTTTTCACTTTTGCGTGCTACCTAAACAGTGTTAAGACTCATCTCTAGGAAGTTTATATGTTCCAGAAATTTGTTTACTGAGATCTTAGGTAAATTTTTGTAGTTGATTGTTTCCTTGAATTTTGAACGGTTTGCTACCTATGGACCTGAATACGGGAAAAAAGGTAAAAAAAATCGAATTTTTTTAAGTTTTTTTGCGATTTTGATCTGGAAGGTGAAGTTTTTTTTGATTTTATATGTTCGCAATTTTTGTTCTTTATGACAAGAGCTACAACTTTGCCTCAGAGAGTAAATCGAAATTCTGAACGGTTTGCAAGATATGAGCCTGAGAAAATGATCACATTTTTACGAAAATGATACCGAGGCCCCAAATCTTTGGCGGCCCATAAAAATGCATGCCTTTGGGAAAAATTGGGATACACGGGTCTTTTTTTTTTAGTCTTTTATCACGTAGTGGTGTCCGTATATGGTTATTTTTTTTCGTGTTGCACTGTGTAATTGACTAAAAGTAAACACAAAACAGCTGTTACTTATAAAGGGTGGTTAAATTTTAAGGGCCGACGTTGATTTTGAATAAAACACAAATTATTTAGGAAATTATTGTCATTTCATTTTATTATTATAATATGATATGGTTCAATTATGAATGGATCAAAATATCGGCAACACCTCCATCCGATGGTCCAAATTTTCGATGACGCTGAGGCATAATTGAGGTTCTATGGCGTTAATGTGCCGAATTATCTCATCCTTTAGCTCTTGAATTATTGCTGGCTTATCGACGTACACCTTTTCTTTCAAATAACACCCAAAGAAAGAAGTCCAACGGTGTCAAATCACATGATCTAGGCGGCCAATTGACATCGGCACCAAATGAGATAACACGGCCATTGAATTTGTCGCACAAACAGCAGCAAAATTATGCAGTACGAGCTGTACGAGCCTGCACTGGTGTCTTCACATTTCCTACAGACCCGGTTTGCTCAAATTTGTGCACGATTTTTCCGATTGTACGCACATTTGGACGATTAAATTGTGCACGATATGCAACGCCCATTTCCATAATAAGCCTGAATAACTTTAACGCGTTGCTCGATTGTGTATCTTTCCATGGTTCAAATTGAGTTAGTCTGAAATTGAGAAATGACAAATGAAATGCAGAAAAAACTTGACGTTTAGGTGTGGTTCACATTCAACATCGGTCCTTAATAACGGGTCCGCCAAATAACTTTTTTTTTGAAAATGTTATAAAAAAAAACTACTGAATATTTTCTGAAATTTCTTTTTTTATTTGAAAGTACAATCCTTCCGGTTAATAATGGAAAATAATTTCATTCAAATGGCTGCCTCGACTGGCCATGCAGTAGCCTACACGATCGGTCCAATTTTTAAGCACACTATCGATTGTGTGCAGCTGTATTTCACCAATGGTTTCACGAATATTGTCCTTTAAAGCGTCAATTGTCTCTGGCTTGTCGGCGTAAAACTTATCTTTGTGGGCACCCCACAAATAATAGTCCAACGGTGTCAAATCGCAGCTACGAGGTGGCTAAACGACGTCAGCTCTGCGGCTGTTAATGCGATCTTCAAAAACAGGGCGCAAAACATCGAGTGTAGCTTCGGCTGTGTGGCACGTAGCGCCGTCCTGTTGAAACCAAATGTTGCCAATATCCTCCTCTTCAATTTTTGTGAACAAAAATTCGTTCAACATGGCCCGACAACAATCACCATTGGCTGTAACGGCCACTCCTTGCTCATTTTCGAAGAAAAATGGCCCAATTATGCCTCTGGACCAAAATCCGCACCAAAGAGTGACTTGTTTTGCGTGCATCGGCTTTTCAATGTATGCGTGCGGGTTTTCTGTGCCCCAACAATTTTGCTTGTTTACATACCCGCCAAGATCAAAATGAGCTTCATCTGAAAAGATGATTTTTTTGGCAAAATCGGCATCTTCTTCATTCTGCAACATTACCATGATTTTCAAAGTAATGTCGCAATATTTCCCAGCGTTGTTCAAGCGTATACACAACCATATTCGTTCAGCGGAAGGATAAAACTAATTATCTGTCAAATCAGACATGAGCTAAGTGTTTCCATTCACGAAATAAGCACTAGTTAAAAAAAAAACGTTAGATGGCGGACCCTTTATTTAACACCGCTTTATTTTATTGTCGTATAACATTTTTGTGTGAGCAATACAAACCACAAATATGTAATACAACTGTTGTATAAAAATACACGCTAAAAATCTGTTTTTTTTTTTTTTGTTGTTTGGATGCAAATATAACGTATACTATACTTGTGCCCAAACACATTGTGTCTGCTATTCAATATAACATGTTTGAGACACAATGATTAATTGGCTATAATATATGTTTTTGAGACCCAAATGTGGCTTTGTTTGCCGAAAACCGCTAAGAACAAAAACGAGACAGACAACAATAAAAAACCAACAGGCGGCAGATTTTCAATTTATGAAAACAATGCTTGCAAATATATACATGTTTCCTGCAATATGTTGCTGGGGCCCTTTATTTTTCAGCGTGTAGTACTTACGACAAATACAACTCTTTAGTACAACTTGCGAATCCCTAAATACTTTCATTATTTTTTAGCCATGAAATTTATAATTATCGTAGTTAAACAAGGGAGATAATAGAAATAATATAACTTTAGCAGGTGATAAATTTACAAAAATATTTTAAATAATAAAAGCATTGAAATCAAACGAGCATAATTTTAAAACTTGACGACATTGCCCTGGAATAGTATTGTGTTGCCTGCGTTAATAATCATATAGTGGAATGGATGGTCTGCACTGAATTTACGGGGCATGGACACCGCTCTAAACCTCAGACCTGAAATTAAACAAATATATGTTTATTAGCTAACCCATACTTGATCTATACACGCTGAAAATTTTGTCTTTTTTTATTGTTTGGGTGCAAATATAATGTGCTTGTAGCTTGTCGCAAATATATAATACTTGTGCCCAAATACATTGTGATTGTTGCTATTCAATATAACATGTTTGGGACACAATGATTAATAGGTTATAATATTTGTATTTGTAACCCAAATGTGGTTTTGTTTGTTGAAAACTGTTGAAAACAAAAACGTGACAGACACTAAAGAAAAAAATGCAGCAGTTCTTCAGTTAACAACAACAATGCTTGCAAACATGTAAATGGTTCCCGCAATATATTGCGGGGGCCGTTATTTTTCAGCGTGTAATTAACAAAAATGCTTCATAAAGAAAACGAAATACCTGTTACAGCAGCGGCTTCTGTTCCCGTCTCACTAACTTCGATGGAAGCCATATGTACAACATTGGTAACCGACAAGGGTGCCGGTGATTTAAGTATTTTTCCAAATTCCCCCGATTGGAACATGCGATTCATTCCAAGCTGAAATGGGCAATATGTTTAACTTTTAGATTTATTTAAGAGTAAACCATGTAAATACCTTGCGAAGAGTAGACTTTAGTTGAACCTGGAACTCAGCCTTAAATTTGGGCAAAGTTATGGCAACTTTCCTCGCGCCCATGTTTTGCGTCAATGTACCCAACTCAATATTCCTCAATTTCTCCACCATATCAGCCAAACCAGTACGAGAATTAGGCAAAATTATCAACATTGAAAGGTCTGAATCTTTGTAAGGCAATTGTACAGCGGTGGCGTCTAATTCGGGAAATCTTCCATAGGGGATAGAATCCGTTTTGTACATCATTGGCACTTCCACCACTTCAGTCTCATCAATATGGAATTGGCGGTTTAGGGTTTTTCTTTGTAAAAACGGATTTTCCCATTCACCCTTAAAGTGAATTGCACTGAGGACAAGCAAGCGAGTAGCGTCATTTAGCATTTTTTCAGAAATTAGTTTCTTAATCTGATTATCAGTTTTTGATTCAATCCACTCATTAATTGTGGAAGCTGCCTTTTCACTTTCTGCAAAATCAATGGATTCCATTGACGATAGAAACTTCGTGGACAGAAACTCATTGTATTGGTCATTCAGTTCATAGCCATCGTTCACATAAACCTTGTTGGCCAAATGCAAGATGCTACTATTCTCGTATCTATCCAATATATCAAAATAGTTATCTGCTACTGTGTCTAGTGTCTGCCCCAATGTTAAGCCTAAGACATTATCCATTTCTTGGGCTGTCTCACCTTCAGCCCCCATGCGAGCCATAGTCAGGCATGTTTGAATGCAGAAAGGCGAATAAATAATATTTGTTTTCGGATGAGTTTGTACAAGCTCGTGAAAAATATTATTACTGAATGTTTGTAAACTATGTTTGAATGCGTCACTTGCATCATCTGAACCGAATGAAAGGTTGAACAGAATGACAAATATGCCAAGATATAACGTAGATTTAACTGCAACGAAAGTTAAGAAATTGTGAAAAAAATATTCATTTATAAGATTTCCATTAAAGTTATAGTTTTTGTATCCGTTTGAGTTTATATTATTCGATCTTATAGTTATTATGTTTTTAATAATTGTTTTTGTTATTAACAACTATCTGAAATTTGGCTCATAAGCTTGAATTCGTTGCAACTATAGTGTCCATACAAACCGGCATGGTTTAAAACCCGGTTTTCGGTTTTTTCGAAAAATCAATTTTTATTTTTTATTCGAAAAATCAATTTTTCTAGAAACCGGTTTTCGGGCTTTAATTGTGGCACTAACCGGTTAACCGAAGATAAATTACCGGTTTCCGGTTTATTCGAAAATTACTTTTTCTAAAAAACCGGCACACGTTTAATAGAAAAAACCCGATTAACCGGTTTTACCGGTTTTTCAGATTCGGTTTTGGACGCTCTAGTTGCCACACAATGTATACTTTATGACAGATAACACAATTTCCCGCGGCCGTTGGTGGTACAATGGCTAGTGTGGATGACTCTTGTACACGAGGAAGTGGATGCGATCCCAGCTCTGATCACCTTACATTTCTGTCGACGATGGTTACGGCGCGTAGCGATGGTGACTCTATTGAGTAATCAATGGTAAACCTGAAACCTTACATTTTCGACTGAAGCGGTTTAATTTGTTTGATTATTTTCCCGATCTATGCCCTAATAATAACTGCGCCGCAAAAAATGGGACGAAACATTTGTATTCCCCTACCTAAGCAAATATAATTGCCAAAAACTCTAGGGCAAACATACTTGTCGGTGGTCGCCAAAGAGAATTCACGGCTCCATTTAAAACCAAACCACTTATCCGACAAGGTGTCAACATATTGTGCGATCACTTTAACATCTTAATTGGAACCAGCTGCATTTTTGCTTATATAAGTGAAGCAACAATAGAGAAACTTCGCATATGAAGATGATTTAGTCTTTGCAGAAGCATCATAAGAAGATGATACAGCGTTTAAAAAAACAGCGATTAAAAATATTGTAGGATTCTGTAGTAACAACGGATTATGCTGCGATAATTTAGTGTGCAAAGGTTAATTTGTGCGACCATAGTATGTGCGAACTTTTGTGTAATTTATACCAGTCTATGGACATACAATATTCCATGTAGACGACTGTTTAGATGTCATTTTTATGAGCAACACTTTACAATAGAACAAAACAATATTAGTCATACCAAAAAATCCCATTTTAGTATTTCCGAAAACTTAAACAGACAGACTACAGACTTTGGCGGAAGATCTGTTACTGATGAAATCAAAATTTTTATATTTCGTTATCAGTTTTATGACAAATAGAAACGAATTGAATTGAAACTAAGCTTTTCTACGCAACACATGACAGCTGCAATCAAAACAGAGATTAAGAATTTTCGCAAAAACAACTTTTAATAGTGGGCACGTTTTGTTACTAGAATTTTATTCGACTTTAAGTCAATCCCGGGACGATTCGAAAATATTTATGAATTTTATGGCTTCTGCACTGTAAGAAAATCTTTACATCAAATCGATGATAAATTTTCAATATTTATTCGTCATTGAATTGATGATATATGTCATCAACTTAGTGGAAAAAAATTTTCAGTTTGAAGATTTTGCGTTTCTTCACCCTTTTCAGGTTCAATGAATTTATGATATTTTTAACATCAATCTTCATTATTGGAATTTAGAAATAATTAGTGGGAAGCGAAGTTCCATTCGGTATATATTATGCACTAGTTAGTTCCAACACGCCTAAAGGTACGTTCAGATTTGGCAAATATTTGACGAAAACATTCAAATATTTCTTGGCCCCAGTCTGACCACAAAAACAACAAAACGGCTGATGTTGGTCAAACAAAATTATTTGCCTTCAAATATAAATTTGCTCAATGTGACCAAAGTTTAACCACTAAAGAGCAAATAGTTTTCTCTTTTTTGGGCAAACATTTCATTGATCTTACAAAAGAATTGTAAGAGCAAACAATAGTCGTGTTTTGGTTACAAGCAAGCGATTGCCGCTACGTTGAAATAAGTCATTTTATCCTAAAATATGAATAAAGGTTCAAAACGGTAAAAGATGTAAAAAAAAAAATTTGTTTAAACTTAGCGAAAATGATTCTCGTCGCTAAGTTCTCGCTAAGTCTTCTCTAAGTGCTTCATACAAAACAAGCGAATATATAAGCAAGCGGTGTAACCAAAACACGCATAATGGTATATAACAGGTGGTATAAGCTATGTTGTCAGCTTCTACGACACAAATTATAAAAGGTAAAAATAAAGTCACCAACATTAAACTAAACAGAAGAAATGGTAAATATTAGTACTTTGAGAAGCTTTTTCATGGCTAAATACTCGATATATGTCATCAACTTAGTGGAAAAAAATTTTCAGTTTGAAGATTTTGCGTTTCTTCACCCTTTTCAGGTTCAATGAATTTATGATATTTTTAACATCAATCTTCATTATTGGAATTTAGAAATAATTAGTGGGAAGCGAAGTTCCATTCGGTATATATTATGCACTAGTTAGTTCCAACACGCCTAAAGGTACGTTCAGATTTGGCAAATATTTGACGAAAACATTCAAATATTTCTTGGCCCCAGTCTGACCACAAAAACAACAAAACGGCTGATGTTGGTCAAACAAAATTATTTGCCTTCAAATATAAATTTGCTCAATGTGACCAAAGTTTAACCACTAAAGAGCAAATAGTTTTCTCTTTTTTGGGCAAACATTTCATTGATCTTACAAAAGAATTGTAAGAGCAAACAATAGTCGTGTTTTGGTTACAAGCAAGCGATTGCCGCTACGTTGAAATAAGTCATTTTATCCTAAAATATGAATAAAGGTTCAAAACGGTAAAAGATGTAAAAAAAAAAATTTGTTTAAACTTAGCGAAAATGATTCTCGTCGCTAAGTTCTCGCTAAGTCTTCTCTAAGTGCTTCATACAAAACAAGCGAATATATAAGCAAGCGGTGTAACCAAAACACGCATAATGGTATATAACAGGTGGTATAAGCTATGTTGTCAGCTTCTACGACACAAATTATAAAAGGTAAAAATAAAGTCACCAACATTAAACTAAACAGAAGAAATGGTAAATATTAGTACTTTGAGAAGCTTTTTCATGGCTAAATACTCGATAGTATCGTCATCACTATGCGAGGTGACCGCCGTCGAAAGAAGTTTAAGGTGGTGAGAGAAGGGCACGAGCCCACGTTCTCATTCACAAGAGCCGCGAACACCACGGCTACGAAGATAAGAGCAGAAAAGATACTTTTTGTAAAATGATAAACTTTTTTTAAGAAAATTATTTTTTTATAGAATGTATTTTGGTTTTTTAAAAACTATATTTTTAGGTCCTTTTTGTAAGAATAGGTATTATATTTTCCCGAAAAGGCCCTTTTTTTAAAGAGAGGTACTTCTTTTATTAAAAACTAATGTTTTTTTAAGAAAAAGTACTATTTTTAAAAAGAAGTACTTTCTGTAAGAAAACCCCATAATAGCTAATTCAGACGGTGATGTGAAACACTTGTTTCGTTTACTCAACCATGATTGTGAATCGCCCTGTTCACAAGACGCATTCGTGTTTCTATTGACAGTTGTGATTTACTTTTTTGTTACTTTTATGATTTATATAAATGTTTTATTTGTGTTAACAATCAAGCCTTTGCTTTTTATTTATATTTAAACACAAACTTCACTTTCGCTCTATGTTTATTTATTTTTTGCTTTGTTTTGCTTATTCTGACAACTAGTTCAGATAAAAAAGCGATAGCGTACTAAATAAATTAGAGATGGTAGTAAATTATTCATGTTTGGTAAGATGTTTCGAATTGAAACGAGATGGTTCGCTCTCAAAATTTTGTATGGCGAACCATGATGTTTCAAACATGATTGGAGGGCCAAACACGAATGAGAGAACGAAACACGAAAAAAGCCAGCCGTCTGAACTTGCTATAACAGTATGAAGTTGTTTTTACAAAGAAGTACTTTTTTAAGAACAGGTACTTTTTAAAGAAGTGGTACTCTTTTTAGGAAAAGGTTATTTTTTAAGAAAATTCACTTATTTTCAGAAAAGCTACTTAGAGAGAGAGAAGGTATCAAGAAAAGAAAAGGTATTCTATTATTTTTAAGAAAATTTACATTTAAGTAAGGAATTTTTGTAAGAGAATGTATATTTTTTAAGAGAAGACATTTTTCTGAAGATATGGGGTTTTTTAAGAAATATAATTTCTTTTAGAATTGGTCCTTTTTTCACGAATAGGTAAAATTTTAAGACTAGGTACTTATCTCAAGACAAGTTACTTTGTTTCACAAAAAAGGTTCTCTTTAAAAAAAAATAGTTTTTTAAGTAAAGGCAATTTGTTGTAAGAAAATGTACGTTTTTCAGAAAATATACTTATTTTAAAAAAAAATTTCTATTTTTAAGAAAATATATTTTTTGTAAAAAAATTACTCTTTTTAAGCAAAGGTACTTCTTTAAGATAAGGTATTTTTTAAGAAAAAATACTTTGTTTAAGAATATGACTAGGTAATTTTTTTTGAGAAAAATTTTTTTTTTTTAAGAAAAGACACTTATTTACGAAAATGTTATCTTTTAAACTTCCTTCACGTTGTCTTTTCTAAATTTACTTTTTATTGGGTTCAAAACTACACCATATACTAAATATTGGTTACAGGCTCCACCTAGAAAACTTGCCATTAAGCAAGAAATTTCCCAACATATGTGAGACATAATAGTTAGCCTAGACACAAACCAAAGCAAAAGTAAACAATATACATAGTTGATAATAGTGGGATGTAGTATAACAATGTTAAAACAAAAGTTGTTTAATGTATTTTCATTTAGCCTTTATCCCGTAACGTGCGATAAGGAACTTCGTTCCAAAAGTTTTATTGAAATTCATATTAAACTGATTAAAATTTGATTTTCGAACAATTTACAATTTTAAAACTGATTTTCATGTATGAAAATCTTATTACGTTGAAAGCATTTATTTATAAAGTAAATTTCACTTTGAAATTTTGAGAAACAAATTTGTGAAAACCTCAATTAATTTATATTTATGTTTGGTGAAAGATTTGAAGATGTTCCCTTACAAAGTGCATACAGTTTTTTTGAGAACGCCGCGGGCCAGCTGACGACTGTGGATGGCGCGGGCTACAGAGCCACGATTACCGATTTTTTTCTTCATCAATTGAATGAATTGGGACTGGAGAATATGCGGTTCCAAATGGACGGTGCAACGGCGCACACTGCGCGACCAACAACTGATATTTTGAAGGAAGCATTTTCGGGTCGCATAATGTCTCGTTTTGGTGATTTATGGAGTTTTTTTAAGTCGTGGGTTTTCGTCAACAAGCCTCAGACTCTTGAAGCCCTTAAGAAGAATATTGGCCAAAAATGTGAGAACCTGTCGCCCGAAGTTCTGTCAAGAGTAAAACGACCCCGTAAGGTTATTCACTTTAGCGGCGGCCACTTGGCCGATATAATTTTCAAATAAATAAAGCAATATTTAGCTCACTGAAATAATTGGTTTTGTTTTGTCATAAACAGAGCGACGATAAAAAGTTTTGAATAGTATAGAGAACGTATTGCACTCTTTTTCTGCTCTCATGTTGTTTATAGAACATTTAAATATAAATGTACCATTTTAACAATGTTTTTACATAAAACAATACATAAAGCATACATGTTTCAAAAGGCATCAATGTTTCATATCAAAATCATGAATAGACCAAGTTATGACAAAAAGAGTGTAATACGTTTTGAATCATTCGCCAGATGTCGCCAGTGCTTTTGAGTCATACAATTCGTTCCATGACTTCTCTATACTATTCAATACTCTTTGGCGTCGACGCCCTGCTTGTCTGTTCTCTGCCGCCACATCGATACCATCATACTTATTTTCAGGCAGAGACTATTGTTGTACAATAACCACGTAAGTGAAATGCTAATGCCGTGTGTTGTTTCCAAGTGTTCACTTTGATAGATTGCCCTACCCGTGCCTATAGATGTTAACACATCAAAAATACAGCAGAAGCACATTGGGTGATTTCTTTTGCCTCACCTTGAAGGTATATTAGCACACCAGTTTAAACCCTGAGATACTACCTATGTTTATTCTGAGGACATTACATAGAACTTCTCCGTACCTAAACATCTATGTATATATAATAAAACTTTGATTATGTTTCTTCACTTACTTGATCCATTGATTTTCTTCAAAAATATATTAATTTCTTTCGAACAAACACGCTTCTAGTCCAGAGAAAGAACTGCAACTACGTGGGGATTACTGTTTCTTCCGAACTCTTTCCCATTTTATTTCAGATTTTAATTTTGCTAAATTCTGTCACGGATGTATGACAAAAGCTGCCGCTTAAATTGTAATTACAATTCGCCTTAGATATTAGGAAGTGGTTCATCAACATAACGAAATTCTTTATATATAAATTAATGTTTGTCTGTATGTCCTTTATAGAATCGTAAACTATGCATTTGATCATGTGATGATCTTCAGCAAAGTTGTTGTGCATGAGCCCACGAACGTTTCTGAGTTGGTACGACCAATTTTCGACAGATGGCGCCACTGTCATTCCATTGAATTTCATATATTGCTGTGACAGTTCATGCTGATTTGAATTGAAAATTCTTCTTCGAAATATCAATCCACCATGACTTTGTCGCAGAACCAGACTTTCAGCGAAAATAAAATTTGAACGCAGAACAACGCTTACCGCGTCAGCTACTTCTTTATATATAAAAAAACATATATTGTTGAAATCATTGGCTTACAATACAAAATTCCTGCATTAAATTTAAGCCTCGAAAAATATAATTCGATATACAGGAGAGAAATTTGAAATAAAAAAACTTTAGCAGGACAAGTGACAAATTTGTAAACATATTTTGAATAAAAAAACATTTTAATTAAACGACCATAACTTTACAACTTGACAACATTTCCCTGAAACAGTATTGTGTTTTCTGTATTAACAATCATATAGTGGAATGGATGGTCTGCTCTGAATTTTTGAGGCATCGAGACGGCCATTGCTGCTAGACCTGAAATGGAGTGAATATATATTTGATAGGAATCCCATAGTAATCTGCAATACTTTCTAACGAAAGTCACATACCCGTCATAGCAGCGGCTTCTGTTCCCATCTCATTGACATCGATGAAAGCCATATGTATCACATCGGTAAACGAGAAGGGCGCAGGTGAATTAAACATTTTTCCGAATTCGCCGCCTTCAAACATGCGATTCATACCAAGCTGACATGGGCAACAACTTCAACATAAAAAATTGATTCAGAGTAAATCATTAAAATAAATATACCTTTCGAAGAGTATCCTTTAATTCAACTTGGAATTTAGCCTTAAATTTGGGCAAAGCTATGGCAACTTTCTTCCTGCCCATGTTTCGTGTCAATGTACCCAACTCAATATTCCTCAATTTCTCCCCCATATCAGCCAAACCAGTACGAGAATTAGGCAAAATTATCAACATTGAAAGGTCCGAATCTTTGTAGGGCAATTGTATAGCGGTGGCGTCTAATTCGGGAAATTTTCCATAGGTAATATAATCCGTTTTGTGCATCATTGGCACTTCGACTACTTCGGTATCATCAATATGAAAACGTTTGTTTAGGGTCTTTCTGTGTAAAAACGGTTTCTCCCATTCACCTTTAAAGTGAATTGCACTGAGGACAAGCAAGCGAGTAGCGTCACTTAGCATTTTTTCAGAAATTAATTTCTTAATCTGATTATCAGTTTTTGATTCAATCCACTCATTAATTGTGGAAGCTGCCTTTTCACTTTCTGCAAAATCAATAGACTCCATTGACGATAGAAACTTCGTGGACAGAAGCTCATTGTATTGGTCATTAAGTTCATAGCCTTCCTTCACATAAAACTTGTTGGCCAAATGCAAGATGCCACTCTTCTTGTATTTATCCAATATGTCAAAGTAGTTATCTGCTACCGTCTCCAATGTCTGTCCCGATGTTAAGCCTAATACATTATCCATTTCTTGGGCTGTCTCACCTTCAGCTCCCATGCGAGCCATAGTCAGGCATGTTTGAATGCAGAAAGGCGAATAGATGATATTTGTTTTCGGATGAGTTTGTACAAGCTCGTGAAAAATATTATGACTAAAACTTTGCAAGCTCAGCTTGAATGCGTCATTATCTACTGAACTGGACGAGGGGGTCAATAGAATAGCAATAATGCTAAGAAATGTTAAAAGTTTGACTGAAATTAAAGCAAAAAGAAACATAGAAATTATTAGTTTCAGTTCTGGAAATTATTAATATTTATATTCTGAAACAAAACACTTTAAATATTCAAAACATGACGAACTACTTATGTTAAAAACCCGATCAGAGAATCTTTTTTATTTTGCGGAGGTATCTTTAGCTCCTTACTGTGTTTAGAGTTTCCACTTCTGGAGTATTTTGTGACAAATTCTGCACGCTGAGCAATAATGGCCCCAGCAACATATCGCAGGAGCCATGTTTATGTTTGTACGCCTTGTTTTCCAGAATTGAAGATCTGCTGCTCTTTGTTTCTTTATTGTCTGCCACGTTTTTGTTTTCAGCAGTTTTCAATAAACAAAGCCACATTTGGGGCACAACAACATATACAGGGTGATTCAGGAAGTTCCGGATAAATTTCTCCAGCGTATTCCTTGGCTCATTTAATGAAGAAAAGTCCACTAGGACCATGTCCGAAAATGCAAGTTTGCGAAATGGCAGCGGGTTAAAAATTTTCGGATTGGTGGTCGGAGGGTAGTAGGGTAAAGTTGCTAACTTCTGAGCCAGTGGTCGGATTTCTGGTCTTGTTGGAAAGGTCTTTAAGAGGCCTTTCAGATTCTTCTGCCGAAAATTTCAGTAAAATAAAATGGTAAACGTGTAAATTTACAAAAACAAATAAATGTGTGCTGTTATTTCGCTTCCAAAAACAAAAACAAACATTTTTGCATTTCAGTAAAATGGTTATAACTTTGGAACGGCAAGACCTCTGGGCTTCGTTTAGGTCGTTTTGGAAAGGTAAGAGGTATGGCTATCTTTCAACAGAAAAATAAAACATAAGTTACCTGCCATCTGGCTGAGCAAATTGAGGTTATGTGAATCTCGGCGATTTGACTTTTTTCTACTTTTTTTTTATTGATTCTGAAAGGCCTCTTAAAGACCTTTCCAGACCAATCCGACCACTGGCTCAGAAGTTAGCAACTTTACCCTACTACGCACCCTTGCATTTTCGGACATGGTCCTAGTGGACTTTTCTTCATGAAATGATCCAAGGAATACGCTGGAGAAATTTGTCCGGAACTTCCTGAATCACCCTGTATATTATAACCTGTTAATCATTCTGACCCAAACATGTTATATTGAATTGCAAACAAAATGTGTTTGGACACAAGTATACCATGTTTGTGGCATGGTAGAAACACGTTATATTTGCATCCAAACAATTACAAAAAAAATACATTACAGCGTTTAGTAGCGTCTCATATAATAAATAAATAACTTTTTTCCCATCACACCCCATGAAGGGATTCGGGAGAGCTTCTCACAACCACTGAGTTGTGCGCTTTCTAGTTTTGCACTCACTGATTGGAAACTACAGTTTTATACCGGCTCCGAACGGTATGTTGAAAAGCTTTTTCATGGCTAAGTACTTGATAGTGTCGCCGTCACTATGCGATGTCATCGCCGCCGAAAGAAATGTAAGGTGGTCTGAGCAGGGACCCACGTTCTCATGTGTACAAGAGCCGCACACACTAACCATTGCACCACCGACGGCCACTAATAAAAACATATATTTTAAGATTTTGACAAAATATTTCTGAGGACATACAGTCTGTCCTTGGCCAAAATATTATTTTATATGGCAACATTTTGAAATGCTTCAGAATAATAAAATTTGTACTACAAAAAAATATGCATTATAGATTATAAAAAAACCAACCCGTAAAAAACATAATTTTTGACTATAAATTCTTTATATATGACCACGCCCCTACGTCCAATCCCGCCCATATTTTAATAGCTAATATTTGTCATCGCCATTAGTTTGCCTGCGCAGTTTCAGCTTGATTGGATCACGGGAAAAGGGTTAAAAATCAATTCAAAGTTTTTTCGGTTCGCCGACAGGTGAAGTTAATATAAAGAATTTAAAAATAAATTCCGTTTAAGCCTTAGTAACTGTTTTATATTCCTTATATTCTTTTTATATAACATTTTTGTTTTTTTTTGCACTTTAAACTTTGCTATAAAAATTTTAAAAATAATACTTGATAAGAAATTCTGAGGAAAACTACTTTGTCAAAATTTTGAAAATATTAATAAAAAAAATGCACTTCGTTTGAAACCTAAATTGGTCACAAAAACACAATTTTCGTCATATGAAAATATACTACAAAAGGACAACTGAAGCGCCGCAAAAGGAGAATCCCCTCAATTACAATACACATCTTAGATATTTCTTATGCTGCTTACCAGAAAACCCCATCTCTATGTCATCGAGAACTTAAAGTCTTTCGGCTACACCAGTTTAAAATCTCTTACTGATGAGATTCTATAGCATTAGTCGTCTTTATATGAAACAAATCAAAATCATAATTTCAATGATGTTATCAGTTTAATGCCAAATGGAAACGTATTGAAGTGAAAGTAACAAACATCTAATAATGTAGATTTTAATACTCAAGAGAGCAGGAATTAATCAGAGAATTTCAGTAAAATTCATTTAAGATTTTCGAACTTGAGAATTCTATCGATGAATTGGGGATTTGTTGTTGACCACGGTTTTGAAGATATTAAATTTATGACTTGTGGTCACGGCGACTGTACATAACAGCCCAGATATTTATATACCTATCGCTGGACAACTGGCTCACTGATTTAGCTTCTCATACATAATGGCCATTCTTAAAGATTTCTGATTGTGTTTCACTTGGGAGTGACCAGAAGCTATTCTTTTATGGAATTTCCCAAATATTTTCCAAGGATTTAACTACTTTCGTCGTACTGACAAGTATACCTGGAAATCTCACTTTTAAACTCTTCCCACTTGATGGTAACTAAAGTGAAAAGGCGCATGGATGCACTTAGAGAACTAATTGTTTGAAACGAGGTTGTAGAGACCACAAATTCGGTTGTTGCCACCAAATTATGATTGCCACAACCGAATTCCAGATGTCACCACTGAATTTAGTTCTAACAACTAAAATTCATTTCACTAATTCAACAACCTCTTTTAATAACACTGTGCAACCAAAAAATTGTGAAAGTACTTGGACTTGGTATCACAAAACCCCGGTCGGTTTTGCCCCTATACGTAACAATTTTTTTTTTACAGGCCGCAGAAAAATTTTGGAGGTGGGTCAGTGTCCTATTTCAGATTTTACTTCAATAAATCCTAAACAGCGTGAAATATTGGATTACAACCTTTGACAATAAAAAAAAAAACCGTTTCCCATTACATCCCATGAAGGGATAGGGGAGAGCTTCTCACAACCAGTGAGCTGTGCGCTTTCTAATTTTTCACTCACGGATTGGGACCTACAGTTTTACACCGATTCCGAACGGTATTTTGAGAAGCTTTTTCATGGCTAAATACTCGATAGTGTCGCCGTCACTATGCGAGTTTTTTTTTTAAGGTGGTCAGAGCAGGGATCGAACCCGGGATCTCATGTACAAGAGGCGCGCACACTACCCTTTGCACCACCGACGGCCACCTTTGACAATATTGTAGCTATTTTCCCATTTCACAATTCCCTCTAATATATTTCTAAGCAAAAGTACACTGTTAATCGAATATTTCACGAAACGTCATAAAAAATTTCACATATTTTATATGTTTTGATATTTCCTGCCTAACGGCTAATAAATTGCGAAGGTGGGTCAATGCTTTTTGGAGGTGGGTCAGTGTCCTATTTCAGATTTCACTTCCATAAATCTTAAACAACTTGAAATATTGGATTACAACCTTGGACAATATTGTAGCTATTTCCCATTTCTATTCTTTTTATTGCCATTCTATTGATACTTTCATACATTGCAGATTACGGTTTATTCAAAAGTTAGTTATTACAAAATATAAATATTTTTTTCCAAACGTTTAGGATATTTATTGAAGGCTTTTTACACAAAATTTTGATATATTATATTCGTTTATTTATTAAAAAATAATTACATATCTGATATTTGCATTAGAAACCGGGTTCGTATTTCGTGGGTAATGAGTTACCCTGGGTTACCCAGGGTAACCCATTATTATTGCCGTGGGGAATGAGTAGCGATCGTTTACCCATTAAATAAATGGGTAGCTACTAGTACCCTGCATGAATGCACTCTATTTTAGAATACATTCATTATCTCACTGTACCAATACCAATGGTCCGAATAGTATAAACAACGAAATGAAACGAAACGTGCCTGTGTGCTCTTGGAATGAATGTAGTATGAATCTCTGCTCTGTTAACTACTCTGTTCGTCTCAATTCTGTTACGACAACACAACATTTTACTCAATAAGTGTTCGTGAATGTAAAAACCATTCGAATACATAAGAACTATTCGAATGAAAATACGATAAATTATGAGTTATGGGTCTCATTTGCTTTCTCGTCAATGAAAAGTTCAGCAACGTTGTGTGAATACTAAAGAAATAAATGTTCGTTTTTTATAAGTTTAACTGCAAAAATATATGTATATTAGAAAATGGAAATTTATGAAGTAAATTATTTTAAAATTAAATTATTAAACATTAAAAATATGTAGTCCTGAACTAAATCGGCCGCTGTAAGTGAAGAAAACAGTATTGTTTCGCGAATTTCAAGAGGTGAACTCGTTTTGAAGTAGAAAAAAGACCGCAGCAAAGTTTGGGAAGTTTTTTGCTTAATTGTGAATGGAGACAGTATAGAAATACAATATCAGTTGCAATAACTGCAAACAAATTTTGAAACATTCAACTTCGACGTCAAACCTAGTGAGGCATAAGTGCTACATTTCTAAAATTGATAAAGAATATTCCAAAGAAATTTGAACTTCACCTACCATACCTAGAACTTCAAATCATACCATACCTAAAATTGACTTAATTTTAACCTATTCTTTATTCCAAAGAAATTAGAACTTCAAATCATACCAAAACAGCATTTGCTTTAGACACGCTTTTTTTCAATATGTCTCATGAATACATCTCATTATTCGAATAGTTCTGCTTGTCTCTAAAGACCTTTTACTCAATCTGGTCACAACTCCTTCTTACAAGAACTCCCTCTGCTCGGATTCATTCTGTTTCGTACCCGATGCTACACGCTGAGAAGGATGTTTGTAGGTAGCGTACTCTAATCGCTAGAATGAGAACATTAACACATTCAAAAAACATTAGACTTGTGTCGAACTCGTTCACTAGTTCTCGAACTCGTTCATTTAAGGTGCCCGGTCGTAACAATAACGAACATACCTGCCGTATGGAACGTGTTCATTATGTTCATGAGGGTGATGTCTGGTCACCCTGAATGAACTAGGTAGTTCATGAACTACCCAACTCTAAAAAACATGAATGTGTTTGAATGTGTGAAAATGTATACTCATGCAGATCTCTAGTAGCTACCCACGAAAATGACGAATTACCCATCACGATTACCCATTACCCTCAGGGCAATGGGGAAAATAATGGGTAGCTACCCACGAAATCGGGAATTATCCATCATGATTAACTATTACCCTCAGGGCAATGTGGAAAATAATGGGTAGCTATCCACGAAATGGGGAATTACTCATCACGATTTCCCATTACCCTCAGGGAAATGGGGAAAATAATGGGTAGCTACCCACGACGATGGGCAATGAGTTACCCAGGGTAACTCATCCCCATTTTTGATCGATAATAATAAAAATTAGAAAAAATGTCTATATCTCGGAAATGGAGCGTCCAATAGAAAAAATAACCAATTTTTTTTAGTTTCTAAGGGGTTTTCATAAAGTGGTCCAATTCGTATAGACCTTTTTATTTTTGGGATTTTATTATTTTGGCGATTTTTCGAAAAAAAATTCTTCCATACGAATTGGACCACTTAATGAAACCCCTTAGAAACCAGCAAAAATTGGTTATTTTTTCGATTGGACGCTCCGTTTCCGAGCTATAACCATGAGGGCGTTTTAGCGATTTTTTTTGTAAAAAAGTGATGCCATATTCAATTTTAGGGATTTTCTTATTTTGACCATTTTTAGGGAAAAAATCTTCCTTACGAATTGAAAGCTTAGAAAACAGTAAAACTCAATTATTTTTCGATCGGAAGCTCCGTTTTCGAGATATAGAAGTTATTTTTAATTTGTTCATATATTTGAAAAAAATGGTGTTACCCATGGGGGACCCATCGTCGTGGGTAAAGGGTAAAAGCCGCTTAACCATTCCCCATTAATAATGGGTAATCGTGATGGGTAACTCTCTATCGTCATGGGTAACTTCCCATTATTTTCCCCATTAGCCTGTGGGTACCGGGTAATCGTGATGGGTAATTCGCCATTGTCCTGGGTAACTACACATTATTTTATCCATAACCCTGTGGGTAATGGGTAATCGTGATGGGTATCTTCCAATCGCTCTGGGCCAGTAAGTAATGGGCAAACGTTTATTACACATTCTTCATGGCGATGTGTATGGGTTACACAAGGGGGAATAAGTAAGAACTCCGGTTTTTAGTCTTGTATTTTTTATACAAACGCCTTCGATCTTCCTTATTTGAATCCATTGCGATGACAACAATGTTAGGGAAAGTGATTCATACACCGACGATGACCAAAGATCAGTTCAAACAGTGCACACTGGTCCAAAATGAAGTTTTTTTTTGGCATAAATTCAAATAATGTACATAGAGACTTGTACTTTTGCATGATTGTAGGTCTTGATGAAGACATGAAATTCATAAATTTTTGGGATGGTCGAGCCACACCCACACTCCCGCCCACAGGAGTAGTTTCAAGTCAAAGTATGCATAAATTAAAACTAATTGTATGACCTTTATTGACTCAAAACTAATTTCTAAAATTTTTAAAGATATTGATATGTGTGTTCAATACAATAAGTGCAAGGATCATGGCATAGCATAGTTTTATTTATTTGCAATAGATGGCGTTGTTTAAGATTAAAGTGCATGAACTTTGAAATATTTGTTCCGTAATCATACTTCAATGGTCAATTCTTTTTAATGGTGATTTTATAGATCACTATATAGGATTTTTCAACAGCAAACGACGCCATATTTTTTCCCGCTCTTTTGACATTTCTCTTCAGTAAGGTTTGCCATTTCATCATGGAAAGATATAAGAGCCAACAACGAGTCGAAATTATAAATTTACTACCGAAATTTGGAGTCAGTGGCCTCAATAATAAGCGATGAGGCTCATTTCTGGCTGAATGGCTTCGTCAATAAGCAAAATATGCATTATTGGTCAGACAGCAATCCACACGTAATCCATGAGTCATCATTGCATCCCGAAAAAATTACGGTTTGGTGCGGTTTATGGGCCAGTGGCATCATTGGGCCGTACTTCTTCCGTAATGATCAAGACTGGCACATTACTGTGAATGCGAATAACCGAATATTTTTGGCCGCAATATGGACTTGGAGGACATGTGGTTCCAACAGGACGGCGCCACAAGCCACACAGCGAATGCCACAATCAATTTATTGGAAACCACGTTTGGTGACCGTGTTATCTCACGAAATGGCCCAGTCGATTGGCCGCCTCGGTCGTGCGATTTGACGCCGTTAGATTATTTCCTGTGGGGCTACGCCAAGTCTATGGTCTATGCCAACAAGCCAGCGACGATTGATGAACTTCGTACGAACGTGAAATTGCAGCAGTATCGGCCGATTTATGCTTGAAAACCGTCGAAAATTGGATTCAGCATCTGGACTTCTGCAAGCGTGCCCGTGGTAGCCATGCAAAAGAAATCGAGTTCCATACATAATGGTATCGAACGTACTTTCACAGGAATAAAGAATTAACACCGGTTTTGTTTTATTTAAAAAAACTTTTGTAGCGCTCTTATTGAAAACCTCATTAGAACGAATTTGGGGCTAATTGGATTTGTAGCTTCAAGCTTAGGAATTCAGAGGACGGAATTTTGTTCCATACAAAATATAGACATTTTTTGGGTTTGTTTAAAACTGGTATTAAACACTGTTTTACTATTTATATCAGTCTTCTTCTAGTTCCAATTCTTCGACAGAATCAGGGGTACTATCCTCGTCATCTAAATATAAACCAATATTTATTGACCATTTAGATTTTAGATGTATTACTTCTGGTGGAAGTGAATTTTGTTTGTTCTGACATTTTCCTTTAGAGATATATAAATTAGACAAAAGTGGATCCGAAGAATCCATATATGTATTAAAGACATCAGTTATATTGCCTGAAACGAAATTTTTGGGAAAATGCACAATAACAACCAAAAGATAATATATTATATTAAGAGCACTTTAAGAAGCACTGATAACTTCGCATACTAGCTAGTATTTAAATTGATTGAACATCCACCGAACACAAGTACTTTAAGGTTAGGTTTTTACAAAATATCCCACCTCATTAAACACATAATAAAAACAATGGAAAAATCCCAATAAATATCTGTTTCTGACAACGAATTCTTTTTAAATACCTTCCAAATTGTTTCTCATATTACAAGCCCTATTTCCACTGTTAAAATCTAAATTCAAAATCACAAATATTTTATAGGAATGAATGCAATAAAAAAATAAACCGTTTCCCATTACATCCCATGAAGGGATTGGGGAGAGCTTCTCACAACAAGTGAGCTGTGCGCTTTCTAATTTTTCACTCACTGATTGAGACCTACAGTTTTACACCGGTTCCGAACGGTATTTTGAGAAGCTTTTTCGTGGCTAAATACTCGATAGTGTCGCCGTCACTATGCGAGGTGACCGTCGCCGAAAGAATTTTTTTTTTTTTTTTTAAGGTGGTCAGAGCAGAGATCGCACCCAGGATCTCATGTACAAGAGGCGCGCACTCTACCCATTGCACCACCGACGGCCATGGAATGAATGCAATAAAACACTTTAAAAACATGTAATCGAAAACCTTCCCTATTGAAAAGTGAAATTCAACTCTAGCAACAATTTTTTTCGTAACACTATTACCCCAATCACAACTAGATGGGATTTTACATCGAATTTCGCTTTAAAACTTAAAAATATCAAGGCAAATTCAAATTATTTTATTCTAAAACCTCAAAAAAAAATAAAGCCAAGAAAGGAAATGCTTATGCATTTGGTTTTTGTTTTGGCTTTGGGTTTTTCCGACAACAAATAGACAATTACACAACTGCTAAAAATGCATTCGATCAATGTCTTTCTGATTACTTTAATCATGAAGACTAAGTCGAAAGACGCAAAAAGTTGCAACCGCCGTATACAGAATATGTTAGGGGATCCCTTAACAAGCAGTCTTGCATCCACAGCTTCATGCACAAATATAAGTTTTCCTCCATGAAATATAATCATTTTTTTGATTTTATAATTAAAAATGCTATTAAACAAATTACAATATAACAAATACAAAGGATGAAGGAATTTAATTCTTTATAAAATGGTTTTATTCTAAGACCCTTGAACGTTATTTATCATATAACACTTAGCCCATTTACTTTTAAATTCGCACTAATATAGAGCCGCAAATATAAACATCCTGTGAGAACGAATAAATTATGGAGAAATTCGTGAAAAAACGCTTGATTTCTATGACGCTTCATTGAAATATTATTTCAAGAAATGCTTTTTGTTTATGATTTCTATATTATCCAGAGTGGCAGCTTCTTAAAAATGCATTCTTTTTTTAAAAAATATAAATTTTTTTTTAATTTATGCCAAAAACACATGATTTTAGACCAGTGTGCAGTGGTGCGATAAAAAAGTTCAATAGTTTATTTGAATGTTTCAATAAATATTTGAGAGAAGACACCAAGACACCAAGACAAAATTTCATCAACCGATTACGCATAAACACTTTAAGCACCAGAATCTCTACATTTCACCTCCAACTACCATCATCAAGACGCGACTGCAAACGGCATTTTGATCCGGCTTTCTGTTTTATTTTACACTGAATGAAAAGGCTTCATCAAATTTATGAACCTCTTCCTCAATTTGATAAAATATTTCCTCATTTTCCAAACTACGACACATTTCATTGAATTGATGAAGAACATTTCGTCAATCTCTCATCCATATTTCATCAGTAGTTTATGTTGATTCAACGGCAACGTTACATCAAGTCGATGAAAACTGTTTATAAATTTGATGTAAGTTTGTCATCAAGTTAGAGTAAAATTGTCACCACTTTGATGTAAATTGTGCATAAATTTTCTGTCAATTTTTCGTTACTTAGATGTAAGTTTGTCATCAATTTGATGTAAATTGGATGGTAATATGTAGACAAACTCTTTGGACTAGTTTTCATTGTACAAAATTCACAAGAACAGGGTATACGAGTAATACCACATAAAAAATGTCCATAGCATGGATATTATTTTCTATTCATTGCACTATTTTTTGTATATGTATTTATTTTTAGTTTTCTACTAGTTTTTTTATTTTTCTCTTTATTTTTTCAAGACTACGTCCGTATTTTTAATCGATCCCACTTATTATTTCTAAACTAAAATGATGAAGATTGATGTAATAAAGATCGTCAATTCAATGAAGCTAAAAAACCTGAGGAACCAGACAATCGTCAAACTGAAGAAACTTTCATCAATTTGTCATCAATTCAGAGAAGAACTATTGATGATACATTTATTGCTGATGATACATTGAAGATTTATTATCGATTTGATGTAAAGATTTTCTTTCAGTGTAGGACCAAAGGTTAGAACCGTCAATACTTAAACGATAAACATAATACAGCATCATTCCAAATATTTCAATAACAATTTAATCGAAAAACCTTGAACTACCTCACTAAATAACTTCAGATGTTTTGGCAAAATAAAGCAAAATCTATATATTACTCAGGTCGTTAAGCTATCGGTCATAAGCTTTAAATACATTCGAATATAATTATTTTTTAAATATTTACTTACCCATTGCTAGAGCTTAGAATAAATTTCAGTTTTAAGTTAGAAACACTGTGCTACTAGTTTTGAGCTATCGTATCTCCTACACTGCTGAGTTTCACAATGTATGCCAACATTTTAATCACATTCGAAGTAAGATAAATTCCTCATTAGAAACGAATTGGAATTGAATCGTATGTGATGAATACTATATCCAAATATCGCAGACATTGAAGATCTTGTATTTAAAATCTTATTCATAAAATGTACAGAATATTTAGTGAGACTTACCATGAGTAACGCCTGGGAGTTTGTCATTCTCTTGATATGACACAAAATCATTCCAGTTAAGTGTCTTTGCTTTATAAAAACGTTCAAACTTTTCCAAATCGTGACTAATTGAAACGTAAATATTTTCTATCATAGAACAAATTAGAATTCTCATCTGGGGTGTCATTTCACACTCTTCGTCGCGGGTTTATGCAAATGAGAGATATTTGACGAAAATTAACTTAAACCAGGTGGAGTTACAAGAACTTGGGCTTCGTTTAGGTATAGAATGGTGGAATTTAAACGTATTTTACACTTTTTGTTGGCTTTTATAGTTGGTATGCGTTTGTATTGTATTTAACACAACTATTTTGCCACACAAACACGAAATGCCGTTGATGTTGTTTTGTTGGATGTTCTGTACTAATACCTCTATCTGGTATTATTGAACCCATGCTTACCACCACCTAATATTTACTAGCAACCATAACTATGAAGTTAATATTATTGAGAGAATATAATTCTCTATCCTAACTTACTCTATAATTTTCTATACACACTGTTGACAGAAATTGTCTTTCCTAAAAAAAAATTTAAATAAATGAAAAAGTATCAAAAATCAACAATGTAGCATTCGTGTTACTTGCAATGCCGCAGTATGTTTCAGCCTGCGGAGTGACTCATAAATTTTTGCTACAGCGTTTGTTTTAGTGCTACAGCGTTTGTCCTTTCCTAACTAAGGCAATAATATAAACTTATTTACTTAGTTATGTGGAGGAAAAGAAATGAGAATGACATATTTCTTCAACCGGCTAGATTTTCAGCTTTTCTCCTTCAGTTGGTAACACCAAGCTCTCGCAGCCAATATTCCACCGAAGTCTTTGTCATCCTATTTCACAATATATTCCAAATTAGCACCCTTAGGGCTAATTTCACAAATGCAGGTAGTCTATTCACTTTTATCAGGAGTGTCCAATATTGGTACTCGAAATAATTATATCTGTCAATGACATGGGTCGCTTCAAAAAGTTGACTAATCTCCGATCTGAAATTAAATCAGCATATAAGGGTTTTTCAACAGTGACGCTACAAAAGTAAATCGATAGGGACAGCAAACGACGCCATATTTTTTCCCGCTCTTTTGACATTTCTCTTCAATAAGGTTTGCCATTTCATCATGGAAAGATATACGAGCCAACAACGAGTCGAAATTATTAAAATTTACTACCGAAATTTGGAGTCAGTGGCCTCAACTTGAAGAGCGCTACGCCCAATTTCTGGTCGTCATAATCGTTCTACCAGATCAACAATTGAGCGTCTAGTGGAAAAACTTGAATCCACAGGCACAGTACAAAATGTTCCCGTGCCAGTGAGATACAGAAGTGCCCGTAGTGTCGGGAATATTGCTGCCGCTGAGGCTTCAGTTCAAGAAAGCCCAAATGTGTCTCTCACACGTCGTTCTCAAGCGTTGGGCATCTCTGTGACGACGTTGCAAGATCAAATTGACGCAAGAACTGGTGCCGCTTGACCACCATATGCGTCGAATGTTCGTGAATTGGGCTGAGCAACAACTTGAAATTGATTCGGATTTTCATCGGAAAATCATCTTCAGCGATAAGGCTAATTTCTGGCTGAATGGTTTCGTCAATAAGCAAAATATGCCTTATTGGTCAGACAGCAATCCACACGTAATCCATGAGTCATCATTGCATCCCGAAAAAATTACGGTTTGGTGCGTTTTATGCGCCGGCGGCGTCATTGGGCCGTACTTCTTCCGTGATGATCAAGCCGGCACATTACTGTGAATGCGAATCGCTACCGTTCAATGATAACCGAGTATTTTTGGCCCCAATTGGATAATGTGGACTTGGAGGACATGTGGTTCCAACAGGACGGCGCCACAAGCCACAATCAATTTATTAGAAATCAAGTTTGGTGAACGTGTTATCTCACGAAATGGCCCAGTCGATTGGCCGCCTCGGTCGTGCGATTTGACGCCGTTAGATTATTTCCTGTGGGGCTACGTCAAGTCTATGGTCTATGCCAACAAGCCAGCGACGATTGATGAACTTCGCATGAATTTCGAACGTGAAATTGCAGCAGTATCGGCCGATTTATGCTTGAAAACCGTCGAAAATTGGGGTCAGCGTCTGGACTTCTGCAAGCGTGCCCGTGGTGGCCATGCGAAAAAAATCGAGTTCCATACATAATGGCATCGAACGTACTTTCACAGGAATAAAGAATTTCATTGGTATCTAAAACCGGTTTTGTTATATTTAAAAAAAACTTTTGTAGCGCTCTTATTGGAAAATTTGGGATGGGCGTGTTATGTGCTCCCATGGGGCTAATTTGGAATATACAGGTAGTCCATCAACTTTTATCAGGAGTGTCCAATATTGGCACTCGAAATCATTATTTCTGTCAATGACATGGGTCGCTTCCTAAAGTTGACTATATCTCCGATCTGAAATTTAATCAGCATATATTTGGGATGGGAATGTTATGAGCTCCCATGGGGCTAATTTCAAATATACAAGGAGTCTGTTCACTTTTATCAGGAGTGTCCAATACTGGCACTCGAAATCATTATTTCTGTCAAGGACATGGGCCACTTCATAAATTGGGATATATCTCCGATCTGAAATGGAATCAGAATATATATATCGGTAGAAATTATAAGTTAGATAAAAATTTTTTTTTTTACAGGAAGAAAAACTATTTGTTTCTAAAAAAGCTAATTATATGCTATATTCATCATAAACGGCTTCAAAAACTCTTATTGGCTATTTTTCTGTACAAAATTTCCTTTTTTTCCAAAAAATCAGATTTCTGAAATTCTGTAAAAGTGGTTTGTGTCTTCGATAAATAAATTTATCGGATAAATTTATATTCACACCCTTTAACCAAGTACGGTCTCTGCGATAGTTTTCATAGAGTTGGAAATGAACTTCCATGGTGATTCAGGATCATGAGGCAGGGGTGCGTTATGCGCCAGTATCTGACTGAGCTTTTCTCCATAAAAATAAAGAAATAAATAAATAGTTTCTCAGTACATCCCATGAAGGAATTTGCGAGAGCTTCTCTCAACCAGTGAGTTGTGTGCTTTCTAGTTTATGCGCATGGGCCTTGGCAATCTCTGGTAACTTCAATTCAAATTTGAATTGGCAAAATGAATTGCAATTCATTTCCAATTCATTTGAAATGAATTGATTGAATCATGTAAAATGCAATTCATTTACAAATCATTTGAATTGATTTTGAAAAAGGACTAGTTCATTTGAATTAATTCAAAATCAATTCAATGTAAATGAATTGGAAAAGAATTGCAATTAATTTTTCTAATTAATTTGAATGAATTCAAAATCAATTTAATTCAATTAATTGCAATTCATTTTTCCAATTCAAATTTGTTAATGGTTTCAATGAGCATAACCTCTTTTCATAAGGTATAATTTTTATTTATTTTGTCTTTTTTCTGGTACCTTTTTGATGTGTTAACATCTACAGGCACAGGTAGGGAAATCTATCAAAGTGAACACATGCAAAAAACACACAACGATATCATCATATATGTGGTTGTTGTACAACAATAGTCTCTGTCTGAAAATAAGTATGATGGTATTCATGTAGCGGCAGCGAACAAACAAGCAGGTCTACTTCGCCAAAGAGTATTGAATAGTATAGTCACCTTGCAATAAAAAAGAGCTTCTACTTCTCCCTTCGTGTTCTCTTAATAGTAGTTCTCTTAATCTTTGGTTGGCATTTAACGGCCAGAAATAAAAGGGAATGCGCTCGATTCAAATATAATTTAGCTATCATGAGTATCAATCAAACACTTTTAAACTTAGTTTGCTGCATGGTCTATAATCTGTATGTCTTCTTTGGTCTCTCATTCTACATCAATCCCCTAGTGGGTTTTCGATCAGCTGTGCCATAGAAACCTCCTGGTATAGTATAGAATAGAAACATTGATGCCTTTTGAAACATTTATGCTTTTTGTTTTGTTTTATGAAATAACATTATCGAAATGGTGCATTTATATTGAAATATTCTATAAAGAGAATAAGAGTCGGTTATCCTCTTTTTCTCAGACTCTCCACATGAGAGCGGAAAAAGAGTGCAATAAGTTCTCTATACTATTCAATACTATTTGTCGTCGCTCTGTTTATGACTAAACAAAAACAATTATTTCAGTGAGCTACATATTGATTTATTTATTTTAGCAATATTACTTATACATCCAATATTAAAGCAGACGCAAGAAAAAAGAAAGTGCAATAGCAAAAGAGCCTTCAGCACATAAACAATTTTTTTTTTATTTTCCAATGTAAGATTTACTAATGTGTTCATAGAAATCGAACAGATACCGTGTAACATAAAGGTGTTAACACATCGCCCGTGAGTTCGAACACACATTGATTTTTTTTGTATTATTATTCAAACTCAAGACATATAGACATATAGTTTTAAACAGATGTTTTGCTAAATGTATCCTCATGATTCCTGGTAAACTGTATATCTCTTTCGGATCTAGCCACAAATTTTTATCAGCGGTTGTTTGGAACGATGCTATTGAAAAATTCATGAAACTAAATGCGAAAGAAAACTCATAGTAATTGAGAATTCCCCACTATGCAAGTGTGGGGAAAATATCGCAAGCAAAACACACAAGGAAACATTTCCAAAAATTTCTCCAAAGAACCATAGGTTCGCAGTAGACATGAAACTATATTTCTACTGATAAATATATAGAATAACCTTGACCTTGAATAACAAAATATCCTCTTTCCATTTAAAGCAGAGCGTGAATGTTGGTAAACCTCATAACTTGAACAAACTCCAGGTGGTCCAGTCGATGCTATTGGGGTAAATATTATGTAGTTATCAGTTAACCATTTGACCATCGACCTGAATGCCCCATTTGAACTTTTTGTCCTATAAAAACAAAAGTTGGGCTTGAATTTTTGTACGGAAATCCACCAAATTTCTAGATCCAACTGCTTGTAAAGAAATTGTTCAAATTTGCCAAGATCATTAACAACCATTAAAAGAAAATACAACTCATGTCTTATATATTTTGTAAAAAAAATTTATGTTTTATAAAAAAAATTTATTAATTTTAAATAAACTTTGTTTATGGTATAGTAGGTATAGTATAGTAAAATGTGATTAAAAAATATCCGTCCATGCAGGAACAATCCAATTTTCTCGATCTTCTTAAATACTTACGACGAGTGCCTCTACATTTACTATACAGGGAGAAAAATAAAATTATATTTAAATACAATTCAGATAAATGAAAATATAAGCATTACCAGCTGATTTTAGAAATTCACCACAACTCCTTGGAATAGTGGAATGAAATCTGGATTCACAATCATGTAGTAGAATGGATGATCGCAAGTCATGGGTTTTCCCAGAGCCAAGCCGCGTGATTGAGCTATTGCACCTATAAATTTAGAAATTTTTAAATTTTTCAAAAATTATTTCAACAGTCATAGAAATATTGAAATCTTCTACATTTCGTGAAAACTTAATTCAGAATCAACTTCAATGAAAATATCTTTCAGCAGCATCAATTTATCTTGAAATGAAACGAGTTTTTCGAAGTAATGTTAGAACACACCTACGACTATATTATGGTTCAATGTAGTATTTTTAACGTAGAATACGTTATACGGTAAGGTAGGGGTGTTGATCTGGAGCACAACATTTTGAGAAAATGTTTGTCACTTTCATTATAAGTTTTTAATACTTTATGCATGCATTGAAGAAAATTCAAGTATGGTCGTAACATATTTAATATGTCTTCTTTTGATTTGTATTTAAATAATCATATTGCTACATATAATTTTTTTGATTCTATAAGTAAATCAAAATTTAACTCCTTCAAATTTTGTATTAATTTTCATATGCTTTGTATTTTATGTATTATAACATCATGTGTAAGAGCAGTACGATTATCTGTGTGTTCATCACAGAACCAGTGTGAGAAAGAGAAGAAGTATAATGACAATGCATATTTTATGTGAACATTACAGAACCAGTGTTGCCACATGCAGTATTTACACTTTTTTTCAAAAGTGCATCGAATTGATATAAAGTGTACCCAAATTTTGTTAAAAACTATCCTAAATTTTTAACATAAAAATTAAAGATAAATTTGATAGATTTAAATCATTTATCAAAAATTATATTTAATTCATATATTTTAATTGCAAAATGACTAACGTATTCTACGTCTGACCTATGCGCCCGTGTTATCTAACACAGGCTTCATATATTTTTTTATTTTAATTCGGCCATGAAACATTGGATAGAAGCGTTTGAAAACATTTTCTAATGGTCAGTTTTTCAGGCAGTGGTAGTCTTCGTTTCATAGTTAAATTGTGGTTAAACATCGCAGTGTTTTTCAGTCAATGGTTAACAAAGAATTAACCACACAATATCGGTAGGTTAACTTGTAGTCAATCACATTACTGATTGTCAAAATGAGAAATGTATGAATGTATAAAATACATGTTTCTGTTCTGAGCATTTGAACACATGCTTTGAGCCTAGATCGTCAAATTATTCCGCTTATGTAGTCTTTTATACGTTTTTGCTAAAATGACTTCGATTTATTAATTTTCATAATTCCATTCTGGTTGTTTTGGTATTTAGCCTAAAACAAATGTTTTTTCTACTAAGAATACAAGGGGGTTGCTATAATTATTAACAATATGACAGGTTACATTAATTCACCACTGAAAAACAAAACGTAAAGATAACTTCTAATTAAGTTTCAATTAAACTGTGAAACAAAATGAAACATTTTCGAAAATAACAAGATTCTGACACCGTATTCTGGTAGAGAGGGTTAAAAGAATATACGTGTATCGGCGTTTTGATAGTTTGTGTTTGATTTTTTTTTAAAAAGGTGACATTTTCCCCCTTTTGCACATTCATATAATGAACCAGTATAGGATACCTTGTTATCTTTAAATTTTAGGTATAGGATGTGTTCAGTAATTTTATGTAAAAATTTACAAGAAACATTTTTGTGGAATGCTTTAACCGTCTACCGCCTTAATGTATGGGTAATTTTTATTATTTTTGTGGAAACAGGGGTGTAACCATAGAATAATACATACGTAGATAAACTTATTCTCTCATCTGACATTTCATTTCACACTCTTCATCGTAGGTTTGTGGAAATGAGAGCAATTAAATTTAAAATTATCTTACACCAGGTGGAGTTACAAAATATGTTCATTAACTTTTTCCTGTCGTTTTGGTGTAGAACTGAAAAATTTAAATGTATTTTGCACTTTTTTGGTGACTTTTTACAACTAGTTTGTCACAAAAACACGAAATTCGGTTGTTGTTCCTTTGTGGATCGTTGTATACTATTGCCAACATCTGGTATTATTGAACCCATATTTTCCACCATCCAATGTTTACTTTCCATCGTACCTATGACGTTTAATTTATTGAGCGAATAAAAGCTTCTATGGTATGTATTATTCTATGGGTGTAACGGTTTAAAATGAACTACAGAAATATTCTATATAAGTTTCTTAACAAACAAAAGCTCAAAACTCAACTTGAATGCCAAAACTAAGTCAAAACTGAAAATACATTTAAGGGTTAACTGTGTACTTATTCCGAGTTGGCGCTAAAAGGTCCCACAAACTGCATTCAAGGGGGTTGGGTTGTATATTCTACGTAAAATTTCACTATGAGTCACCGAACAACAGAAAGCTGTATATTAATATCCATAAATACAAAATAAAAGAAAATGTTGTAATTTATTCATACTGCGCTAATTATCTGGACGGATTATGAACTTCAACGCAAGTCTCAACCAACATCGCAGATAATTAACACGGCAAAAACTCTGTTTCACAGAGTATTGGCAATTAGCGACGAACAATACCACCAGAAGAACATTAAATTGATAACAAACATGTTGACCAACAACAGCTTTCCCAGAAACCTCATTACCAGACTGATAGACAATAATATTACGAGGATAAGATTATACCAGAATGGCGATCTTAATGGACAACAAAACTCGTTAAGACAGAGAACATATACAGTGTGGTTCAGTCACGACTGGACAAATTTCACATGCGTATTCCTTGGCTCATTTCATGAAAATATCACCATCTACAACCATCCCCGAAATGCAAGGGGACTTAGCAATTTTACCCTAGACCACCAATCCGAAAATTTTCAAACCGCTGCCATTTCGCCACCTTTCATTTTCGGGGATGGTCGTAAATGGACATATTTTCATGAAATGAGCCCACGAATACGCTGGTGAAATGTGGCCACTGACTGAACCATACTTGACACTATCTCCTCCAAAACGAAAACACCTATTGAGTGACAACAACAAAACAATATAATATACCAAATGTCATGCAAAGCAGACTCATCGCAAAGCTAAGAATTTGTATGCAAACATTGAAAAAGAGAAAAGAAGAACCGTATTGTCACTATGCATAATTGAATCAGGCCACACAGCTGATTTAAAAAATTTAAGGATATTGGATAAAGAGAGAAGAGAAAAGAGTACTTAAGTTAATATTATTGTAAGTTTAATTTTGTATTTAAAATAGACGAATCCCCTGAAGATGTCAACAAGAAGTTGACAAGACATCGGGAAAATGTAATAACAAATTACTTTTTATTTACGAACAACTATAGGTCTAATTAGCTTGATATTAAACCACTCAACATATACAGGGTGTTTCAAAATTGACCACCCTATTGGAAGATGCTCTTATTTTTGCAAATGGCAGCCAATGTCAAATCTGTTTTGACATTTGTGGACTAGATAGATGTGGAATACAAGTAAACAAGCCATGGAGCGATGCACTCCTCAAGAACGCAGAATAATCGGGTCTATTTTTTGCGTAACAATTCGTTTGTGGTGTTGGCGCAGCGCGAATACCGTCGCCGACTCCCCGGCCCGCCGACACCGACTGCGCAAACACTGCGCCGTTTGGCCACTAACCTTGAAGAGTATGGGACCACACGAGACGTTGCCAGGAGTGGCCGGACCCGGAGCGCCGGTTCAGCCGAGAATATCGCTGCTGTTGCCGATGATGTCGAGTTGTCGCCGGAAACATCGACCAGACGCCGTACCTCGCAACTAGCCATCAGCCAGTCATCCCTATGGCGAATTTTGGTCAAAGACCTACGCATGTTCCCATACAAAGTCCTGTCCGTGCATCAGCTGCTGCCTGTCGACCGCCAAACGCGTCTAACCTACGCCCAAGCCATCCTCAATCTCGTGGACGAAGTGGACGATTTTTCCACCAAAGTCAGAATGAGCGATGAGACTAATTTCCACCTCAGCGGGTACGTGAACAAGCAAAAATATCGCTTCTGGGGCACCAAAAATCCACGAGTGATGCACAAGGAGCCATTACACCCGCTGTTCACGCTGGAGGCCATTTTTTCGAGAACACCACTGGTCAAACGACAACAGTGGACGGTGCGCGCTATAGGGCCATGTTAACCGAGTTTTTTCTGCCGCAATTCGACGAATTAGAACTGGAGGACATGTGGTTCCAACAGGACGGAGCAACGGCACACACTGCGCGAGCCACAACCGATATTATGAAGGCGGCGTTCCCGGATCGCCTCATCACTCGTTTTGGCGATTTGCACTGGCCCGCAAGATCGCCCCGATTTAACCGTTCCAGACTTTTTTTGTGGGGTTTTTTGAAGTCCCGTGTTTACGTGAACAAGCCCGAGACCCTGGAAGCCCCCAAGGTCAACATTCGACACGAGTGCGAGAATCTGTCTCCCGAAGTCCTCGTCGAAGTGTTGAAAAATGCCATAAAACGAGCCCGTTAGGTAATCAATTGTGACGGCGCCCATTTAACCGATATCATATTCTCAACTTAACCAATAAATTTCTAAAGGTTCAAATAAACATAATCAAAAAACAGAATCGAAGTGTTTCATTTAGAAAAAAAATGAGAGCCAAACAACAGCGGATGACTTCTTTTGAAACACCTAGTACAACTAACCAAAAATTAGCAACACTTTTAAACTTAGTTTGCTGCATGATCTATAATCTGAATGTCTTCTTTGGTCTCTCATTCTACATCCCTAGTACCCTATTCGATCAGCGGTGCCATAGAAACCCCCTGATATTAACACAAGAGCAAAACGTTTTCTCCCTCCATGTTCTTCTTTCCTCGCGCATTCTCCCAGAGTTCCAGTGCTTTGAGGTTAGTTTGAATTTGAATTTTGTTCTTAAATTGTTACTTTTATTCCGAAAGTGGAATGGGAACACCATTGCGTGAAATGTGTTTTACAATCGAAACTAGAAACATGGGAGATACGATTTTAATACAGGAAATTTATTTGTAGCGGCGTTAGTAAAGACTTTTTATAAACAAAATTCCGACAATTTCACTTTGTATCAAAATTCAGTACAGTGATGTTAAAGTCAAATTTTCATCTACTAATAAGAGACGGTGTTGGGACAATTAACTTCAACATCGATTCTTAATAGATTTTTGCTATATAAACGTCATCATCAGTACCTCACAATACTGTGCACAGTGAATACCCAAATAAATATATTTTTCCACAGTAACAATATTTACCTGTAGCAGCAGCTGCTTTACTTCCAACCTCATCGACGTCTATGAAAGCCTTGTGTACAATCTTGGAAATTGCTAAAGGTTTGGAGGTTTTCAACATTTTCTGGAAATCACCGTCGTTGAAGGCTTTTTTCATTCCCATCTGTTAAGTTAAATAAATATTGTACTTCTACCTTATTCCGCCGTCATTTAGAACAAACCATTTTGATCATATTTACCTTCTTTAGACTCTCATTTAATTCCACTTCAAATTCAGCCTTGAATTTAGGCAAATAAACGTCAACATTTGTATTGGTACAGCTCTTAAACTTTTCAGCAAGAACTGCAAAATTTTTTTTAAGATTCTCTAACATGCTGAGCAAACCGGTGCGGGTGTTGGGCAATAAAATAACCATTGAAAGATTGGAGTTTTTATACGGCATTTTCACCATATTGGCGTCAAATTCTGGCAATTGATTGTAACCGAAAACACTTAATCTGTGCATCATTTGTACCCTAACCGTTTTGATGTCATCTATATAGAAATCGTCCTCCTTAGTGCTAACCTTATCAAATTGAGTTTTCCATTCATCCTCGAAATGAATGGCACTTAGCAGAACTGACATCGTGTCGGCATTAAACATTTCCGGGGCCACAATATTTTTGATCAGATGATTAGTTTTGGATTCCACCCATACGTTAATGTCATTGGCGGCTTGATTAACCTGAGTAAAATCGATGGTATCAGCAGAGGCAAGGAATTTCTGGGAGACCATTTCCTTATAACTGTCTTGCAATTCATAGTTTTTGTTAACATAAATCTTGTTGGCCATGTGTACAAAATCACTTTTCTCGTAGTTCCCTAAAAGGGCCAAGTAATTGTCAGCCAGACTGTCTCCGTTGTAGCCAGTAACGTTTAGTGCTGAATCCATTTCAACAGCGGTTTCACCTTCTGCTCCCATACGCACCATGGAAAGGCATGTTTCGATTGACAAAGGTGATACAATTATATTCTTGCCGTCACTCGATTGCCGTATTTCATCGAAAAAGTTATTGGAAAATCCTTGTAAACTTTGGCTGAATTCCATGTTGGACATACTGCGACCGGCTTTTTGTCTGGCCACTAACTGCGGAATACTAAGCGGAGTATACTTGATGTCATCCCCTAGATGTGGTGATGGAGGGGATACGGTGGTCGGAGTAGTTGTGGGTACATACGGTGCCTTCTTGTGCCGCGATTTGAACAGAAATACCAAACCCGTTATAACGCAAATGATTACAACGGCAGCGATTAGAACCTTCACGTAAGTTGGTAAGTTGGAACAGACTTTCGAACGTCGCATTTGTTAGCCTTTTTATAACTGGTGCTCTTTATTAACTGAAATTCGAAATAAGAATGAAATGATTCATACTGGGTTCAATTTTCTACCTCTTTCATTGTTAATTGTACTTACGTGTTAGGTTTTGTGGGGAAACGCGTTCGTTCTAATTTAATGAATTTGAAATTTTTTGGCTGATAAAAAGAATTTCAAACTTGTGGAGCCACTGCAGTATTCAGTTTATTTGAAATAGCTATTTATTTAACAACAGTTGTGTCAACATTCTATAGCAGTAGTTCCCAAATGGGAGAAGTCTTTGCAGCCCAGAAATTTACGCTCTGTTTTAAAACACTAGTTGGTGAATGGACGTTTCATCCGTCTTTTCAAGTTAAATAAATATGGAATCTATGTACATATATTTGAGTTTTAAGCAATCGAATAAACTGCCGATTTATTACCCATGTCATTGATAAACGCTACAATCAGGTGGTATCCATGACACAGCTGATCGACTATGTAATAGGAAATTGATAGAAAACGGGGTGGATAGGCGACAGAGCGATAAGCAACCAAAGCGTAAATACAACAGCAATCGACGCAAAAAAGATGTCAAGTAGACAGTCAAAATTTCTCTTCACTCAAATGCCAACAAACACAACGAGTGAAACCCCTAGTCATTATCTGTTCTCTCTCTTACTCTCTTCATTGAATATTTCAATACACGAGCAGCTTTTTGATAGTGTTATTGGATCTAACTATACAAATTCCAATCATGTTGAAGTAAAATTAGATCAACTATGCCAAAATGCCATTGAGTGAATATCTAGCACTGTTTGGCTCACTTTTACCAGGGTTGCTAAATTGCGCACATCTTGTGGTCGTCTAATTCTAGATAGTCTTTGATCGACGAAACGGCCTACTGCCTCGTCGTCATCAAGAGAACGTAAAGAGAGTAAAAGCAACTTTACGAATTCGAATTAAACTTTAAACTTGGTTTGCTGCATGTTCTATAATCACCATATTTTCTTTGGTCTCTCATTCTACATCATTTCATTAGTATCTTTTCGATCAGCTGTGCCACAGAGCAATACGAAAGAGCCTCCATTACTCTCTTCGATGCCTCTTCATGACGACGAGGTAGTAGGACATTTCATCTAGTTGGAGTTGCTGTGGTAGTTTACTCTTTGGTTGGCATAATACGGACAGAAATAAAAGGTAATGCGTATTTTCGTTCGATGCAAACATAATTTAGCTGCCATTAGTATCAATCAAAAACTTTTATGACGTTCACACAAGTAACGAGTAGTGTGGCGAGACAGTAAGAAAGCACTCGGCCGAAAGAGTTGTGCGGGTGATTGAAAGCGAGTAGGTGGTAACACACATTTTGTCACGTGGCGAGACAGTTAAGTTTAACAACAATAATTTTTTGAAATGAATCGCGGTAAACAAAATTTTAAACAGGGTTTTAATCAACTCTTACCGCTGATAATAGAGGAATTATTGGATTTATTAAACGACAAAAATAAGACGATTTGGACACGATCATGGATGTTGCAACGGTCCGACATCGGTGCAATATATACACTTTTTAGAGAATTGGAAACAGAAGATCCGTCAGAATTCAGGCCTCTTTTGAGAATAAACGTAGAACGATTTAACACGTTGTTTGACAACATCCGTCCACATATTCAAAGAGCCGATACAGTCATGAGAGAAGCAATACCTGCGCGGGAGGAAAAGTTCCATAAACAATCTTGAATTTTATTTTGATGAATAAATTTCACAGTAGTTTCGTAGTTCCACTAGCTTCCCATGTTGATGCTCAAAATATAGTAAACAAACAAAACACTTTCACCAGAGTTTCACTGCCGAGTGTGTGTTTACATGTGACGAGTGAATTGTTGCAGAGAGGAAAGGAGTACAGCGACGCAATAGTACTCGGCCGAGTAAACAAAATGTGATTCTAGTGACTCTCTCGCCACTATACTCGGTTACTGACTCGGCTGACTACTAACGTCAGTGTTTAGACGAAACGAGCACGAGGCCGGGTTACTGTCTCGCCACTCTACTCGTTACTTGTGATCTAGGCATTAAACTTAGTATGCTGCTTGGTCTCTAATCTTTATGCCTTCTTTGGTCTCTCATACTTCATCATTTCCCTAGTGGATTTTCGACCAGCTTTGGCATAGAAATAAAAAAAAATAAATGGTTTCCCATTAAATCCCATGAAGGGACTGGGGAGAACTTCTCACAATCACTGAGCTGTGCGCTTTCCAGTTTTCACTCACTGATTGGGACCTACAGTTTTACACCGATTCCGAACGGTAATTTAAGAAGCTTTTCATGGCTAGATACTCGATAGTGTCACCGTCACTATGCGAGGTGACCGCCGCCGAAAGAAAATTTGAAGGTGGTCAGAGCCGGGTTCGAACCCAGGATCTCATGTACAAGAGCCGCGCACACTAACCATTGCACCACCGACGGCCACATAAATCCCCAGGTTTAAATAGTGTTTGATTGATTCTAATGGGAGCTAAATTATGTTTTATGTTGGTTGCATCGAACAAATATACGCTTTCGCTTTTATTTCAACCAAAGAGTAAATTACAAAAGCAACTCGAACTGGATCATAGAGTAATGCTTAAGAGTTCCCATTACTCTCTTCGTTGCCTCTTCATGATGACGAGGAAGTAGGTCATTTCATAGAGTTTTATTTGCTGCTGTATTTTACCTATTTTACACTTTCGTTGGACGTAAAACAGACAGAAATCAAAGGGAATGCGTATTTTCGTTCAAGGCAAACAACATAAAACACAATTTAGCTGTCATTACTATCAATAAACACTATTTAAAATTAGTTCCTGTCTTCTTTGGTCTCTCATTCTCTATCATTTCCCTAGTACCATTTCGATCAGCTGTGCCATAGAATCCCCAATGACTCCACCAGTTCATAAATCACACAAAACCTTTGTTTTGTCTGGTTATAATCACAGCTCTTGAACCTCTTCGGGTTGCTCTCCAGCCCAAATGTGGCAGCTTTGCTTATTGAAATAGCCAAAGTTTTGATCGAAAAGTGTGAGTGTTCTGCAAGCTTTTAATTATCCTAAAAATCGAACATGTTGCTAATAAGGATGTGCGGTTCAGCGAATTTGAAGAACCGATTCTGCCGAGACCGGTTCCGATAAGACCCGGGTATATGGACCGGTTCCGGTTCTCTGCAAATTGATGTCCCAAATAAGCTTGAGTGCAATATCTAATTATAAGGATATAAAATTTGAAAAAGTCCGACAGTTTCTTACCCTCACTCAAAGGTTAGCACTTTTGGTTCCTTCGGAACTGAGTTCTGTTATTCTGGAACCATTTTACTGTTCTTTTCAAACCGTTTTTCAGATCTTTTAGAACTGTTTTTCGGTCTTTTTGGAAACTGTATACGGTTCTGTTGGACCCGTTTGTCGGTCATCTAAGTACCGTTTTCGGCTCCTTTAGAAACGTTTTCGGTTCATTTGGCCCCGTCTCTTGGTTCGTTTGATACCATTTTCGGTTCTTTTGGATCCGCTATTGGGTTCTTGTAAGCACCAGTCCGGTCGGTACTTGTAAAGAACCGGTTCTGTAGAACCGGTTACTCGATTCTGTACATCATTAGTTGCGAGCTAAGTGTCTCCATGATGAAATGTCAAACAACATTGACTCAAAATACTATCACAATTTGATCTGTAATTTAATCCCTATTGGAAAAAATGTAAAAAAAATTCATAAAAAATTATAACACCAATAAAATAAGTTCCAAACGTAATGTCCCAGCGAGCAATTCTTTCCGACATGTCTGATGTCCGACAAGTCTGTTAAATCTCTGTTATTTTGTCCGACAAATCTCAACATTCTCTGAAGGAAATTGGCAACATCGCGAAGAAATTTAGCAAGAGATTTGAGCGAGAAATGGGCTCACTCTCTGAGCGAGAAATAATGCTCACCCTCTGATGGGAATTTTTGTGTGTTCGACTTTGTTGTTATGTTTGCATTCCATTCTCTGCTTATTCTCTGAAGGGAAGTTTTTGTTTGGTTTTGTAATTATTTTTCCATTCCATTGTAGTTTTTCATGCGATTTTTGTTTTGTTTTTAATTTTGTTATCTTGCATTCCATTGTCATTTTTTTGTGCGATGGATCTGTGTCAATCGATCGTCATTTACAAATCAAACGGTGAGTAAGCAAGTGCATATGTATGTGATTTGTCTCCAATAAAAATAATAATTATAATAGAACAAAAATATAATAATAAAATGAAAATAACGGGTTTTCCAATAGGTACTTGACAACTTTGACTGTTACTGTTACTTTCCTTTTTTTTCAGTAAACTCAACATTTTGTACTAATGTACTACCGTAATTCGGAGTCGGTGACCGCAACTTTAAGAGCGTTAACTCCAATTTTCGGTCGTTATTCTCGCCCTAGTAGACAAGCAATGCAAGTTTAGTGTGATGCTGCCGTGCCAGTGACACAACGGGTTGGTCGAAGTAACGAAAATATCGTTGCCGTTCAGGTGTCCGTAGCAAACGATCCAAATCGGACGATTCCGCGGCGTTCTCAAGAACTGGGCATCGCCAAGAACACTTTATGGCGAATTTTGCATAAAGATCTTGGTTTACACCCATACAAGATCAAGCTGACCCAAGAATTGAAGCCGATGGACTATTTGACGCAACGTACGTTCTCCGATTGGGCTCTGGAGAAGATGCGCCAAGATGATGAATTTCATCGCAAAATCATCTTCAGTGACGAAGCTCAGTTTTGGCTCAATGGATTCGTCAATAAGCAAAATATGGGCCATATCTTTTCGTCGACAATAATGATCGTCACGTTACTGTGAATGGCGATCGTTATCGCGCCATGATTACCAATTATTTTTGGCCCGAATTGGAAAACATGGACCTGGACGACAAGTGGTTTCAACAGGACGGTGTCACAAGCCACACAGCACACATTATAATCGATTTATTGAAGAGTAAGTTTGGTGAGCGTGTTATCTCAAGAAATGAACCAGTCAATTGGCCGCCTCGTTCGTGCGATTTAACGCCTCTAGACTTTTTTCTTCGGGGCACCGTCAATTCATTGGTCTCTGCCAACAAGCCGACGATGTTGGAAGAACTCAGAGCCAACATTGAACGCGAAATAGCGGCCGTTACGGCCTAAATGTGTAACCGAGTCACCGAAAATTGGGTGGCTATATGAACGAAGTCGAGTTCCATTCATAAATGTTTTGCTTGTGTTTCAACTGGATCATAAAGTTTTAAAAATATCTCATATGGTTTCTGTTTTATTTAAAACAAAAATTGTCAACTCTTTATTGGAAATCCCTTTGTAATAAATAAAATAAAAATAAGAAAAATAAATGCCTCGAAATCACTGTTATTGCTTTTCTTAAAAGGTATCATATTGGACAAAATGTCCGATAAATGTCAGCTTTCCCATCAGACAGAATTCTGTAAGAAAAGTCTGCACAAGTGTCCAAATTTTAACAGAAATATCGGTCCGAATTCTTGTCAACCGTTCATACAAATTTCTGTAAGGATTCTGACCGAATTCGGCATCAGACTCGGCAACTTGTGCAGACGTTCTGTCAAGGAATTTCTCGTTGGGTTCGCACATGCACTTGTTCTCAACACTGGGTCGTTTAATTCAACATTAACTTACATCAACCGCTTGAAATTGAACACAGACTGTGGAATATTGTCTTAACCCCATAGGTATATATTCATAATAGTTCACAATATTTTTCAAGTTTTACCGCAGTGTTTGTGCGGTGATAAAAACCGAGCAAAAATGACCGAATAGGCATCGAATCATTCGGTAGTTGCTATACTATTTCGGGCAAAATATTATTCTACATTAGTAGGACTGCAGAAAAAAATCATTGAGTGTTCGAACACACGGGCGATTTGTTAACACCTTTTGATTACAGGGTACCTGTTCGATTTCTATGAACACTTTAGAAATTTTACATTGGAAAATAAAAAAAGGAATAGTTTTTGTGCTGAAGGTTCCTTTGCTATTGCACCTTCTTTTTTCTTACATCTGCTTTAACATTAGATGTAATATTGTTAAAATAAATAAAGCAATATTTAGCTCACTAAAATAATTGATTTTGTTTTGTCATAAACAAACCGACGACAAAAAGTATTGAATAGTATAGAGATCTTATTGCACTCTTTTTCCGCTCTCATGTAGACAGTCTGAGTAAAAGAGCATAAACGAGTCTTATTCTCTTTGTAGAATATTTCAATGAAATGCACCATTTCGACAATGTTATTACATAAGACAATACAAAACGCGTAAATATTTCAAAAGGCATGGACCAAGTTATGACAAAAAGAGAGTAGTAATACGTTTTGAATCATTCGTCAGATGTCGCCAGTGCTTTTGAGTCGTACAATTCATTCCAGGAGTTCTCTATACTATTCAATACTCTTTGGCGACGACGACCTGCTTGTTTGTTCGCTGTCGCTACATCAATACCATCTTAGTTATTTTCAGGCAGAGACTATTGTTGTACAACAAGCACGTCTGTGATGCTAACGTTGTGTGTTGTTTGCATGTGTTCACTTTGATAGATTGCCCCGTGCCTGTAGATGCTAACACATCAAAAAGTCGCATGTATTAGAATCATCTAGATAATTCACATTTGCAATCAGAACAAATGGTGCAGTTTTGATGTGATTCATGTAAAATTGATTGCAGGACAAATCTAAGCGTTCTGAGAACTTTAAACAATGGTTTATTTTATTTTATTAATTTGTATATTGTTTTATATTTAGCATAATATTGTTGTCTTAAAACATAATTTCTTGGATTACAAATATCTTTGGTTGAATTTTGCTTTTTTTCTTAAACTGAACTGACCATGTTTAAGTACTACGAGTTTCACCCACATATCTGCCAAAGTACAAGGGATTGTTATCTGATGACTTGAGGATGAATAGAAATTTATGTTTGACTTGGAAACGTACACGACGTTCACTTATCATACTAACACCTCGTACGGCAAAACCTGAAATGAAAAAAATGTGACATAAAGTTAAAGGTTTGCATTAAGTAGTAACATATTATTATTACCAAATTAAGTAGAAGACGCAGCACTGCATCAACATGAAACGAGATGTAAATGATGTGAGACAAAAAAAATAATATCCTTTTTTTTCGATACATGGAAATATAAATGTTAACCCAATAAAATGATGTATTAAAAAATAATTTAGTTAATGTAAAATCTGGGGAAGTAAAATCTTCTGAAACTCATTGTATTCAATGGGTTATGATGTTCATGGTGCTTGATGTCGCTCAAAATCTCTGTTGATGACCCTTAAATATAGGCAATCCTTTATGAGTCTTGAGGATATAAAAGAAAGGCCTATTAACATGGAAACGTTGTGGCTCCTCCTCAAACAGCGGCATTGAGGCCAAACATACGACAATGGCTATAAATTAATGAAGTTAATTAATAATACAATTTCAAAATAAAACAATTACAACAAAATAGAAAATTATTACGGGTAAATGGTGCATGCAGTGTAATAGGGGAATCTATACAGATAATCTGGAAGGGATGCAATAGGTAGCTGTGGTATCGTTGCAAACAAATCTCATAATTTTACCAAATTTACAGTAGCTCTTGCCATATAAAACAATAAAACTTTTCCAAATGTTGGTTTTCCAGTTCTTGCTAGAGTTTCTTTATTAAAAACTTTATATTACGATAATAATACATTTATTTTGTATGAAATTCCTTCAGAAATTCTCAACTTTTCCTAAAAAAAATTGTATTTGCCGGCCAGCACTTCTAAGTACATAAAGAAAGCGACGATTAACTATGAATTTTATCGGAATGGTGAATGATATTAGCTCGCGTTCCACAGTTGCAATCAAAGCTGTTTTGGGGGGGAAAAAGATGTAAAATGTTGTTACTTTATTTAATATCAAATTGTTAGTAATGGTCTTAATAAAATTTTAAAAAATTGTGTCAATTTATATTGTGTCAGAATGTGTGTTCAAGTTTAAGCCCGATAATGTAACAAAATTCTGTAAAATGATTAGAAGAAAATGTGTTCCCTGTTGAAAGTTGAATGCTAAATGGCCGGATTAATCGGTTGCTTGAATTTTACGAATCCTTAGATAGATTAAATTTCATAAATCTACACATTTAGTCTAGGTGAAGTTAACCTGGCATACAGGCATACAATTAGATATGGGTGATTGTTCGGAAATTGTTATTTTTCAGATAGCAATTTTTCCAAACCTCGATATGTCTGCACGTTTTAACGTTTCTGAATGTTATCATGGTCCAAAAGTATGATCTGAAGATCACTATACTACAACACCAAAGCAATCCAAGTTATGGAGCATTGAGGGCATTCCGATGCCACGGTAGTGCCTGCCTGAACGAAACTTGACAAATCAAAGTGTTGATATGATAAAACAATTTTATTGATTTGTTATCCAATTTTTATGTGTAAAGCCTCAGTCACAATGAGAGTCTGGCTTAATATATCGATTTATTCAGAAACCACTGAGATTTATATTCAACATGAACAATAATTTCGTTATATTTATTTGGGTAAATTTGATAAATTCTGTTTTCTATTATTAGTGGATTTCGGGAGTGCACTTTTAATACTCTTTCCTTTAATTCTGGACTTTCCCTCCTTCCTCTGGGGCTTTCGAGATGAAACTTGGGAGTTTGTGAATACTGGTGGGCCCTGATGGTGTAATCCATGGAACCCAAGCAGAAATGACGACACTTAGAGCCTGGAGGACAGTCGAAGCAGCTCAAGGAATTGAATATTACGAAGCCACGATTCTCTTTACACCACGTATATTGATGGACTTTCATAGTACCTTGAAAAGGCTTCACTTCAATAGGCATAATTGTATCAATGGATTGGAAACTATATGACACGGTTGTGACAGCCACGGTTGTGACTTTCAGTGTTTAACCTAACCGTGCTCCAGACCGGAGGCCTGGAGGACAGTCGAAGCAGCTCAAGGAATTGAATATTACGAAGCCACGATTCTCTTTACTCCACGTATATTGATGGACTTTCATAGTACCTTGAAAAGGCTTCACTTCAATAGGCATAATTGTATCAATGTATTGGAAACTATATGACACGGTTGTGACAGCCACGGTTGTGACTTTCAGTGTTTAAGCTAACTGTGCTCCAGACCGGTTTGGAATTCGACAAGTTCCAAAGACAATGAAGTTCAGGCAATGAAATATTACTTTCCTAACCGGGAATCAAGCCTAAATATCGTACGGCATATGTGAATCATAAGAGAACGGTTGTGACGTATTATTTTGTGACTTAGCTTTTAAATTTTTCGAATTGAATTCCCCTTCGTATACGTGTGCGTGTGTTGACTTCTGCCGGTGTAAATACTGCCACTACCCCCTCCACACCAAAATGCCAGCAAGTGGGTCATATTGAAACCCCGGAGATGGCGCCACCACAGTCGAATTCAAATTGTACAAAATTCTGACAAAACTGTTGGACAGACTTTGTGGACCGTTCAATAACCATGACGTGCATATTCCTCCAATTTTTTTGCGTAGAATTGTAAATCTAAATGTCCCTTAGAACATATATGCAGGTAACTTCTTTCAAGACACGTCCTTGACGGACATTACTGCTGAAGTCCTGAATTCGATACGGAGGACAGGCCATAGTTGTGACATTTTGAACAGTTTTTTCCCCCTAAAACCAAACCGACTTACACGGTTCAGAATGGAATGTGTTTCATGGAAATAATAGAGTACAATCGCAGTTTCGGGAACATGTCGCAATTTAATCACCATTCGACCATTTTAGGGTGGGAAAATTCAAAGGACGAGAAAATGACAATTTCCGAACAATCACCCATATAAAAAATTTATAATTTGTAGTTTAATTTGAATTCCCTCTACACACGAAAATTCAAAAACATTTAAATACCGTTGACATTATACGTATTTTCACAGCACTTCCTTCATATCTGGCAGTTTTGGTTTTCAAATATTTTATACAGTACAGGTTTATGAATTCGAAAGTACTACGAGGCAACACATATCGAAGCCACAAACCTCTATATATAAAATACTTTGAAAACAGAATTGCCAGCAGTCAATCAAATTCAAGACAATTAAAAGCATTCCCATGTTTCAGTACACTTGCCATCCGATTCCACAACCTGCACCTGCATTGCCTGAGCAAATGCAAATTCAAAATTTTTTATTTACCATTGGCACCAATGGTAATTCTTTTGCAATTGCATTAGGCCGTCGGTGGTGCAATGGTTAGTGTGCGCGCCTCTTGTACATGAGATCCTGGATTCGATCCTTGCTCTGACCACCTTAAAATTTCTTTCGGCGGCAGTCACCTCGCATTGTGACGGCGAACACTATCGTGTATTTAGCCATGAAAAAGCTTCTCAAAATACCGTTCGGAATCGGTGTAAAAATTGTAGGTCCCAAGCAGTGAGTATAAAACTAGAAAGCGCATAGCTCACTGGTTGTGAGAAGCTCTCCCCAATTCCTTCATGGAATGTAATGGGAAATCATTTATTTTATTTTATTTATTAGGTAAAGTAATGCATATTAATATCCAATGCAAATTAAAAGAACCACATGTATAGTAAATATGCATTCAAATTTTTCAATATTCCAAATACAAACCTGGATCATAGATAAATACAAACCATGGACGATACATTTGCTTAATCACCATTTTCATCGAGGGCACATGCTGTTTCCGTGCCACCATTTTTCATTCGGATGCGTCGAAAAAGCACTCAAATATCATTTTTATTTCATTTCTGTTGTTTAAATTGGAAAATATAATATAAATAATAGAAAAGCATATTGCTTTTGACATTTGTTGACAATACAAAAGGCAAGAATGCATGGTTATATAGTTTTTTCAATAGTTTTTGTTTCCAGGGTAATTTGCCCATGTCCACAACTCCGGCGCCATCTAGAAACTGTCCCTATATTTCCAAATCAATTACTTATCTATTACCATCTATGGTTTTTTATTTATCTATGCCTGGATGTAGCTTTCGTATCATGATTCAGCTATTGGAGGTTGAATTATAAGAACAACCTAAATTATAGTATGTTTTTCTTTGAACAATCCGGAACCACAAATCATGAACAATCAGTTTGAAATGCATTTGGTTTTTTGTACTTCTTAGCTTACTTTTATTGTTGGCATATATTTGTGTTGAATTGGACACCAACATCTAAATATATTTTATTATATATTTGTCGTAATACTGGTATCACCTGTTATACATCTCGGTTCGAAGTAAACTGTTGCTTACATTGCAAACGCTAATTCAAAATGCCACTTGCATTATGATTCCTGCTTAAAAGTTTCCAAAATGGAAGAACCCCCGCCTTGACCAACCCAATGTACAAAGCAATAGTGCAACAACCAAACTTGAACTTTTGTGATTGGTACCACATAATGTTTTTGTTGGGTTAATTAAAAAAAAATCAACGAGTGTTCGAACTTACGGGAGATGTGTTAACACCGTTTTGTTACATGGTACCTGTTCGATTTCTATGAACACATTATTAAATGTTACATTGGAAAACCAAAAAAGAATAGTTTTTTTGTCGAAGGCTCTTTTGCTGTTGCACTTTCTTTTTTCTTACATCTGCTTTAACATTAGATGTTATATTGTTAAAATAAATAAAAAAATATTTAGCACACTGAAATAATTGTTGTCGTTTTGTCATAAACAGAGTGACGACAAAAAGTATTAAATAGTAAAGAGACCTTATTGCACTTTATTCCACTCTAATGTAGAGTCTGTGTAAAAGAGCATCTTATTCTCTTTACAGAATATTTCAATATAACTGTATCATTTCGACAATGTTATTACATAAAACAATACTAAAAGTATAAATGTTTCAAAAGAAGTCAATGTTTCACATCAAATTTATGAATGGACCAAGTTATGACAAAAAGAGTGTAATACGTTTTGAATCATTCGCCAGATGTCGCCAGTGGTTTTGAGTCATACAATTCGTTCCACAAGCTGTCTATACGATTCAATACTCTTTGGCGACGACGACCTGCTTGTTTTTTCGCTGGCGCTACATCAACACCATCATACTAATTTTCAGGCAGAGACTATTGTTGTACAACAAGCACGTATGTATGTGATTCTAACGCTGTGTGTTGTTTACCTGTGTTCACTTTGATAGATTACCCTACCCGGAGGTATATATGTTAACACATTAAAAATATATTTATTTTGATTGATGTAAATCTTTATTGAAATTGTTGAGAAATTTAATTGAATTCATGAATATTTTCATACAAATTGTATCGAAAAGTTGCAGTTAGAGGGTGCAAACTTCTCCGACAAAAATCTTCACATTTTCATTAGACTTAAGGAAATAATAAAAGGGACGATCAACGATGAATGCGGCTGGTTGTATCAAACTCAAGATGGCCTGTTTCCTGATGACATTCACGGCTATGCGGTAATGAAGAAAAACGAAAACAAAAAAAAAAAAAAATTAAAGATTGAACAACTTAAATTCACACAAAATGTAACATTAGGTAGAAAATTGTTCGTTAATTTTGAAAACGAAAACAAACAAATTATTAGTCTAAATCAGGATAGTACTTTATAATATTATAATAGATATTTGGTAAATTATTTTCAGCGATTTCGAATTTTCTTATTAAATTTAAAATATTTTATACAATTTAGAAAATATATATCTTGCATTACTTTACAACCAAAAAGCGTTCGCGCACCACGTAGCAGTAATTACTGAATTATTGAAATTACCTGTTTTTGTCCTTAAAAGTTGATAATTTTCCCTTGGAATAGTGAAAGCGAATTCGTATTCCGGATGATGTAGTAGAAAGGTCTATTGATTTTGAAATGAATAGACTCAAAAATTCCTAAACCCGAATGAGTTAATGCAATAACGGCTAAAATGTGTGTGTATAACATTTGAAACGTATTATTAATTAAATGTCCTGGATTATGGCGCTAGGAATTGAAAGCACATTTGATGATAAAAACTTACTTGCAAACAATGAATATTTAATATGAAAAAGCTTTAAACAAATTTAGCAATGAATGTTCTCACGTGAAGCTATGAAAGAACTATAAATGATCGATTGTTTGTGGGTTTCTATAATAACATACTATGTAGATTTTTCACGATTTCAAATTTTGGACATCCATTCTTGAAAATCGTAGTGGAAAAATTAGTCGATGTGTGGTCATTAAAAACAATTGATATTTCAGATTAGATAGCTATTGTTGGAAACCACAAATTTTCTATAAATATTTAGGACACTAAACGGTATAAAAATCATACATGGGTTTTTTAATGTGGATTGGATTCTAATTCTCATTACTTTATCTAAAGGAAATGCAAAAGGATCACCATTGTTCGCAATGACAGTTAAAACATGTTGAATTTAAATTTTTTCAAATATTTTAAATATACACACGCTGAAAATTCTAGATTTGTTTGTTGTTTGGCTGTAAATATATCATGTTTGTAGTTTGTCGCAAATATACTATACTAGTGTCCAAACACATTGTGTTCGCTATTCAATATTACATGTTTGAGACACAATGTTTAATAGGTAATAATAAGTTTTTGTGCTCCAAATATTGCTTCCTTTGTTGAAAACTGCTGAAATCAAAACACGTTGCAGGCAACAAAGAAACAAAAAAGTAGCAGAGTTTCAGTTCATGAATGTTTCCTGCAAGATGTTACAGGTGCCGTTTTTTCCGGCAGCGAGCAGCTCAAAACACATAGAATTTAACACTATAGGGAATTTTGATGAAATTCAGAATTTTTGAGCCATAAAGATATTTGAACGCCGACCTTTTTGGGCTTTTCTTCGATATGCACTGGGTACTTATTTATCGCTTTAAAGCAACGAGCGGAACAGTGTAATGAGAGAGGTTTTTATCAATTAAGTGCTTGGTAACACATCCCAGCGGTGGAAGTCATGACCTGGAGGGCCTGCAACCATGACCAAACAGGCCTTCTGTAAAATACGGAAGGCCTTCCCTACACATTGCCTCCTCCTTTCTTTTTAACATTGCGTGAGATTGGGACGCAAGGCCTTCCTGGCCCATTGCCTAAAGAAGGCCTTAGAAGGCATGCAAAGAGGAAGGCATCAAAAGGCATTTACTTTAATTTTTTTTTTTTAATCAAAAATAAAATGAAGATAATTTTTTATATCACAAAATCATTATCCACTTCAACATATTTATTTATAAGTATGTATGTATCTATCTTAGAAAGTTCTACCACGCCCAACTTCAAATTGAAAATTTTAAAAATACCCTAAAAAATATTAAATAAACAATATAATTTTAAAATGTGTATGAAATTTTCCAATAAAATTACGGTTAAAAAGAATCGGAAAATAAATTTCTCAAAAATTTTAAAAATCTTCTTCTTGGTTATATCTGATAAAAAATTCATGCATTCCGCAGGGCTTATTTTAGGAAGGCATTACAAAGGAACCATTTCGCATGCCTTATTTGTGGAACGCCGTGCGACTTCCCCCGGTGGTATATTTTCATACACATACTACCAAGCAGGGGTGTGGAGTTATGCTAAAAATATTTAAAACTCCAACTGAAACACCGCAATGTTAAAATTCTGAACTGCAACTCCGACTCCAACTCCACAGATAAACCAAACCCCTTTAATTCGATTGTTTTATTTAAGGTCCTTTTATGAGATTCATTCCACTAACTAATGAATAATTTTTCACAAATCCGCACATTAAGTTTCTTCTAAGACATATTAAATGGAAGCTCGTCCTTTTCTCCAGGAAAAAAAGTACGTGGTCCAAAATGTGCCTAAACTAACAGATAAATTTCAGTTAATAGAAGTATAAGATTTAACAATATCTCGATATTTGAAGGTCAATATTCCAAGTCCCAAAGATGGCACCAACATATTGTACATGGTAAATACAAGTAAGACCTTTCCCAAAGAATTTCTTTTCTCTATCTTCTACTAATTAAGCAAATACCCTTTACTAAAGGGCATGCAATAGTTTTTCGAGATATCTCAACAAAATGCATGGGATATTTTAATTTGCATTGGAGTTTACTTGATCATGACATTACTTTAACTAATACACAAGCAAAAGAATTACCATTATTTGCAATGACAATTAAAAAATGTTGAATTGAATGCAGGTTGTGGAATTCGATGCCAATTGGTAACAAATATGGGAATGTTTTTAATTATCTTGAAGTAGATGGTAAAAGATAAGGGGTGGATTTGAAAGTAAAGAAAAATTTTCTAGATGGCGCCGGAGTGGTGGATATAGGCAAATTTCCCTGGAAACAGAAATTATTAAAAAAATATTATATGAACATGTTGTTTTGCCGTTTGTATTGTGATCTATTCTATTTTCACATTTAAACAACAGAATCGAAATAAAAATGATGTTTGAGTGCTTTTTCGACACATCCGAGAGAAAAATGGTCATACGGAAACAACATGTGCCCTCTGGTGAAAATGGTGATTAAGCAAATGAATCATGTATGGTTTTTATTTATACGCCAGAATGAATGGTTATATAGGTCTTTCAATAATTTTCGTTTCCAGGGAATTTTGCTTGGGAATTTCCCTTTACTTTCAAATCCACCATTTATATTTCACCATCTATGATTTTTATCTATGACTGCTGCCAATTCTGGTTGTAAATTATTTTATATGTAGAGGTTTGTGGCTTCGATATATATTGCCTCGTAGTATTTTCAAATTCATAAACCTGTACTGTATAAAAGATTTGAAAACTAAAACCGCCAATATGAAGGAATCGGTTCAAGACGACCCATATCCAACAAACGAATGACCCATCAACTCAATGTTTTTGTTGTTTCAAATACGTTTGTTTGAGCCAATGTGTGAGAGTTTGCATAGACATTATGGATAATGACTCTTATTTTGCCGGTTAATTTTCTTTAAATAAAATAAATAAATGGTTTCCCATTACATCCCAGGAAGGAATCGGGGAGAGCTTCTCACAACCAGTGAGCTGTGCGATTTCTAGTTTTATAGTCACAGATTGGGACCTACAGTTTTACACCGGTTCCGAATGGTATTTTTGAGAAGCATTTTCATGGTTAAATACTCGATAGTGTCGCCGTCACTATGCGAGGTGATCACCGTCCAGAGAAATTTAAGGTGGTCAGAGCAGGAATCGAACACAGGATCTCAAGTACAAGAGGCGCGCACTACCCATTTCTAACAAACAAACACGTAGAATTGACCGTCCTACGGTACTCTAACGGAAAGGGCGATTAAGGAAATTCGTAACAATACTTATAAATAGTTAAATTTGCCATAATGTAGCCTTGCTCGGTTTATAGGATGAACACCAAATATTCGTGTTTTTAAATGCATTAACTTCTTATAGATATGAATACGATTTTCCCGTAATAACAGTAACAAACCACTCATGACAATGACATTTTAACAACTAACCGCTCAGAAATCATACATGGGGTTTTTTCAATTTGCATTGGATTTTCATTTGCATTACTTTATCTAATGCAAATGCAAAAGAATTACCATTGTTCGCAATGACATTTTGAATTTCCATTTGCTCAGGCAATGCAAATGCATGTTGTGGAATCGGAAACCAATTGTAATGAAATATGGGAATGCTTTTAATTATTATAAATTTGCTTGACTGCTGGCAATTCTATTTTCATAAAATTTTATATGTAGAGGTTTGTGGCTTTGATAGGTATTGCCTTATAGTACTTTCAAATTCATAAACCTGTACTGTATAAAATATTTGAAAACCAAAAGTGCCAGATATGAAGGAAATGCTTTGAAAATAAGTACAATTGCCAATGGTATTGAAGTTTTTTTAAATTTGCATTTCGAAATATAATAGTGCAAAACAAACAATGAGAAAATAGGAATCATATTTCGTGTTTCTATGTTAAAATTTTTCTTTCAAATAAAAGGTTTTCAACAGAGCCGCTACAAAAGCAAATCGATAGGGACAGCAAACGACGCCATATTTTTTTCCGCTCTTTTGACATTTAGCTTCAATAAGCTTTGCCATTTCATCATAGAAAGATATACGACCCAACAACGAGCCGAAATTATTAAAATTTACTACCGAAATTTGGAGTCAGTGGCCTCAACTTTAAGAGCGCTACGTCCAATTTCTGAATTCTGAATATCATTTCTGGCTGAATAGCTTCGTCTATAAGCAAAATATGCGTTATTGGTCAGACAGCAATCCACACGTAATCCACGAGTCATCATTGCATCCCGAAAAAATTACGGTTTGGTGCGGTTTCTGGGCCGGCGGCGTCATTGGGCCGTACTTCTTCCGTGATTATCAAGACCGGCACATTACTGTGAATGCGAATCGCTACCGTTCAATGATAGCCGAATATTTTTTTGGCCCCAATTGGATAATATGGACTTGGAGGACATGTGGTTCCAACAGGACGGCGCCACAAGCCACACTGCGAATGCCACAATCAATTAATTGGAAACCAAGTTTGGTGAACGTGTTATCTCACGAAATGGCCCAGTCGATTGGCCGCCTCGGTCGTGCGATTTGACGCCGTTAGATTATTTCCTGTGGGGCTACGTCAAGTCTATGGTCTATGCCGACAATCCAGCGACGATTGATGAACGTCGTACGAATATCGAACGTGAAATTGCAGCAGTATTGGCCGATTTATGCTTGAAAACCGTCGAAAATTGGGTTCAGCGTCTGGACTTCTGCAAGCGTGCCTGTGGTGGCCATGCAAAAGAAATCGAGATCCATACATAATGGCATCGAACATACTTTCACAGGAATAAAGAATTTCATTGGTATCTAAAACCGGTTTTGTTTTATTTAAAAAAAAACTTTTGTAGCACTCTTATTGAAAAACCCGATACATGACAAATGTATACTAACAATAAAAGATTGCAAAACAAGTCAAAAATTCGTTTAAATTTCACAGTTCACCTCCATCAAAACAATTTAAAAAATTTAAGTCAACAGTTCGTGTAACTTCAGCTGGTGTAAATCAATTTAGGTCGAATATCTCGCTGTCGTAGCGACCTCACCACGTAGATTGTGAAATGAACCTTCAGATGAGATGGATGTTACATATACGCAACTAAATGCGTAATTCCGTCCATAAACCAAATACCTATACGCATAGAGTAAATTAGAATAGGGAAAACATTTCGCTTATTCACGTTTCATTTCACATTCTTGGTCAAGAATTTGTGCGAATGAGAGATGTTCGACCAAAATTGACTTACACTAGGTGGAGTTAAGAGAACTGGTGACCAAAGTTTTTCTTGTCAGTTTGGTATAGAACTGTGATATTTAAATGTAATTTACTTTTTTTTGATGACTTTCATTGTTGGTATACATTTGTATTGTATTTAACACAAGTATTTTACCACACAAAAAGCAAATGCCGTTGGTGTTGTTTGTTTGATGTTTTGCACTAATGAATCCACCTCGTAGTATTGATCATATGCATTGCACCATCCAACGTTTACATGCAACCATACCCATGAAGTTAAAATTATTGAGAGACTAAACTTCTCTACTATGTTATACTCCTTACCTCTACGTATATTTACTCTATGAAATCATTAATTTTATTTGTATAGTATGTATTTGAATGTTTTGTTGTTAGAAGTAAATGATGAATAAAATTATTAAAATTTGATTAATCAATATACAAATTAATTGATTACACATATTTCTGATTAAACTGAATTTCTGATTATTCGATTAATTACGATTTGGATGTATCAGAATTTTAATTAATTTATTAATCACACGACCTTATTTTTAACAGATTTTTTTTATATTCAATTGATTTTGTTTATTTCGTGATCATTGTTCTGATTAAACACAATTTCTGATTATTCGATTAGTTGATTAATTTCAATACCGATTAACTAAAAGTTTAATTAATCTTTTAATCGCATATCCTTGTTTTGAAAAGGTTATTATTATTATTATTTTCTTGTATTTCATTGATTTTGTTTTGTTGCGATATATTGTTATCCTTAAGCTCTTTGCATATGTCCTTCAAAGAGTGTTATCTTCATATTTGTACTCAATATCTTGTAGTGGAACGGATGGTCAGCGGTAAAGTGCGGTGGTATTTGTTTCATCATTGGAGCAATTCTGTTGCGTATAACAAAACCTAAGGAGGAAACGTGGTTGAGAATATTATATTTCTCAATATCAATGAAGAATATTGGCAATCACTGAGACAAAACATATAATACAACAGAAATATGTACAATAAGGACAATGATTTATGTTAAAATTGTACATGTGGGGAGGACAAATGGGTATTATAACAGTATGTAGCAAAAATATCGCATTTCTTTCATGGCAAAATCAGTAAGGTAGAAGCAGTAGGAATTGAAGGAACTTTGTTTTTATTTCAGGAGCCGACATTGTCAAATTCAGCTGATTGAAATTGTCAAGATGTATTTATTTCAGGTTTTATCAGGAGGAATTGTTGTAATTTTCGGGAGCAACCACAAAATAAGAAAAAATTTAATCTGCTGTTTTAACGCTACCACCTGTACTAGATACATCTTGGAATTGGTATAAACAACATTTGACAAGGTCGGACCACAACGGAAAAAAAATTAAAATCAGCTGTTCTAACGCTTCATACATCATGATAATACATACATCATGATTTCTCTCATCATTTCCCTTGTGGTCGTTTTTTAGTCGGTCTGTTATTTTAAATTCCGAAATCATTTTTCATATACTTTACAATACAAAAAACCTTGATCCTTGGAATACATGAGTTCAATTAATTACATTTTTGTTATTAGCATTTTTTTATTTGACATTTTTTACTAAACTGTAAACAAACTTACACAACATAACATGACTAAATATCAAATGTTTTCAAACACCTTCAATCCCTTGGTAATTCAAAAGCTTTGCAGAAATATCGATGGATCGATCGATGCAACACATTTTTTCTATTAATAGAGAGAACTCCAATCAAACCCGTTTTTAAGAACTTTTCAACTATATAAATTAATAATCGGAATACAAAGAACGAAGTTATCGAAAAAACCGAATACGTCGTTTTTGTCACGACCACAAAAAAAAATTTTCACCCCCGAAATTCCTTTGACATGACTGTTCATATAAAGCGGTAACATTTGTTCATACGGCGTAATATTCATTTTATACATCGAAAGGAATGGGTTTCTCGGCCAACGAAATTGTTTGTCGCTTCAACGTATATATTCATCGAGAGTGAGCGCGCATATATATATTGTTATTGCTATGAATATGTTTCATTTGGACTACAAATATATTACATTACTTTGATCAAATTAAATGCATTTTTTATGTAAGGGATAAGCTGGCAACAATTATTTTTCTGTCAATGACGTGTTTTTGTGCAGATAACACTGTGAGACAAATTTACATTTTTTTTAAAATGATGTGGTTCTGTCAACAGATTCTGGTAGAATGGTCGAAAAAAATATACGTGTGTCGGCGTTTTGCCAGATCTGATCAGTTTCTTTTTAGGGCGGGTCAAAATTTCCGCCCCTCGTAACTTTCCTGCAACATATCGGCATGCAAAATTTTGTGTTCCTTACTTCTGAGGTACAAAATATGTTCAGAAGTTGTATAGAAACGTTTCAGATAAACATTTTTGTGGAACAAATTAACCCTCTAACTGTCACATATAACCATAAAATGTAAATGGTCAAAATGTTCTACAAACATGAGCGCCATAAAATTTCACTATAAGTGTTCGAACACTCCAAAACACAAATATTAGCCAAAGTGCTAGATAATATGCAAAAACTAACTGCCTTCTTAGGGTTAATAACGAATATTGTCTTTTTGCGGTTTCCATTCAAAATTGTCCACTTAATATTATGAATTTTGTCATATTTCATCTTTTATCTAGCACTTGGGCTAAGATTTGTGTTTTGGAGTGTTCGGACACTTATAGTGAAATTTTATGGCGATCATTTTGACCACGCCCCCCGTCATTTTGGAGCAGCTTTTTTCGAGTTTTCAATAAAAAAAGTTAAAAATATGGTTATACGTGACAGTTAGAGGGTTAATTTGCTCCACAAAAATGTTAATCTGAATCTTTTCTATAAACCTTCTGAACGTAGTTTGTACCTCAGAAGTAAGGAACACACAATTGTGCATGCCGATATGTTGCAGGAAAGTTCCGAGGGGCAGAAACTTTGACCCACCCTAAAAAAAATTCTGATCAGATCTGGCAAAACGCCGATACACGTATATTTTTTTAGACCATTCTATCAGAATCCGTTGACAGAACTTCATAATTTTTTTTGGTGTCGCACAGTGTAACTAATTTGGTGTAGAAAAAACAGCGTTGCGTACGAAAATTTCATGGTGTATTGACAATCATATCAAACCATAGATTATTTTCAAGACGCAGAGCAGGCTGTTAGGGTTGGCTCAACAAGTATCCAACGACTGTCTACACAGAGAAAAATTAATACTCAAATCAAACACGAAATTGGTCAACTCAAGTACTTTTATATTTTAGCTAATGAATAGAAATATTAACACAATTACACAGATGGCAGGACGGTAATTGAAAGTATTTCAATTAAATTTACTATCAGCTTGAGTATAAAATATATAAATCCTTTATAATATTTTGACTATATAGGTACTTGTTTTGAGCATGACGTTAATCAAGAATTTATTTCTTTTTTCAATTATATACATACGTAATCAATTGCATGCTGAAAAATCTGTATTTATATAGTTATTTGGATGCAAATATAAGGTGTGTTTGTAGCTTATCGCAAATATGGTATACTTGTGCCCCAACACATTGTGTTTGCTATTCAGTATTACATGTTTGAGACACAATGATTACTATGTTATAATATATGCGTTTATGATCCGAATATAGCTTTGTTTGTGATACAAATACAGCTGTGTTTTTGCACAGTTTACTTCTTTTTTCGCTATGCTCTGTCTAGTGTAAAATACTAAAAGGCGGACAAAGAAGGATTGTTCTCAGCCTAAATTAATATTGTAACAGTGTACTCTATTTTTGCATTAGCCTTTTAGACAATGATTCAGTAATATTCCTGAATGCATATTCAAATGAGTGTTTGTGTTGACTGATCTGTTGCGTTTTAGTTTCCAATCGTTCGTTTAATGTTTGCATTTAAATATAAGTGAGTTTAAGATTTCCAAACATATGAATGTTTGAAATGTGTTCCAAACATATACATGGTTCTTGCGAAATGTGGTTGGGAGGATATGTTACAGAGGCCGTGTTTTTTCAGTGTGTAGAGTACGAAGTTAATCAACATTTAATACTTAATTTCAATGACATGCGTAACCAATTTGAGTACGAAATTAATAAACATTTTATAGATATTTGCAATTACAAGCATAATCAATACGATTGAGATGTTAATTACAATTCAGTATTTGTTTCGCTATTTCGATGCCCACAAAGACATCGCACCAACTGCCTTCTCCACAAGTATTTGGGTATACCATTACAACTTATAGGGAAAAAACTGAACATAATGAGAATTTGTCCAACAGATGCTTGTACGAACATTTGCAAAATACTTTCGTACTAAATTTGATTTAAAGTCTATTGAATCAAGAATTTTGTAATTTCAAGTACACAAATTATTTGCCAACAAGAAATAGTAGGTACTTATGCAAACTGTATTTATTTCTTGATTTTGAGTACATTTGTTCAGTTAGGAACTCGAGGAATTGACTCAATTAAAAAGTAGTTGGATCGGATATTTAATTTAAACAAAGTAGTAATGGACATGTTGTGTACAATATTTTTTTATGTGTAGGAAATTAAGCCATTGCCTTTAATAGTACTCCAAAGTAGAATGGAAAATGTACTATAACTGCGCCTCAGAATCATGAGTCGGGGGTGAGTTCTGCGCCAGTACCTGAGTGAGCTTCTCTGCAAGGCCGCGGATATCTCTAGTAATTGAAGGTTGCCGATGTCCGACTTTCTATACTAACTAGAACCTAATATACAGGGTGACTCGGGAAGTTCCGGAAAAATTTCTCCAGCGTATTCCTTGGCTCATTTCATGAAGAAAAGTCCACTAGGACCATGTCCGAAAATGCAAGGGTGCGAAATGGCAGCGGGTTCAAAATTTTCGGATTGGTGGTCGGAGGGTAGTAGGGTAAAGTTGCTAACTTCTGAGCCAGTGGTCGGTTTTTTGGGCTTGTTGGAAAGGCCTTTAAGAGGCCTTTCAGAATCAATAAAAAAAAATAGGAAAAAGTCAAATCGTCGAGATACAGAGCATTCGGAAAAAAATGGAAAAAAATTAACATTACCTCAATTTGCTCAGCCTGATGGCAGGTAACTTATGTGTTGAAAGATAGCCATATCTCTTACCTTTCCACAATGACCTAAACGAAGCCCCGAGGTCTTACCGTTCCAAAGTTATGACCATTTTACTGAAATGCAAAAATGTTTGTTTTGTTTTTGGAAGCGAAATAACAGCACACATTTCTTTGTTTTTGTAAATTAACACGTTTAAGATGTTATTTTATTGAAATTTTTGGCTGAAGAATAAAATACATAAAAAAAAAAACATTTGATGTTAAAGGAAGTTTTCAATGTGGTTCCCATTTTCTACTAAAGACAATTGCAGCCGTTTGCGAACCACATCCGCAACGTTTAGTTCACTCATCTTTTCACGAACTTTCACCGCAGCTTCCTCAATGCATGCAAGTAACTGCTCACGATTGTGGATCTGCACAGAATACACACAATCTTTCATGTAGCCCCACAAAAAGAAATCAAGTGGTGTGAGATCTGGAGATCGTGGCGGCCAGGCGATTGGTCCAGCTCGTCCAATCCAACGTCGAGGGAAATTGGTGTTAAGCCAATCCCGAACAATAAGCCGGTAATGCGCTGGAGCACCATTTCGTACCGCAAGAGGTATTTCCTCTAGGATTTCTGGCATGACTTCTTGCAAAAAAGCCAAATAATTTTGCGAATTTAACCTGGACTGAAGTACTTTTGGCCCAATCAAGGTGTTGTCGATGATGCCAGCCCAAACGTTGATGGCAAATCGGTGTTGAAATGCTGTTTCTTTCTTGTTGTGGGGATTGTCATGGGCCCCAGTCGTTCAAATTATGGAAATTAGTTATGCCGTCTCTCGTGAATTGCGCTTCATCGGTCCACACAATCGAACGTAAAAACATAAATGCGTGTACATCACGTTGCAACATCTCATGGCAAAAGTTGACGTGTAGTGGCAAATCGGCCGCCAAGAGTTCTTGAACTGGTGGGAAATGGAATGGATGTTTTTTTTTCTTTGTGAAGGAAGCGCCATACTTTTGATTGTGCCACACCAACTTGGACCGTGATTCGTCTTGTGCTTGTCGTTCTCGTTTATCGCATCCAAAATTAACTCTTCAACTGCTTGTCGTTGGGTTCTCGTCTATCGCATCCAAAATTAACTATTCAACTGCAACGTCGTGTGGTTCATTTCCGGGACGCTCCATTTTTGTAAACAACGTACCTCCACGAAATCGGCGGTGCGTCTCACTAAATATGCATTACGTTTTCCTAATCGACGACCACCAAACCGAACAATATTCAGTGAGACGCACCGCCGATTTCGTGAAGGTACGTTGTTTACAAAAATGGAGCGTCCCGGAAATGAACAACACGACGTTGCAGTTGAAGAGTTAATTTTGGATGCGATAGACGAGAACCCAACGACAATCAGCTCTTGCATTACTATCGCAGAATCCATACATGTAATGAATGTCTGCTAATTCTTCGTTTGAATAAGTTGCCATTTTTACTAATTCAAAACACAACGTACTCGAAACTGTTGCTGCAGCAGAGATTAGCGTAAACGTTTACTTTTTTTTTTGTCGTTATTCACTTTTAAAAAACCGGACAAAAAACACTTGTACTTTTCGCGTTCGTAGACACTTGTTGAATGACAAAATTCTATCAATGAATACCTATAAATACTACTTACTTTTTTAGGCACTGATGAATAATGGACTGGAAAATAAAATCTTAAACGTGTTAATTTAAACATTTTTGCATTTCAGTAAAATGGTCATAACTTTGGAACGGTAAGACCTCTGGGCTTTGTTTAGGTCATTTTGGAAAGGCAAGAGGTATGGCTATCTTTCAACAGAAAAATAAAACATAAGTTACCTGCCATCTGGCTGAGCAAATTGAGGTTATGTGAATTTTTTTCCATTTTTTCCGAAAGCTCTGTATCTCGGCGATTTGACTTTTTTCTATTTTTTTTATTGATTCTGAAAGGCCTCTTAAAGAGCTTTCCAACAAGCCCAAAAAACCACTGGCTCAGAAGTTAGCAACTTTACCCTACTACCCTCCGATCACCAATCCGAAAATTCTGAACCCGCTGCCATTTCGCACCCTTGCATTTTCGGACATGGTGCTAGTGGACTTTTCTACATGAAATGAGCTAAGGAATACGCTGGAGAAATATGTCCGGAACTTTCTGAATCACCCTGTATAGCGAAAGGAACTTCGTTCCAATCGGGTCATTACCTCATGTAATTTTTTATTTTTTTTTTTAGGTATTACTGATACTTTAAACTCTATACAAATGGTTCCGAAAATATTGACACAACTATTCAATTAACAGCTTTTTTCGGCATTAGGGAATATGAATTCCATAGCGCAAGGGGTATTTTTATGATCTCACAATTTGTTTAACGCAAGGTGTTTTGATCACCTAATTTTGTGACTTATGGAGTTTTTAATGCAAACCAGCGATTTACTGTATATTAGAAGAGTAAAATAGCCAGGGTGATAGTTAAAACCATGAAAGTTAATATTTTGTGCAAACTTTATTAAAGATAATTATCTTAACATTAAAAAATATTGTTTAAAAGTGAATATGTAAAAAAAAAATTGTGAAAAATCATGTTGAAACTAATTTAATTTTAAAATATATAAATTAATAAAACTGCTGGCAATATTTTCCATAAAGCATTATAACTTAATGACATTTGAAAAATCTTAGTTATTTTTGTCTCTGAGCCCCTTCAAATAATAATACACCATTTCTATTTGTTATGATGTAATAAAAACTACGATTTACCCTAAATGTTCTGGGTTGGAATGTCAGGCCTTTGTATGTGGCTTTCCTTTTACGAATGCCTGCAAAGAAATAGCGTAAACAGTTTGAGAACATATAACTATGGAACCGAATGACAACAATGGGTTAAGTGATTAATTACAAAACAGATTCAATACCTGATTAAATCACTGAAGACTTGATGAATTCAGTTTAATATTGAAGTATCATAGATTTGATTTTAAACTGTGTAATGGTGATGTAGAAGTTATGATAGATGGAAAGTGAAACAATAAAATAGTATTTGAAAGATATGACACATTATTACAACATTCAGCTTAGTGTCAAATAATAAGAAAGAATTGATAAATTTCAAATAAACATTAATTGAATTGATATTTTATATATAAAATTTATTAAGATTTCCATAGACAATTGATGTACATATATATGTACATAGTATTTATCACATCTTCTAATAACTTCCATTAGTTTTGAAATCAATTATTTATCAAACATCATTTTGCCCCCAAACAATTCAATGCCATCTGTAGACTGTATGGCATAGAAGTACCCATGATCCACTTTGAATTCCACAGGTTCCGGAGTATATACATATGAAGTGTAAAAAGATTCTAAAAATTCCGCAAAGTAAATAAAATCTATACGTGAAATTCGCAATTCTAGCAATAATTCAATATATTGGGTTTTGAGTATTATGGAATGATTGCACCTTTAAACAAATTATTGGTATAAAAATAGATTATAGTTTAAGTGAGGCATGATCTGGGACATGTATTTTTATATCTAATGGGTCATATTCTTTATATTGTGTGATTCAGTTAGAGGTACTTTTTCTTGTAGGGAATTTATGACATATCAAACTGTAAAATTGCCTCTAAAACTGTCATGGTATTTTAATTCAACATTGTTTGATATTTTATCATGAAAAAAATGGACCGCCACAGAGTCTGCTATATAACAATAGAGAAATAGACAAGAGTATATATCCCTCTGTTTATGTTCTCTTAATGACGACGAGGTAGTAGACAACATCGAGTTCGAGTTGCTGTTGTATGTTAAGGTGGGATCACACGATTTGTACATTTGTACAAAAAATTACAAATTTAGATTTGTATACATTTGTGCATTTGGGTATCGACGTGCAAATGATTTGTTTTGCGATCAGACGATTTGGCTATTAAACATCACAATGATTTGTCACACATTTGTACACAGCAGTAAAGTGACAAATATTTGCCAGTTCATTCACACGATTTAACCATTTGGTCATAAACACTAAAACAGCTGATCAGCTGTCAACCATAATTTTGCATCTTTATTGTAAAATTTAGTGTGAAATAAATGAAAATGATGGTACCGCAAAGGCAAAAGAAACTATATAAACATATATACACTTACTATTATTTCAAACGCGAAAAAAGTGTCAAAAATAAAGTTACTCGTAGACATTAAGTAAAATGGTAAAATCAAGTGAATCAATGTTTTGCTTTTACTTATCAAAACACCTGCTGAGTCGCGAGAGGAGACAGTGTTGCCAATATGTTGATTTTTTCGTGCTCGTTATGGTTTCAATTTCTTTGCCATTTTGATTGAAATTTTGCTCCTCACCGATTTACACCAAAGATTCACTATCGATAGAACTTTTTAAACAATTAAAAATTACCGACAATTTTTGATGTGTTAACATCTATAGCGGCGTATAGGGACTAAATCTATCAAAGTCAAAATCTGCTAAAACCAGATTTTATGCTGCTGCTAAAACCAGATTTTCTACGACTGCGAAAGAGAATAATGACGTGTTAAACAAAAATGAGCGATCAAGAGAGCAATGAAAGAGTGGTGTGGCAGGGGTGAGGCAAACGAAATTGTGTCTATAGCGTGTGTATTAACATAATAATGTATGTATGTACATGTGTATGTTGCTGTTGTTGAACGGAGATATAAAGCATAGCCACGCAAAATTTCATTTGCAAGCGCATGGGCTTGCGCAGTCGACGTTATGGTGACATACTAATACGTCAGCTACTTCGTACAAAGTATGTGTGACGTTGTGTGTTTGGCTGTTTCGTTGCTGTTGATATGGCAAACAAAGCGAGTTTTTTGATGTTCAGCATTACCCGGTGTATACAAAAACCAGTAGAAAAGGTGTTAAGTTCGGCCGGGCTGAACTTTGCTTTGCATTCTTTGACTTTTGTGGGAATAAAACAAAAAGTATTGAGCAAGAAAATAATGGCGCATGTGCTTGCACTGGGTCTTTAAATAATTTTAAGTATTAATATTATTTAAATGTAACGTCATCATATGATTGAACGCTGTTTTTTATTTTCCAATGTAACATTTACGAATGTGTTCATAGAAATCGAACAGGTACCGTGTAGCAAAATGGTGTTAACACATCGCCCGTGAGTTCGAACACTCATTGAATTTTTTTTTGGCGGTCAGTCCAACTTTTTGATATATAGGCCTTCAGAGCTTGAGTATATAATCGGCTATATCTCAAGTATTTATGGTCCGATCTGGGTCAAGTGAGTATCATTAGAAAGCTCATACAAAATTCTATAAATTACATTATGTAAATTTTTTCATTTTTATTAACCCATTGGCGGAAAATTAACAAAAAGAATTTTTTAACCTCACTTTTTTGATAGAAACCTATTTTTCTCAAAAAATGGACGTCGTAAAGTTAGTTTATTTTCTTGATTTAATGAGCAGACAACACTTCACGCTTTTTTTTCAGGTATAGTACTCCTTATTAGCTTTTCAAAGACCGTAGATATTCACGTTCAAAAAGCCTAAAATGCCCAGAGAGAAAGTTTGATAGCAAAATTCGGGCCGGAAGGGTTTTTCGGTTTGTTTACAAAGTAAATTAATAACAAGGGAGTCTCAAGTCGGGGATCCCCTATTTTGAATGTCCAATGTTATTGATGTTACTGTTATTACATGCTACATTTTTTTCAGTTTTATAACTTTGATATCTCTTGACCCAGATCTCTGGTGTTTAAAGGGTTACTGCAGAGTATTATACCTTAAAAAAAGCTTGAAGTGTTATAACTTTACGATGTCCATTTTTTAAGAAAAATAGGTTTCTATCAAAAAAGTGAGGTTAAAAAATTCTTTTTGTTAATTTTCCGCCAATGGGTTAATAAAAATGAAAAAATTTATATAATGTAATTTATAGAATTTTGCATGAACTTTCCAATAATACTCACTTGACCAAGATCGGACAATACATACCTGAGATATAGCCGATTATATACTCATGCTTTGAAGGCCTATATATCAAAAAGTTGGACCGACCGTCAAAAAAATTGTCGGTCATTTTTAATCGTTTAAAAAATTCTATGAAATCGGTGAGGAGCAACTAAAGTGTAGGTATGCCAAATTATTAATCAAAATGGCAAAGAAATTGAAACCATAACAAGTACGAAAAAATCAACATATTGGCAACACTTACACTTGTCAACAATATTTGTCTATTTGGCACTTGCATTTGTCTTCAAGTGGCAAATCAGAAATTTGGCCATTTTCATAAATTTGATTTGGCTTCTGTGGCAGCATTACGTTCACACGATTTGGCATTTATGGTTGTTTTTGATTTGTCACAAGAAGCGAAATATTTGGCATTTCTGATAAATAACAAATGCAATTTAGAGATCACACAATTTGTCTATGAATATGACAAATTTTTAGCCAAATGTACAAATCGTGTGATCCCAGCTTTACTTCTTGGTGGGACATAAAACGGAGAGAAAAAAAGTGAATACGTATTTTCGTTCGATGCAACCAACATTAGTCACCATTTAGCTGTCAATAATACCAGTCAAACATTATTTAAACTTAGTTTTCTGTATGGTTTGCTTCTGGTTGCTTATCGTTGCTTATCGTTCTCTAGCCTACCCACTCTGTTCTCTATCGTGTTCCCACTATATAGTCGATCAGCTGCGTCATGGTTACCCCCCTGGCCCAACCAAAGAGTAAAATTCAACAGCAACTCGAACTGGATGAAATGGCCTCATAGAGAAATATACTAGGAGTGTGCAACAGCAGTTAAAGCTTTGACCGGCTGTCACGTCGCAAGTTGGAATTTCATATAGTTGCAGATGATAAAACTAGCGTCAAATATAATTTAAAAGACATTATCATAAACCAAGCATAATTTAAAAACAATTAGTATCAATCGAACATAATTTAATAGACATTAGTATGAATCAAACATAATTTAAACATGGTTTGCCTATCGCTCATTCCTTCATCCGCTTTCCATTTCATGATTTTCTTACTTCATTGTCGATGATCTGGGGCATAAAAATCCCCTGAATAGGCTACTACCTCGTCGTCAACGAGAGAAAGTAAAGACGGGATTAGAGACTCTTGTTCATTTCCCTATGATCAAATTTATCTACAGAGTACTATGGTACTTTGGTGGATTCAATTATAGCAGACGTAGTACAGGTGTAGCAACTTTGCCATCCCTGGCACGTACTGAAGAAAATATAGTGACAGCTGCTGAGAACTCGATTGCTGGTCGTTATAAATCGATCCGGCGCTATTATCCATAGCTTGGCTTATTGTACGCAACAACTTTGTGTGCTTTAAGCCCCGTACTCTGTTCTTGCGAAATTGTCGTAAGAAATTTTTAAATTTTTCTCTAAACGGAAAATTATGTTGCGGAGAGTTACCACCTATCTTTGATCTACCTTGGAAATATTCCATTTCTCTCCTGACTCCATTTTTTTAACGTATGTAGTGTTACTTCTGGTTGCTAAAGTTATCGGAATATCAAAATTCCGGTCCAAAGTAATTATCAAACACTTGTTTTCGTACGAAATAACTTTAGCGTAACAACCCTGTTATTGATTTGTGCGCCGTATGGCAACCCTCGTTAGAGAGGGCCAAAAAGTGGTCACAATTCACTCAAACGCATTTCTGTCTTGCGTCATGTCGTGACTATTTCACACTTTTTGCACATTTTATGTAATAAACTATAACATAGAGAAGAAAATGTACTCGTGGAGTGGAATGCCAACAAAGAAAACGAGCGAAGACCGTCGTTTCTCAGCTCGGTCTCTTACCATCTTCGTGGAATATTTCAATACACGAGCAGTTTTCTGATCTTATTGTATCTAACTATAGAAATTCCAATCCCATTTAAATAAAATTACATAAAGTATGTAAAAAGTATGAAATAATCAAGTTATGACGCGGAAAAGAAATGCGTTTGAGTGAATCGCGAGGACTTTTTTGGTTCTCTTCTAATAGGGTTGCCAAATTGCGCCGGTTTTTTATTTTTTACTTCAACAAGGTTGGAATTTTTGTAGTTATATAAATACAATAACACTTTCAAAAAGTTGCTCGTGTATGAAATCATAGAGAAGTAGAAAAGAGCCGCTATGCCTCTCTTCGTGTTGTCTTGATGACGTAGTAGGCCATTTAATAGAGTTCGAATAATTTTGAAATTTACTTTGTGGTTGGCAATAAGAGAATACGGATTTTCGTTCGATGCAAACAAAATAAAACATAATTTAGCTGTCATTAGTATCAATCAAACACTTTTAAACTTAGTTTGCTACATGGTCTCTAATCTGTATGTCTTCTTTGGTCTCTCATTCTACATCATTTCCCTAGTACATTTTCAATCAGCTGTGCCATAGAAATCCCCTGATTGAAATATTCAATACAAAGAATAGAGGAGAGAGCAGCGATTGCTTAAGGGGTCCCTCGGGGGGTTGCGAGGCCACAGCTGATCGACTATGAAGTTGGAAAATTATGCAAAAGAAAGTGGATGAACGAATGAGCCATAGGCAAACTATGTTTACATTATGTTTGATTCATACTAATGTATTTTAAATTATGTTATATTAATACTAATGGCTTTTAAATTGTGTTTGATAATGACGTTTAAGTTATGTTGGACGGTTGTCTTGTCATCTGCAACTCCAACTCGATGAAAATCCAACTTGCGACGTGACATCCACTCAAAGCTCTAACAGCTGCTGTAAACTCTTAGTATATTTCCCTATGGCTTCACTCGTTTTGTTTGTCGGCATTCTATTGAAAAAAAAAAGTTGACTGTCTACTTTAGTTCACCTTTTGATTTTGCCTACGAAATGTTCGCAGAGAACTGAGTACCAAGCAAATGAACAGTGAGCGAAATTTTCAGTTCATGAAATTTTCCGACTGGTAAATTGGCCGCCTAGATCATGTGATATCACACCTCTAGAGTTTGCCTTTTGGGGAGACATTTAGTCCAAAGTATACATTTATTAGCCGGCTACAATTAAGGACTTGGCTGCCAACATTACTTGCGTCATTCCCCAATAGGAAACTCCGAATGGCTCACGCTAGCCACAGTTGCGGCGATTTCTATGAATGTTACATTGGAAAATAAAAAAAAAGAACAGTATTTGTGCTGAAGACTCTTTTACTAGTGCACCTTCTTTTTCTTACATCTACTTTAACATTAGATGTAATATTTTTTTAAAAAATATTTAGCTCACTGAAATAATTGGTTTTGTTTTGTTATAAACATAGCGACGACAAAAAGTATGGAATAGTATAGAGAACTTATTGCACTCTTTTTCCGCTCTCATATAGAGAGTCTGAGTAACAGACCATAATCGAGTATTATACTCTTTATAGAATATTTCAATATAAATGCACCATTTCAGCAATGTTGTTACATACAAATACACAAAAGCATAACTCTTTCAAAAGGCATCAATGTGTCACATCAAAATTATGAAACAAAAGGAGAGTAATACGTTTTGAATCATTCGCCAGATGTCGCCAGTGCTTTTGAGTCATACAATTCGTTCCATGAGTTCTCTATACTATTCAATACTCTTTGGCGACGATGACCTGCTTGTTTGTTCGCTGCCGCTACATGAATACCATCCTACTTGTTTTCAGGCAGAGACTATTGTTGTACAACCAACACGTCTGTGATGCTAACGCTGTGTGTTGTTTACATGTGTTTACTTTGAAAGATTGCCCTACCCGTGCCTATAGATGTTAACACATCAAAAAAGGCAATACTGACCTCAAGCTCGACCAAATTGGATTATTTATTGGTAAAGCAAAGGTCAAGTAACCAAATACAATTAGTATCTTTTATTTTTGAATGCAGTACCTATAAAAGAATCACCCATTACTTACAACAGACTTATTAGATAATTATTACATGACATGCAACATTGCAACGTGTGATACGATTTATGAATACGCCCCTTAATGAGTACTGTTATTTTGTAAATCGTGGTAAGCAATTGCAGGTCAATGAAATTGGTAAATACAGAAATTTTCAACTCAGGTAACTTACTTACATTTTATAGACCACAAATTTAAAAGAGTGGTAAATTGTGTCCTTATTTTACCCGGTTGAAATCAAGAGTAAAAATTAATTTACCACTGGTGAAAAATCTTTGTATAATAAATAACATGGAAATATTAAAAAAAGCAATTAAAACTGTGGTTTATGTTAGACTTACTTACAAAATCTTACCTCCTGGTCAAATTTATTTACTTTTTTTTTTTAGTTTATAAATTACTCAACATGTTGGCCATATTTTCCAATACATTTTATAACTTAATGAAATAAAGGTCCATATTGACTTTACAAAATTTTCATTATTTAATCTTCTTGACCCCTGCAAATAATAATACACCATCTTTATTTGATATAATAAAATAAAAACTACGATTCACTCTAAAAGTTATGGGTTGGATTGTTCGGTCTTTAGACAGAACTTTGTTTATTAATACGCCTGCAATGAAATATCGCAAACAATAAATTAGTTTGAGAATATAAAACTGTGGAATTAAAATACAGCAAAAGGATGAGTGATTAATTGCAATAAACATTTAATAAATAACTATGTTGCTGAAGGTTTCAATTCTGTATAATCCTCGAACAATTTTAGATTTGTTTTTAATCATTTTTATGGTTACAAAGAAAATGTCACCAATGGAAAGTGGAATATTACACTTTCAATTTAGTGTAAACTGGTAATAAAAAATTTATAAATTTAAAAAAAAAATCTGATAATTCATTTAATATTCACAATTTATTTCAATTTCATAGGTAATTAAAAGTATACAATTTTTTCGTATTTCATAATAATTTTGATTAGATTTGAAGCCAATTATATCCCTCAATTGATCTTTTTACCGTCAAATAATCGAATGCCATCTTTCGTTTGAATGACATAGAAGAATCCATGATCCATTTTGAATTCCACAGGAGGTTTCAAACTTATCACCGCTGAAGCAGACACAACCATCAGTACTGCTGCAAATTTAATGAAATTAAAGTTCGAAATATTTAAACGGAAAATCCATTATTAAAAGAACCCCACATTTTGGGCTGGAGCATTAAGGAATATTCTAAGCAATAGATATTGAAAGGTGGAAGCAGTAGACTTTGTAGATTTTGTCAGCTGATTAAAATGTGAACAAAATGTGAAAATTTCATCAACTGCAGAAGCAAATCAGCAATGTATTATTGTTTTATTTGTGAATTGAATCATTTTCAATAAGCAATGCGGTAGTGCAAGATATATTCCAATAATAATGCTAGTGTAATGTTAATGTTATACCTATGGGGTCAAAAAAGAAAGGCACAATACTCACCAATATCCCTTCAAAGACCTGAGATATCTACGTTCAAAGTTTTGAAAGACTTTTGAACATAGAGAAATTTACTAAGAGTTTGCAACAGCTGTTATAGCTTTGACTGGATCTCACGTCGCAAGTTGGAATTTCATCGAGTTGGAGTTGCAGATGACAAATGTGAGTTCGAATCCCACCCGCGGGATTTACATTTTTTTCACTAACCGGAGAAAATATGATCTCTTAGCGTTAAAAAGGAAATTACAACTTTAAATATGACGAGGATCTAAAAACAACTAAATTTGAACCGCCAACATAATTTAAACGTCATTACCATCAATCATCCACTTTATTTTGCATGATTTTCCAACTTTATAGTCGATGATCTGTGGCATTGAAACCCCTGCTGCTTTTGACTGCTTTATTCATAGAGAAATAGACAAGAGTCTCTATCCCTCTCTTTACGTGCTCTCGATGACGTCGAGGTAGTAGGTCATTTCATGGAGTTTGAGTTGCTGTTGTATTTTACTCATTTGTTGGACATAAAACGGACACAAATAAAAGGGAATGCCTAGTTACGATCGATGCAACTAAGATAAAATATCATTTAGCTGTCATTAGTATCAATCAAACACAATTTAAACTTAGCTTACTGCATGGTTTGCTTCTGGTTGCTTATCGTTCGCTCGCCTATCCACTTTGTTCTCTATCATTTTCCTACTACGAAGTCGGTCAGCTGTGTAATGGACATCCAAAGAGGGGGGTTGCCAACTTACGCCGGTTTTTGTCTTCTCTAGTTGTACATCCTCTTTGGGATGCCCCCTGGTCTAAGTCAATTGTGTTAATTTTACCTCAAGGGGTATCGATTAGACAGCTAATCAAGTTAGTACTTGGAGAAGAAATAGAGAAGATGCTTTCAAAGAAGAAATGGTGATAAGATTGTTAAACCCTTCAGTTTAGTATGAAAAATTGATAAACTAAAAAAAAAAAACAAAAACATATTGCAGTTATTATTCGAAATTTATTTCGCTTTCATAGACAATTAAAAGTGACTAAAGATATAACAATAACATTTTTCACATTTTATAATAATTGCCAACAATTTTGAAATCAATTATTTTCCTCAATTGATTTTTTCGCCCGCAAACAATCGAACGCCATCTGTCGACTGAATGACATAGAAGAATCCATGATCCATTTTGAATTCCGCAGGAGGATCTAAGTTTATCATCGCCGAGTAAGATACAGCCACCAATGCTGCAAATTTAATGAAATTAAAGTTTCGAAACGTTTAAAAGTTAAATCAAAAATTCGAAATATTTGTGATAACCCCAGCTTAGTACTAAGGAATATTGTAAGCTTTTAAGCAAGATTGTTGATATAGAAACAAAGATTGTAGTGTAAGTGATGATTAATGTAAATACATAGTGATGTAAAAATTCATATTCATTATATCCAAGCAACAAATTTTAGTGTTTGTGAAGCATTCCCAACTTATTGTGCATACTTGGAAGCTGTTACATATAAACCATACCAAAATGCAGTAAAGTAAAATAAATCGAAAGGAAGTTAGGTAGTGTTTAGTGAATACTATGTCGCTTCTTTGTAGGCGTTATCGTAAGGTCATGAATACATTTTTCCGTTGCTTGATTACTAAGATGCATTAAAGTATGGTAATGGATATGATGCAGTGTTGCCACCGGAGCAACAAAACAAAATATTCAGAGACAATCAAAAATTATCCAAAATCAATAGATATTACACAATTTTTTTTTAACGTAAACGCATTTTTTCTTTCAAAGATCAGAACAGAATCTGTTGAGCAGGCACTCGAGGAGAACATACGTAGGACTTTTTGTTTAAAACTCACATCTTTCGAAGTTTGTTAACAATCCTCCATATTTCAATTCCAGGTACAAAAAGTACTCTTACAAAGGGTTTTTCACGTAACGAATTTTGTCATTTATCTTTACACGGAAATTTCTGACGCACCTGGCAAATAATTTATTAATTCCTTTTTTATGCATTTACGCGTGTGGATTTATTTTGTTTTCCCAAATAGTCGGAATATCAAAATAACGCTTCGAAGCAAGTATTTCCGTACGAGATCACTTTGGTATAACAACCCCGTAATTGATTTTGTTGGAGAAATTTTCGCAAAGATGTGAGTGAGCACCAGGCATAAATGAAGTGATCGAAATTTTCGACTAATGAAATTTTCGTTACTGTTTATACTTATAGATAAAATCATCGAATTAGACCTAATCGAATTATGAGGTTGTCATAATCACATTAGATCTCATCACATCACATTAGAGCTTATCACAACCGCATTAGATGTTGTCACAACCTGTTGTAGGTTGCCTCAACCGAATGTCAGTTGTGGGAAATAAATTCAGTCGTAACAACCTCATTTCGGTTGAGGCAACTGCAATGCGGTAGCAACAGCCGAATTTTATTTAGTTCTGTAAATGTACTACGGGTCTTAGTAAGCGTGCCACAGATGTACATCTTTGTTTTCGTTGAAGCATAGAAAATCCCCAGAAACAAAGTATACAGAAAAAACATTTTTTTTTTAGGCGAAAATACGCTTGTATACCTCCAGATATCGACAAATATGCTGTAACAATAAATTTTTCCAGATAAATTAAAGGGAGTAAATTTCAATACAAAAACTTGTGCCGTTTGCAAAAAATTGTGCTAAAAAATTGCACCAAAATTAAAAAAATTGCAAAAGTTTCGGTTAAATTGTCCCAAAGGAGATTGGGCATAATTTTTCAAAAAAAACAAGTGCCAAAACCAAAAAAAATATGCCAAAACGGCACAAATTATGCCAACATGGTAACACTGGTTTGGATGATGCAATAAGAATCAGGGCATGGTACAATAATATGTTCATGGTAAAGTCGTAAGAACAGCTGTTTTCATTTTTTTCATGAGGTTCTTCGCTTCGGCTGTCATACTCACATGTATTTTGTTTTTGTACTCTTTTGCATTCTTGTGTTGTTGGTATTTATTTGTGTAGAGTTTGACAGCTGAAGCGAATAGAACAAAAACAAAATGCCTGTTGTTGCTGCCTACAACAACAACAACACGCGCTGCTATTACCATGAAGATATTATTGTACCATGAATCAGGGCATAGAAAAATATACTAAGAGTGTGCAACAGCTGTTAAAGCATTGACCGCATGTCACGTCCCAAGTTGGAATTTCATCGAGTTGGAGTTGCAAAAAACAAAACAAGCTTCAAACATCAATCAAACATAATTTAAAAGCCATTAGTATCAATCGAACATAATTTAAAAGAAATTACTATCAATCGAACATAATTTAAACATAGTTTGCCTATCGCTCATTCCTCCATCTACTTTCTTTTGCATGATTTTCCAACTTCATAGTGGATGGTCTGTTGCATCGAAATCCCCTAAATCAGGAAGTATCCATGACATAGCTGAAACGCGAGACAACCAGAAGTAAACCATGCAGTAAACTAAGTTTAAATAGTGATGGATTGATACTAATGACAGCTAAATTATCTTTATGTTGGATGCATCGACGAAAGTACGCATTCCGTTTTACTTCTGTCCGTTTTATGCCCAACCAGAGACTAAAATACCACAGCAACTTGATCTCAATGAAATTGCCTACCACCTCGTGTTCATCGAGATAACGTAAAGAGAAGGATTGAAACCTTTGTCTACTTATCTATGATCCAATTCATAGACCAAATTAGAATAGAGTATTTTATTCTCTCATCTGATGTTTCATTTCACACTCTTCGTCGCATGTTTTTGCAAATGAGAGATATTAGACGAAAATTAACTAACACCAGGTGGAGTTACAAGAACTGTTGTCTTTTCATTTGGTTTTGGCAGTGAACTGTGAAATTTAAATATATTTTACACTTTTTTGTTGACTTTTATCGATGGTATGCATGTGTGTTGTATTTAACACGAAATGCAAACACGAAATGCGGTTGTTGTTGCATTGTTGGAAGTTGTGTATTATTGCACCTATCTGGTAGTATTGAAGCCATGCCTTGAAACATTCAACGTTTACATGCAACCAAACCTATGAAGTTAAAATTATTGAGACAATAAAATACTCTATTCTAAGAGAGAAATACCACAGCTACTCTAACTCGTTGAAATTCCTTACTACTTGGTCATCATCGAGGGAATGTAAAGAGAGGGATAACAATTCTTGTCTATTTCTCCATGTCTGGCCGACGGTGAGATCCATGAGATCCAGGAGTCGATCCCTGCTCTGATCGGCTTAAATTTCTTTCGGCGGCGTTCACCTCGCATTGTGACGGCGACACTATCGAGTACTTAACCATGAAAAAGCTTCTAAAAATACCGTTCGGAATCGGGTGTAAAATTGTCGGTCCCAATCAGTGAGTATAAAACTAGAAAGCGTACAGCTCACGGGTTGTGAAAAGCTCTCTCCAATTCCTTCCTGGGATGTAATGGGAAAACATTTATTTATTCTTTATCCATATTGGAAGTGAATAATAAAATCGGGATAAAAAAGACAACCATTGGCGGGTAAAAGAGAAATCACATGTTCGTGCAGGACTCGTTTTATCTTCCGAAATAAAAACTGTGGCATGGTTCGCCATCCTGGAGCCAAAGTTGTATCTGGCGACTTTCGGCTCCCGAACCGGCTAAAGTAAAATTTGCGCAAGTTAATCTTTGACTTTCAACTCGCAGCTCGCAAATTTGAAAACCGCATCGTGAGCTTGGAGTCAAAACTGAATAAAGATAGAACAACAACGAATGGTAGAATAACTAATAACGCTGAATGTTTTGATTCTATTTAATCTCGAAGTATCAGAGATCTGGTTTGAAAAATTACTACGGATATGTAGAATTTATTATAGATTAAAGGTGAAATATGTTAATACTATTGGGAATAATCAGCATAATTGTTAATTATTTATTAGAAGATTTATTGTTTTCTACGAGTTAACAGATCAGGTATTTCTTTATTTCGTTACAAACGCGTTATCACGTTATAAAGACAAATGCACATCGAATCACACAAAGTTAAATCTTTTAATTTTTTGTTATTTGATATAAACAAATGTAAATTCAAAACCCAAGTTCAAATTAATATTTTGCATTTTATATTGAATATTTATTTCGCTCTCATAGATAATTAAAAGTGTCTACATAAGCATTTTTGAAATTTGTTAATAATGTTGATTATAATTGAAATTAATTATTTCATTCAATTGATCTTATTGCCGTCAAACAATCGAATGCCATCTGTCGACTGAATGGTGTAGAAGAATCCATGATCCACTTTGAATTCCACAGGTGGCTCAAACTCTAACCTTCCAGATCGTGAAATAGCCTCTAGTGCTGCAAATGTATGGAAATTATAGTTTTGTAAAATTTGAAATAAAATCTATACGTAAAATTTAAAGCTTTTGTAATAAAACAATAGTATTTTCGGTTTTACGTATTAAGGAAAGTTGAAGCTTTTAAGCAAATATTTTTGGTCTAAAAAATATTTTATACCTTCAGTGATGGATGATGATCTAAATCATTTATTTTTATATTTAGTCACAAATAGGCATTCGATTTATAAGGGCTGTACCAAAAATTTATGCAAATTTTGCTATTTAAAGGCTTAATGATTTTTATGAATCCGAAACCTAATGAGTTGTATTATTTTATAAATAAAGGTAAGCAAATCTAGGATAATGAAATTGATAAATTTAGCAATTCATCGTTAGAGAGGTTAGCAATGGAATCAGTTCAATTTCCAACCTACGTAAATTTCTTAAATTTGAAAAAATTAATCGGCAAAAATTATACCATCTGGTAAAATTTGTTATTATTGTATCCGAAACAAAACATTATTTTACCAAGGGTGTGAAGATAAAGTTATCCAATAAATTTATTTATCGAAGACACAAACCACTTATACCAAATTTCTGAAATCTGTTTTTTCCAACAAAAAAACAACAAACTTTGTACGGAAAAAATAGCAAAAAAAGAGCTTGTTAAGCCACTTATGTTGAATAAAGTATAGAGATAGCTTAATGTAGAAAACGAATATTTGTTTCTTATAAAAAAATTATCAATTCTCAAAAGCTAACCTAGGTCGGTCGCTTATAACAAAGGAGAATAAGCTTCCAATGCCTACCAGCCTACCACCGTAGAATGACATAAAAACCGTAGACGTGACCCATGCCATTGATAGAAATATTGAATTTAAGTGCTAATACTGGGAACTCCTGATAAAAGTGAATGAACTGTCTGTATAGTTTGCATTGCCCCGATGGGAGCACTGAACTTCATTATCTCAAATATATCCTGATTTCATTTCAAATCGGAGATATTGTCAACTTAGGATGCGACCAACGTCACTGATAGAAATAACGATTTCGAGTGTCAATATTGGGCACTCCTGATAAAAATGAATGGACTACCTGCATATTCTAAATTAGCCCCATGGGAGCGCATAAATGGTGTTGGTCTTGGCCGGATCAATGTCATCCATATTTTCCCTGCATGGGGGAAATTAACTATATGACAATTATAATTTGTACTTTAATTTGAATGCAAATTCAAAAAAATTAAAATCCCATTCCCAATTGTACTTATTTCATATTGGCAGTGTTGGTTTTGAAGTATTTTATACAGTACAAGTTTGTGAATTTTAAATTAGAACGAGGCGAAGTCACAATATAAAATACTTCAAAAACAGAATTGCCAGCAGTCATACATAAATAAAAAAACCCTAGATGGTGAAAGATAAGTGGTGGGTTTGAAAGAAAACGGAAATTTTCTAGATGGCGCCGGAGTGATGGATATGGGTAAATTTCCCTCACAGCTAATGCTTTTGAAAAAAAATATAACCGTGCTTTCTTGCCTTTTGTATTGTCAACAAATATCAAAAGCGATATGATTTTTTATTATTTATATTTTATTTTAAAATTTACACAACAGAATCGAAATAAAAAAGATATCTGAGTGCTTTTTCGTCGCATCCGAGTGAAACATGGTCGCACGGAAACAGCATGCGCCCTCTGGTGACAATGGTGATTACGCAAATGGATCAACTGTGGTTTTTATTTACCTATGTAATTCGTTACAATTGGCATCCGATTCCACAACCTGCATTCGTATTGCAAATTTGAACATTTTTGAACTGCCATTGCGAACAATGGTAATACTTTTGCATTTGCATTAGATAAAGTAATGCAAATTAAAATCCGATGAAAATTAAAAAACCACATGTATGATATTTTCGCACAAAAAATCATTGATCATATTGCGGTAACTATCTGCATTGACCGTGACACGAGCTCCGGCTTAATTTTTTAATAAATAGGGTCCGATGATGCCACCTGCGTGTAAACCGCACCAAACGGTGCATTTTCCTGGATGTAATGATTGTTTATTAACACAATTTTGCGATAAAATATTGGGTCAGTTTCGAAGTACTTTAGAGCCCAATCGGCGAACGAACGACGCGCATGATAGTATCGTGAGTTTAATCATTGCACCAGCTGGATCTTATACGGGTGTAGGCGAAGATTTTTGAACAACAATTTCCACGTACTGGGCGCACATAGCCCCAATTACGGCCATCGACGACAAATAGATAAATTCGCATTTTCTTCCACACTTCCATTTGCATTTTCTTCCACACATCATTTAGAGAGTATGTGGTAGGAAATCTATCCACAGTGCGTCCGCAGATCAGGCTTGATCCGATGGACGATTATGTGCGTCATAAAAATCACGAAGTTGTCAATAAGTTGCGCGAATCGATTACTATTTTGAAACTCAATTTGGCTAATTTGGTAGCGTTGTTGAAGCGTGGATCTATACATGATGATTTGTACACTGATAATAAATGTCCAAAAGGGAGAGCAGTATGATACTCCGTTTGAGTTCAATAAAAAAAAACGTAAGTTCAATAAAAAAAAACACGCTTTAATATAAGTATTTCTTTAGGCTGTATATTTCCAATAACTACACAGTGCAAGTTTTCGAAAAAATTTTCCAAAACATATGCGGAATCAACGAATTTACATTAATTCCGATCCTACGAATCGAACTGCGTCATTAGATTTTTGGCCCATAATGATGGTTTCATACAAAAATTTTTTTTTATTCCTTACTCAGAAGCTGCGATTTACAGCTCATTTTTTGACACATATGTCACCATAACTCGAGAACGGCTCATTCGATTATGTTTAAACAAATTTAGAAAAATTTAGAAATACAATACCTTTAGTCTATACCTATACTATTTCCGAAGATATATAACAGTTTCGCAGTTATATATAAATTTATGAAGAAAAAATAATAATTTTTTTCTTAAAAACTTTAAATTATGTATGAAAAATTTTTTATAAAACCATCATTATAGGGCAAAAATCAAATGATGCAGTTCGATTCGTGTAATAACCTTCCTAAAGAATTTTCGATGCAAAAGTTTTAACAGTATTCAAGGGTAGCATTTTAAAAAGGAACTATTTCGAATTCTATGTTCTTGAAAACTAAATAAAAATATGTAGCAAATAGTGAAGATCATCCTCTTTCACTTCACATGCATATTGATGCTATTCGCATTGTCACAGATGTATAGAAATTCATTTGAATATAAATATCTCTGCAATTTTAAAAGTCCTGTAAAAAGGACGATTACAAATTAAAAAGTGAGTGCGCATACACGCTGAAAAAAACGGCCCCAGTAACATATTGCAAGAAACATGTATATATCTGCAAGCATTGTTTTCATGAATTGAAGAATACCTGATGCTTTCTTGATTCTATGTTGTTTTTCAGCGGTTTTCAACAAACAAATCTACATTTGGGGCAGAAAATCATATACTGTAACCAAAGACGATCAAGAAGTTGACGACCAGAAGATGTGCGCAATTTGGCAACCCTCGCTAAAGAGAACCAAAAAGTTGCCACAATTCACTAAAACGCGTCATATCTTGATTATTTCATACTGTTTGCATAGTTTATGTAATATTACTTCAACTTGGTTGTAATTTGTAAATTTATATACAATAACACTATCAAAAAGCTGATCGTGTATTGAAATATTCAGTGAAGAGGGTAAGAGAGAGAGAGAGCAGAGACAGGTTAAGGTTTCACTCGTTTTGTTTGTTGGCATTCGAGTGAAGAGAAATCTTGTTTTTGTTATAACCTATTAATCATTGTGTCTCTAATATGTGATAATGATGAGCAAACACAATGTGTTTGGTCACAAGTATACTATATTTGCGACAAGCTACAAGAAAGTTATATTTGCATCCAAATAACAAAAAAAGACAGATTATCCAGCGTGTAGTTTTACTTGTATATCCTTTCGTTCTTAGGAAACATTTGTTTTTAAACATTTGTCAAAGTTACATTGAAGTTAGCACAGATGGAAGGTGGAATATTAAAGTCGTATTTTGAAATGTCAGCCCAATTGCTAAAATCTTCAGTTTATCATCAGTTGATAAGAAAAATTGATAAACTAAAAAAAGTAATAATATTGCATTAAATATCCAAAATTTATTTCGCTTTATAGACAATTAGAAAGCGGTTACATAAGTATAACATTTTTCAAATTGTACAATAATTTCCATCATTTTGGAAATCAATTATTATCCTCAATCGATCTTTTTGCCCGCAAACAATCGAATGCCATCTGTCGACTGAATGGCATAGAAGAATCCATGATCCATTTTGAACTCCACAGGAGGGTCTAACTGTATAAATGCTGATTGAACAACAGGAAGCAGTGCTGTAAATATAATAAAGTTTCGAATCGTTTGAAAGATAAATAAAATCATTACATGAAATTTGAAATGTTTGTAATAAACCGATATTTTGAGTTTTAGCATCAAGGAATGTTCTAAGCTGTTAAGCAAATTGTTTGATATAAAAAAAGATAGTATAAGTGATGGATAATGCAGATCCATAATGATGTAAATAGTCATAATCATTGTACATATAAGAAAGAGGCTTATTAACCAGAGTTCGTATTTACCCCCCATAGCCCCCCCCCCCATCCCTCACATGTGTAAACCATACACGTATTCGTTCGGAATGTGAAGAGAACGTTTACCCATTACCCAATAATGGGAAGCTACCAAAGACAATGGGGAATTATCCTTCACGATTATCCAGGGTAATGGGGAAAATATTGGGTGGTTACCACGACGATGGGGAAGTACCCATCGCGATTACCAATTACCCACAGGGTATGGGGAAAATAATGGGTAGCTATTAATAATGGGTAGGAATTACTCATCATGATTACACGTTACCCTCAGGGTAGTGGGGAAAATAATGGGTAGCTCCCACGACGATGAGTAATGGGTTACCCAGGGTAACCCATCCCAAATTTTGATCCAAAATCTGAAAATGTTGTGATGATAATTCTACATTGTCGTGGGTAGCTAGACATTATTTTCCCCATACCCCGTGGGTAATGGGTTCCCCACGGCAAAAATAATACCCAGTGCTCGTCACCCTGTCTGGTGCGGATTTTGGTCTGGTGCGGATTTTGGTCAGGTTGGTCAAGATGAGGCCGAAATTGCAGTGACTGTGAACAGCATTCGTTACAGGAACGTGGTATCGGAGTTATTGTGGCCTCAACTGGACGGGATGGATCTTGACGACATGTGGTTTCAGCAAGACGCCGCCACCTGCCACACCGTACATGAAACAATCGATTTATTGCAGCAACGATTTCCAGAACAAATTATCTCAAGAAATTCTGATGTCATCTGGCCACCAAGGTAATGCCACTTAACGCCGTGCAATTTCTTTCTTTGGAGTTTTGTGAAATGTCGAGTTTATGCGAATAAACCACAAACAATTCCTGAGCTGAAATCAGAGATCCAAAACGACATCTGTGAGATGTAGCCACATCTGTGTGAAAAAGTTATAGAAAATTTCTTGAAAAGAGTAATGGCCTGTCATCAGAGCAGTGGGGGCTATTTGATGGATATTTTATTCCATACTTAATCGGAACATGCCTTTTTAACAATCCAATAAAAAAAGCACAACTATCTCAACGACTACGTGTTGAGACACCCTATAGAAACAAAAATTAGAGCATAAATCAAAAGCAGGTGTACAAATTAAAATAATGTATAAAAGTGAAATCAGTTGTGAGTGGAAAGAGCGTATAAGCCCGAGAGCGAGATGCACCAGAGCCAAAAACCAAAGTTGAACCTGAAAGCTCTTGGTTCGCGAGCAGGCTACGTTAAATCCTGGGTAAATTGAACTTGGGGAACAGGAGTTTAGAAGTGATTTTCTTTTTTCGTATACACGCTGGAAAATGTGTAATATTTTTACTGTTTCGATGCAAATATAACGTATTTGTAGATTGTTGCAAATATAGTGTACCTGTGTGCAAACACATTCTGTTTGGTATTCTATATTACATATTGGAGAGGCAGTGATTAATGGGTAAGTAGGGATTAATAGGTTATTGGTTAAAAACTGCTGAAAACAAAAACGTAACAGCCGACAAAGGAACAAGAAAGCAGTTGATCTTCAATTCATAAAAACAATGCTTGCAAACATATACATAGTTCCTGGAATATATTGCTGTGTACCATCAAAGAAACATCGTAAACAGTTAAGTTATAGGGGGGTAAGTGATTATTGAAAATAGATACTAAACAAGTAAAGATGTCGCTGAAGGCTTTGATTCTGAGTAATTTCGATTAATTTGAATTGAATAGTTGTTAAGGTTATTTAGAAGTTATCATACACATAGAAAAGTACTAAAGAGAAGCCACGGCTGTCTCAGTTCCACCAAATTCCCGTTGAAAATCCCTGGGCTAACGACTGTTTTGTTACAGTTTCTTATGCCAATTTATTGTTGTCAGAATGGGGTTTAATAAAGTATTAACCCTTTGACATAAATGGGACACCGGTGTCCCAAATATTTAAAATGTGGTTTTCCCCAAATAAGAGCTTGTTTTAAATAATTGGCAACGCCCAATCTTAGCTGAAGCTTGCAATTTTAGTTTTTTCTAAGTTTGGAAGCACAGCGCTCAAAAAAGGCGCCAATTTTAGTATTTTGCTAACGCGAATTTGCAGCGCTTTGTTGAATTTTTTTCAAAGGCTACGTTTGGTTTGGTTTTATGGTGAATTTCGTGAGAATGGTAAGTAGTAATTATAACTTGATCGCTATTTATTGCGTTTTATACATTTGAAGTGCTAACGTATGAGATTTTCTGTAAGGGACACCGGTGTCCCAATATGCGTGAAAGGTCAAAATTTGCTCATACATATGTCGCATATTACGTTTTATGATTTTTTATGTTATATATTGAGTGATTTCTATTACTTTAGGCCCGCAACTGTAACCTAATATTCCGACAGACTGATTGCGAAGTGGAGGAATATCTCATGGCAGAAAACAGCGACAATGAAGACGCCCTCATTTTGGACGAAGAAGACCTGTCGTTCTTACAACAAGACATGCAAGATGGAGTCTATGAAGTGATTATTGAATCAGCTGGTCGATCAGTTTCTAATCAATATCCAGGTTCAGCTGCAGGCGAAGTGGTTATTGAATCAGCTGGTCGATCAGATTCTAATCAATACCCAGGTCCAGCTGTAGGCGAAGTGATTATTGTATCAGCTGATCCGTCAGATTATACTGCACGACCTACTTTACTTGATACATCATTTCGTGGTATGGTTCATGAGTTTGTGTGGAAAAAAAACTGTTATAATCCTTATAATTTTTCTGAGACTAACTATGAATTCGGCAAAATCAATATTCTTCAAGAATCAGACTCAATTAATTCTATTGATATATTTGAAATGGTGACAAACTTCAGGTCATTGATTGAAAAAATAATAATGCCAGAGACTTTACGCTTCGCTAATGAAAATGGTGCCGTGTTCACTACAGATCTTCAAGAAGTAACAGCATTTATTAGCATGAACTATGTCATGGGCTACCATGTATTACCTTTTCTGAGAAACTACTGGTCCACCGAACCCGACATGGGTGTGCCTTACATAGCTTCAGTTATGCCACTTGCATGATTTGAGGAAATAAGAAGAAATTTCCATTTCAGTAGTAACGCGTCGCAACCATCACCAACATCGCCAAATTTTGATAGAGCTTACAAGATTAGACTAGTGATGGATCATTTCAATTTAAGTTTCCAGTCAGCTATGAATAACACAATTACCCAATCAGTGGATGAGCATATGGTGCAATTTAAAGGGCATAACATAATGAAGCAGTATATGCAAAATAAACCAGTGAAGAGAGGGTTCAAAATGTGGTGCCGTGCTGATGCTAAAACAGGATATTTGTTTCATTTCGACTTATATACGGGAAAAAAGAAATCGGGACCACAAATTGGATTGGGAGAATCTGTTGTTCTTGAGCTTACAACACCTTTGGAGGGTCTTGGATGTGAAATTTATATTGACAATTTTTTTAACTCTCCGATGCTGCAATATAACCTCGAAAAGAAAAATATCAAATCTTGTGGCACAGTTCGTACACATAGAAAGCATCTTCCACAAAACTTACCATTAGACAAAGATATGAAAAGAGGAGATATCTACGCCACTAGCTTCGAAGGAATTTCTTTTGTCAAGTGGATGGATAATAAAGCAGTACACCTCCTTACCAATTTCTTGTCGCCGATACCTACTCGAAAGATCAAACAGAAACAAGTAGGTTCAGCTCAAAGTCTGGAGATTACATGGCCTGACATTGTTCACAGGTACAATCAAAACATGGGTGGTGTCGACTTAATGGATCAGAAGAAAGTTACATACGAAGTCGACAGAAAATCTAAAATAAAATATTACCTACGACTTTTTTTCGACATTTTAGATATTGCAATGAACAATGCCTATATTGTATATCAGAAATTACATGCTGAACATCGTATTGAAGGTCCTTTACTTACGTCGCTAGAATTCCGACAAGTTGTTGCTAGAACCATGATTGGCAGTTTTTCTATAATAGAACATGCTCTACCGTCTACTTCCATGACAAAGAAGCGAGTCCAAAATATAGTACACAAGCAGTCTTTACCGTCGCACGTTATGGAAAGGCCCTTTTCGTAAAAGATGTGTGCAATGTGCAAAGAGTGGCATAGAAAATCGTACGTATAATATTTGCGATATTTGTAACGTAAATTTATGCTTCACAGCAAGCAGAAATTGTTTTGCAGATTTTCATGTTTAAATGTAAGAAAAATGCATATTTTTTTAAACAAATGTTGTTATTTTTTATTACAAAATATATAAATAAGCTGCCACTGAAAATACCAATTTGTCCGATAAATGCCGACCTTTATCGCATATTGGGACACATTTGTCCCAAGTTATTTCTAATAATCTACTGACTTTTTTTTAATTTTTCTCATACACATATTTAAAATACCTCCTAACACACTACAAAAACCACTCATATCCATAATAACTTTAGCGTACTTGTTTTGTGCGTGAACGGGTTAATAAAGTGGTAAAATTTTAGTTTTCTTCAACTCAAAACTAATTCATTGCATATAAAGTAATTTTAAAAGTCATAAGTTCCGACAAAATTAAATTTAAATTCAGTTTTTTTAATTCGCCTATCGCTCACTCCCTTTCACATTCTGTCCTGTAACAAATTTACAACTAGGACGTCGACCAGCTGTGTCATCGAAAACCCCTTGATCATAGATTAACGGTGAAATATTAAAATAGTATTTTTAAAGTTCAGTAAAAATTTTAAAATTTTCATTTCAGTTTCAATTGATAAATTAAAAATCGAAATTAAATTTATATTGCATTTTATATTTCAAATTTATTTCGCTTTCATAGATGTAAAAAGTGACTACATAAAAGTAGAAAATAAATTCCTTTAGGTTTCAAATCAATTACTTCAATCAAATGATATATCTGCCGTCAAACAAGCGTATGCCCGCTGTCGACTGAATGGCATAGACGAATCCATGATCCATTTTGAATTCAACAATTGGATCAATAACTATAATTAAAGATCGGTCGTCAATCTCTAGTGCTGCAAATGTATTGGAATTAAAGGTTTAAAACGTACGTACCTATGTATGAATATAACATCAGTAAGGGAAATTTTCAAAATAAAGCAGCGTTGGAAGCTTTTAAGCTAATTTTTTGATATACAATTGATAGATGATCTAAGAGCGAGTTTCATACCCGTCAGTTAAAAAAGCTCAGAATAAAAGCGATCGGAAAATTTTCATATTAAATCACATTTAAACGACAAACATCGTGCATTTACATTCAACTTAAATGCAGAATGACTATCAGTGAAACTGAGCATAAATCATGCAATATTGTATTTATTGGGTCACATTTATTGTACTGATAAGAGGTTTAACGTTATTTTATAAAGATGTCGCGTATTAAATGCCGGAAAGGTTTCATGACTCCCGTCCTTAATGAGTTCTATTATTTATAACTAGAGGTAAGCAATCGCAGGTTAATGAAATTGATAAATACCGCAATTCATCACAAGAGGTGTTAACAATGGTAACAGTTAAATTTTAAATCTAGGTAAATTTCTTAAATTTGAAAAAATTCACATTTGCCACGAACAAAATTTATCGGGAAAAATTTTGTCCAGACTGGTAAAATTTGTTCTTATTTTACCCGTATCAAAAAATTTAATTTAGCTGGGGTAAATGAAAAATTGGATACAAACAAGATATGTGAGAAACCTGTCACCTGTCCCTTGCCTCTGAAATAAAAAGGTATCAGTTCAGTATCAAAATGCCTCCCCGAAAAATCACGTAACATTTAACGAACATGTATTTATTTCTAAGATTTGGCAAAAGTAGTGCCCGGTACCAAATGATTCTTTAGAAATTCTTACTGACTTCAGGTTTTGTTACAAATCGTATATTTAGGAGCCGTTTCCAGAACCATCTCGCAGTAACGCGGGCTGTACTCGATTGTTCTCGAAAGTGCGATATCGACTTAATAATTAGTGGTAAGATAACCTAGGTTTGGGATTGTTTCAGACTCTACTTGCAATATCATCAAACATTCGTGGTGAGTTGGTATGAGGTAGCTTTTCAACTTCCAGCAACTGCATACTTTTAGGCATAATTCGTATCTCGAAATATCAAAGATTTATGTTTAAACATTTGCTAAGGTTACATAGAAAATAGCATACATGGAAGTCGTATTTCGATATGTCAGCCCAATTGTTAAAACCTTCAGTTTCTCATCAATTGAAAATGAAATGAAAATTGTTAAAACCTTCAGTCTCTCATCAATTGATAATGAAAAATTGATAAACTAAAAAAAAAATAATATTGCATTAAATATTCAAAATTTATTTCGCTTCATAGACAACAATTAAAAACCGGTTACATTCTAAGTATCATTTTGGAAATCAATTATTATCCTCAATCGATCTTTTTGCCAGCAAATAATCGAATGCCATCTGTTGACTGAATCGCGTAAAAGAATCCGTGATCCATTTTGAATTCTAAATATATTATTTCTGATTGAACAGGAACCAGTGCTGTAAATATAGTTAAACTAAAGTTTCGAATCGTTTGAAAGGTCAATAAAATCGTTACAAGAAATTTGAAATATTTGTACGAGTAATAAACGGACATTTTGGATTTTAGCATTAAGGAATGTTCTAAGCTGATAAGCAAATTTTTTGATATGAAAAAATCATTCTAGTATACGTCATGGATAGTGCAGATCTTATACTTATATACTTATAAGAGGCTTATTATGGGAAAATAATGGGTGGTTACCCACGACGATGGGGAATTACCCATTACCCATAGGGTAATGGGGAAAATAATGCGTAGCTACCCACGACAATAAGGAATAACTCATCACGATTACCCGTTACCCTCAGGGTAATGGTTAAAATAATGGGTAGCTATCCACGACGATGGGTACTGGGCTACCCAGGGTAAAACATCCCCATTTTTGATCGACAATATTAAAGTTAGAAAAAATAATACAAATTTTGTTTGTGTCTTCAATATGGCATCACTTTTTTCGTTTTATAGCCACTTTTTTTACTTTAGCGATTTTCTTATTTTGGCGATTTTTGCAAAAAAAATCTTCCATACAAATTGGAGCAATCCCCTTAGAAACTGGCAAAAATTGGATATTTTTTCGATTGGACGCTCCGTTCGCGAGCTATAGAAATTTTGTCTAACTTTTTCATATTTTCGAACAACAATGGGGATAGGTTACTCTGGGTAACCCATTACCCATCGTCTGGATAGCTACCCATTATTTTCGACATTTCCCTGAGGGTAATGGGTAACCGTGTTGAGTAATTCCCCATTATCGTGTGTAGGTACCCATTATTTTCCCCATTACCCTGAGGGTAATGGGTAATCGTAATGAGTAATTCTACATTATCGTGGGTAGCTACACATTATATTCCCCATACTCTGTGGATAATGGGTAAACGATCGCTACCCATTCCCCACGGCACGAATAATATCCAATGCTCGCCCGCCCCCCACTACGAAATTATTTCTTTAATTAGTGATTTTTGAATTTAGTGCTATTTTTCAACCAAAATATCAAGCTGGGCATCCACCGAAATAAAAGTCTGCGTACGTTACTGACCCATTACCCACGAAATACGAACCCAGTTATTAACCGATTATTGTATGCTACTGTTGCTTAATAGGCGTATAATAAGTTTTGCTGAATACGCCCAGTTCCGGTATTTTACAAATCGAGGTAAGCAACCCAGCTAAATTCCTTACATTTCAGAAACATAAATTTGCCAACAGCAAAGATTGCACTTTTTAAATTTAGTGTAATTTTTTTAGTGCAAGTGGCAACTCTGAAATTTGGCAGCTATCACATACTATGTTTATTCCGATTATTAAAAATGGAGCGCTTTACGAAAGAACAATGCGTTATAATTGTGAAAACTTCTTACAAAAATTTGGAAAGTTATGCTGAGGCCGCTCTTAACATTCGAAGAATTTGCAGTCGAAAAAGTGCACCTAATGTGTCAACCATTCGAAGAGTGGTCAAAAAATTTTAAGAAACTGTCTGGTGCGGATTTTGATAAGGTGCCGTGATTAAGCCTTACTCGTTACACCTGCCACACCTCACATGACACAATCGATTTATTGCAGGAGCGATTTCCAGAACAAATTATCTCAAGAAATTCTGATGTCAACTGGCCACCAAGATCATGCAATTTAACGCCGTGTCATTTCTTTCTTTGGGATTTTGTGAAATCTCGGGTTTATGCGAATAAACCAGAAACAATTCATGAGCTCATATCAGAGATCCAACACGAGATCGGTGAGATGCAGCCACATCTCTGTGAAAAAGTTATTGAAAATTTCACGAAAAGTGTAATGGCCTGTCTGGCATCATAGCCGTGGGGTCTATTTGACGGATACTTTATATGATACTTAATCGGAATATGGCTTCTTTACAATCCTATAAAAAAATCACAAATATCTCAACAAATACGTGTCTTTATTTTAATATGAAATAGTGCATTCTTACTGAGACACCCTATATAAGCAAAAATTAGAGCAAAAATCAAAAGCAGGTGCACAAATTAAAATAATGTATAAAAGTGAAATCAGATGTGAATGCAAAGAGCGTATAAGCCCGCGAGCGAGATGCACCTGAACCAAAAACCAAAGTTGAAACTGACGGATCTTGGTTCGAGAGCAGGCTAATTAAATTTTTGGCAAATTAAACTTGGGCAACAGGAGTTTAGAAGTGATTTTCTTGTTTCGTATACACGCTGGAAAATCTGTAATATTTTTGCTGGTTGAATGCAAACATAACGTGTTTGTGGATTGTAGCAAATATAGTGTACTTGTGTGCAAACACATTCTGTTTGGTATTCTATAATACATGTTGGAGACACAATAGCCATGTTTTGGTTACAAGCAAGCAACTATCGCTTGTTAAGTTGCAAAGAAACCGCCTTTTTAGTCATTTAATTCAAAAATATGAAAAATGGTAAAATATGACAAAATTTTTTTGTTTTAAACTTAGCGAAAATGAATCTCGTCGCTAAGTCTTCGCTAAGTGCTTCATACAAAACAAGCGAATATATAAGCAAAACACGCTTAATGATTAATAGGTAAGTATGAATTAATAGGTTGTTGGTTAAAAACTGCTGAAAACAAAAACGTGACAGCCAACAAAGAAACAAGAAAGCAGTTGATCTTCAATTCATGAAAACAATGCTTGCAAACATATACATAATTCCTGGAATATGTTCCTGTGTACCATCAAAGAAACATCGTAAACAGTAAAGTTATAAAGGGGTAAGTGATTATTGAAAAAAAATCCAATGAGTGTTCGAACTCACGGGCGATGTGGTAACGCCTTTTTGTTTCACGGTACCTGTTCGATTTCTATGAACACATTAATAAATGTTACATTGGAAAATAAAAAACACCGTTCAATAATATGATGACGTTACATTTAAATAACATTAATACTTAAAATTATTTAAAGACCCAGTGCAAGCACATGTGTCATTATTTTCTTGCTTAATAATTTTTGGTCAGAATGCAAAGCAACAGCCACATGTCCATACATACAGTGTTATGTTCGTACATACGCTACACATTTTCACACAATTTTCGTTGCTCTCTTGCTATATCATTTGTATATACGTATAACCACGTCATTATTCTCTTTGATCTGAGAGTTCTCCGCACCCACACTATACAAATATTCGCTGGCGCTATATCAGTGTGTGTTTTTTTCGCAGTCTGATAATCTGTGTTTCGCAGTCGGACAAATCTGTGTTCTATATAGGGGTGGGTCACCCTTATCATTTAGGGGTATGAAAAATAGATGTTGACCGATTCTGAAACCTACCCGGTATGGACACAAAATTTCATACAAATCTATCCAGCCGTTTCGGAGGAGTTTAACGCCAAACAATCTGTGATCGCAGTCGGACAAACTGCGTTTCGATGTGTTCACTTTGTGAGTTTAGTCCCTACCCGCGCCTATAGATGTTAACACATCAATAAATACTGAAAAAGTAAAGATATCGCTGAAGGCTTTGATTCTGATTAATCTCGATTAATTCGAATTGAAAAGTTGTTAAGGTTATGTAGAAGTTATCATCGACATAGAGAAATACTAAAGAGAAGTCATGAGTGTCTCAGTTCCACCAAAATCCCGTTGAAAATCCCTGGGTTAACGACTGTTTTGATACAGGGTTTTATGCCAGTTTATTTCTGCCAGAATGCGGTTTAATAACGTACAAGTAAAAATGAATGAAAATTGTTGTGTTCTTCAAATCAAAACTAATTAATTGTATATAAAGTCATTTTTAAAGTCATAAGTGCCAACAAAAACAAAATTAAAGTCAGTTTCATCAATTCTCCTATCGCTCATCTTTCTTTCACATTCTGTTCTGTAACAAATTTACAGCGAGGAGATCGACCAGCTGTGTCATCGAAACCCCGTGATCATAGATTTAGGATGAAAGATTAAATTAGTATTTTTAAAGACCAGTAAAATTTTTAACATTTTCATTTCAGTGCCAGTTGATAAATTAAAAATCGAAATTAAATTTATATTGCATTTTATATTTCAAATTTATTTCGCTTTAATAGATGTAAAAAGTGACTACATAAATGTAGAAAATAAATTCCTTTAGGTTTCAAATCAATTATATCCATCATTTGATATATTTTCCGTCAAACAAGCGAATGCCCGCGTTTGACTGAATGGCATAGAAGAATCCATGATCCATTTTGAATTCCAAAATTGGTTCATCATCTATCCTTGCAGATCGGTAGCCAGTCACTAGTGCTGGAAATGTATTGAAATTAAAGGTTTCAAAACTATGTACATAAGTATGATTATAAATTCTTTACGGAAAATTGTTAATTTTAAAAATAAAGCAAACTTTGAAGCTTTCAGAAAAGGTTATGATATAAAATTGATAGATTATCTAAGGGCGAGTTTCACACCCGTCAGTTAAAGCTCACCGAAAATGTTCATGTTAAATGGCATCGGGCATTTCCATTCAATTTAAATGGAGAATGACTATCAGTGAAACTGAACATAAATCATGCAATATTGTATTTATTGGGTCATAAGAGGTTCAGCATTATTATATAAAGATGTTGCTTATTAAATGCCAGAAAGGTTTCATGAATCCCGTCCTTAATGAGTTCTGTTATTTTATAACGATTCATCATAAAAGATCTTAACAATGGGAACTGTTAAATTTCCAATCTAGTTAAAATCCTTAAATTTTAAGAATTCACATTTGCCAAGAACGTAATTTATCGGCAACAAATTTGTCCAGACTGGTAAAATTTGTTCTTATTTTACCCGAATCAAAACATTAATTTGGCATGGGGTAAACGACAAATTGGAGACAAACATATACATGAGAAACCTGGCACCTGTCCCTTGGCTCTGAAATGAAAAAGGTATCAGTTCAGTATAAAAAACGCTTCATAGTGAGAGGTGTAAGATGCAAGGCTTAAGTAGACGTTATTACAACCAAGTAACATTTAACGAACATTTATTTACAACCTAAATTAAATATTATTTTAGATATTAATTAATAGATTTGGCAAAAGTGGTACACGGTACCAAGTGCTTCTTTAGAAATTCTTGTCGAGAATTTGATCTCTAGTGTAATATACAAATTTTAAAAAAATTTGGATTTCTGCTTATGGTGAGATTGGCACTGACGCTAAGATTGACACTGACTCTTCGTATACATATATAACAAAATCTTTCATAAATACTAAGAATTCATTCATTGATATTGTTAAACATTTTCCAATTGTCTTTCCCCTTAATAACACATGATTCCAAAACTCGGTTAGATCCCCATACATAGTGGACGAAAAATTAGATTAGCGGAGAATAATGAACACCCGTTAAGTCTTTCTTTCGATAAACAATTATTCGACGATTCAAGTCTCAACGCGTTTGAAATAAGGCTGACTTCAGTTTCGCTACAAATCGGATATTTTCGAGCCTTTTCCAGAACCATCTCGCAGTAAGGCGGACTGTTCGCGATTGTTCCTGAAAGTGCAATATCGACTTAATGATTAGTGGTGAGATGACTTATGTTCTCGATTGTCTCAGGCTGTTCTTGCGATATTATCACACATTCGTGGTGAGTTGGTATGAGGTAGCTTTTCAGCTTCTAACAACGGCATACTTTTAGGCGTAATTTATATTAGGAAATAAAATATCCACCACAGATGAACATTGAGAAATCTAGCTGGAACATCCACCACAAATTGTTTGTTGACGCTCTACTGTTATTTTGGCATAGGTTAGGTGTCGTAGAATTGGCTGACACTATTGACACACTTAGTCCAATGAGGACCATGGTGATATCACGCAACATCATATTCCGTCCCCATCATTGATAAGGTAAATTGACTTGATGTGGTTATGGGGCGTTCAAGCCATTCCAGGATTTGACCGAAGAAAAGACGTACATTAGTCCGTGGCGAACCAATTAGTACTCTGCAGAAAGGTCCTAACATCATTCAGTTTAACTTGCTAAATATCTGTTAGATCCAACATGAATTAAGATTAGAAATATTGTCCAATACTCATACAAAAGGCTGGGTAGAAGCATATGAGAAACTTGAATGATTTTGAAATTTATGAATTTGTTTAACTACTGGCAGTTCTGTTTTGTACAATATTTTAAATGTTACAGGTGCGTGTCTGTGATTAGAGTTGCATCATATTCCTTATCAAATCCATAAACCTGTATTTAACAATTATTTAAAACCCAAAAGGTGCCAGATATTGAACAACAGCTTTTAAAAAAAAAGTGCAATTGCCAACGATAGTTAATTTGGTTTAAATTTGGATTTTTAAACGTATTCGAATTAAACTACTAATTGTAATTCTCCTATAATAAATTCGGCCCATGTATGGTACTCATTAAATACGACAAATTCTTAAATACTCGTATTAAATTTATTGCAGAAGAGATTATTTATATATATAAAAATAACATAACACAATATACTTTATTTAATGGGAGAGACATTGGGAAAGGATTAAATGTTTTAGAAGGATCATGAATTTTAAACAAATCTTGCAATGAGTTTCGAGTTTATGCCCTTGAAGATTTCTGATATTTTCCAAAAAAATGTTTCCTCTTCCACTTGATCTCTTCCATTAAAATTTTATGGATATTCAACATTTTCGTAGCAAATAATTTCTATTTGCGCCAAAAAGTTCCCTTGAAGAGTATAGGTCCTTGAGTCGACTTGATTTCATAGTAAAATGCATGATCCACAATGAAACGTTTCGGTTGAGGTTTGATAACCCTGGCTGAGGTAAGCTTTGTCACTATCACTGCTGAAATTATGATGAAAATTTTATAGTTATATTAGATAATTTCCATGCCATAGAGAGACAAAAAAAAATCAAAACCAAAAATATATTACTTACAATAGACAGAAATGTAGGACTGGTGCTGATATTTTTGTATGTTAACATTCAATATTGTGGTTTTGGGAAATGATGCTTGAAAATATCGCAACGCAAGAATATGGATTGCGCTCAAAGTGAAATTAAATAAAACTAAATGAAATTCAATTTAATCTGGCAACAATGTAGTCGGTGAATTACAGGGCATTTAGTGTACAATTGTTCAGTATTAGTATTGGTGTTTGTGATAGTGTTGGTGTTTGCATTAGTGTTGGTGTTTGTATAGCCAGGGGCAGAAATCATTATTGCCCAGAGGCGGAGGTCGCAAGGCCTTTCACAAATAAGGCATGCGGAATGGGTCTCTTGTTATGCCTTCTAAAATGAGGTCTGCGGAATGCATGCATTTTTTCATCAGATAGATTAGAAGAAGAAGATTTTTACGATTTTGATAAATTGCTTTTCCCATTCTATTTAAACGTAATGTAATTGGAAAATTTCACACAACTATTAAAATTATATATTTTTTTTTAATATTTTCCAGGGTATTTTTAAAATTTTCAATTTGAAGTTGGGCGTGGTACAACTTTCTAAGATTGATACATACATACTTATAAATAAATATGTAGAAGTGGATAATGATTTTGTGATAAAATAAATTATTTTAATTTTATTTTTGGTTAACAAAAATAAGTTAAAGTAAATCTCTACGAAGACCTTCCTCTTTTCATGCCTTCTAAAGCCCTCTTTAGGCAATGGGTAAGGAAGGCCTTGCCTCCCAGTCTCACGCAATGTGAAAAAGAAAGGAGGAGCTAATGTGTAGGGAAGGCCTTCCGTATTTTAAAGAAGGCCTGTTTGGTCATTATTTCAGGCATTCCAGGTCATGACTTCCGCCGCTGGGAGGAAGGCCCGATAATGTAACCTAACAGGCAGGAATTCTATAGAATACGGCAGACCTTCCCTACACATTACCTCCTCCTTTCTTTGTGTTATTGCGTGAGATTGGAAGGTAAGGCCCTTCATACCGCTCTACAAGAATGCCTTATGGACGCCTGCAACAAGAGTAGTTTTGGAAGGACTTAAGAAAAAATAAAAAACAAAATATATGGGAATTACTTTCATATTTAGGATTTACACTTTTACCAAATTTAATACTTATAAACAATTTTTTTAAAAATCTGCAGCCACAGCAGTAGGACACACGACCTTAGTACTTATCATACATGGGTTTTTTCTAATTTGCATTGGATTTTAATTTGCATTACTTTATCTAATGCAAATGCAAAAGAATTACCATTGTTCGCAATGGCAATTAATAATTTTGAATTTGCATTTGCTCAGGCAATGCAAATGCAGGTTGTGGAATCGGATAGCAATTGTTATGAAATATGGGAATGCTTGGAATTGTTTTGAATTGGTTTGAGTACTGGCAATCCAGTTTGTAAAGTATTTTATATGGAGAGGTTTGTGGCTTCGATAGGTATTGTCTCGTTGTAATTTCAAATTCATAAACCTGTACTGTATAAAATATTTGAAAACCTAAGCTGCCAGTTATGAAGGAAATGCTTTGAAAATAAGTACAATTGCCAATGGTATTGAGATTTTGCTGAACTTGCATTTGTACAGGTAATTCAAATTAAACTACAAATTATAATTGTCATAGAATTAATTTTCCCCATGTATGGTGCTTATATTTGGACGCTTTATCTATGGGGCTATCACATATTATGATTTGCATCCACGATTTTCGAACATATGGATCCCAAAGTCGAGGGGAAATACTAAAGATCACCTGGAAACAATATCAAACAAATCCGTTCCGAGCCCGTGAAAAACAGCCACACTCGTTTTGTTATCGTACTTTTTTTGTTTGTGGTATAGATCTCGAGGAGTACTACATTTGTCTAATAGATGTCGCTGACGCTGTCGTACTTAATGCTGTCTCTACCCCCAAAATTTCTAAAAAAAATCAAGGATTAAAGCCCTTTAAAATCCAAGAACATTTTGGTTTGGAAGTATAAAAAATAAATAAATAGTTTCCCATTACATCCCATAAAGGGACTGGGGAGAACTTCTCACAATCACTGAGCTGTGCGCTTTCCAGTTTTCACTCACTGATTGGGACCTACAGTTTCACACCGATTCCGAACGGTATTTTGAGAAGCTTTTTCATGGCTAGATACTCGATAGTGTCGCCGTCACTATGCGAGGTGACCGCCGCCGAAAGAAAATTTGAAGGTGGTCAGAGCCGGGTTCGAACCCAGGATCTCATGTACAAGAGCCGCGCACACTAACCATTGCACCACCGACGGTTTGGAAGTATATAGTTCCAAAAACAAAAAAGTTACGTATGACAAGATGTATTTCAAGCATTAATACACATAGCTTTTTCATGGTGTTTGCATTTTTCCCGCAAATTATTGCACACTCTTTAGCGCTATGGAAAAAAATTTCAATACAAATTATTGCACACGTTTTAATCGAAAAATCGAAAAAATATTTAAATAAAAATTATTGCATACTCTTTAGCGAAAATTATTGAATACTTTTTGGCGCAGACCCGGAACAAACAGTACGAGGTGAAAGATACATATGTAAAAATTTGAGCAGCGAGGGATAATCCGTCACTCAGACTTCGTGAATGTCATGTAGCTAGACATTAGACATATACCTGTGGCCATCCATGTTTCAAAGGTTAGTGTCGCAGCTGTTGTGCTTGAGAACTTGGGTTCGATCTCTGCTCTGATCACCTTACACTTTTTTCGACGTCGGCCACCTCTCTTAGTGACGGCGACACTACCGAGTAATAAGCCATGAAACAGCTTTCCAAAAAAAACCATTCGGAACCGGTGTGAAACAGAAGGTCACAATCAGGAATGAAACACCCAACTTGAGCTGCGCCAAGATTTGCTATAATTATCTTTACGCCTTTATGTATTTTATTAGTTATATAACCAAAACAAGATTTCAATGGTACCTACATTAAAAATGAATGATTCCAGGAACATTTTCTTATATAGCGCTAGAAATATGCAATAATTTTCGCTAAAATGTATGCAATAATTTTTATTTTAAAATGTTTTCGAAAGCGCTAAAATTGCCAAAGAAGGTTTCCGCATTCCTTATTTGTACAAAATTCCACCAGTGGGTATTTTGCGTTTACAAATAAATGTCTTCGTATCTTGCGATAACACTTTTGTTAAAGTGATCTCTCATTTTATTGTAAGAAATTTCATTTCGATTGATAGACAATTTTGTTAATATGCATATTTCAAATTTATTGTAAAGTAGTATACAATTTCAATTTAATGTATAAACAATCCTTGGAAGAAAACGCTATCAGTTGCAGATTTTATAATATAATAAAATGGATGTTCTGCAGTGAAATGCGGTGATGGCGGCGACGGACCCTTTGGACCCGATATAATGTCTAAAAAGAGTCAAAAAAATTCTAGTCAATAAAACTTTGTAGTCAAAAAAAGTCTTGAGTGAACATATGGAAAGTCTTCTAAAGCTACAGATAGATGGAGTTTCCAATGTGACCGGCCTCCATATTAACTCGATAATAAATGTTTAAATGTAAGTTTTGTAAACGTGTAATGCATTTGTTACAAGCAAATTTTTGAAGCATTCGTTTTATAAGTGTATTTGTGTCTTTTTTTTGTGTGTATGCAAATATGAAAGGATTATTACTTCCAAGGAAGTTGTTGTCCTTCGGTATAGAGAATTTAATGGTAAGGTAATATAGAACTAGACATTAGCATAACCGCTAAAATCTGTTGAAAATTACAAGTCTTTTTTAAATATTTTTGGAATAGTCCTTCCCGTTACTTCAAAACGCTACACTAAACTACTTACAAAATATTGACCTGCTTTATTTTGTAACAGCCACTGAAATCAGACAACACTGAATATTTTGGAAGAAATTGTATTTAAAAATTATAAATTTTATGTCCTCATCACAAATCATCTCAACCAACGAAATTTTTTTTAAATGATATAAACTATGAACTTGGATGTTAACGAAGGGAAAACTGGACGAATAACTGCCCACAATCATTTTTATTTTGGTTTGATTCGAATTTATTCTAGTGTTGGTATGTGTCGAGATAAATCGCTTTAAAGTTTCGCATTTTAAAAAATCACAAAATTTTTCAGATTATTTCAAAGCATCTATGACACCACGGGCTAACGAGTTTAACCCATTTTGAGCCGCGTTGAATAATTTTTTTTAATTTTGTATTGAAAATATCTTTTCTTTGGTGACTAGGATACGCTGAACTCAAATTCGTCGTCAGACTTTGCTATATCATATAGTTTTACCGATATTGACAGTTCGAGAAGTCGAACAATGGTCATTTGAACGACCCCAAACTGTTTTCCAGACCGTAGGCATCAACTGCTTCTTTCACCAAAACTAATTTCTAGCTTTTTCTAAAAAAAAATATATTTTTGAAAAAACAAAATAAAAAATCAATGATTGTTCGAACCCACGGGCGATGTGTTAACACCTTTTTGTTACACGAAACCTGTTCGATTTCTATGAACACATTAGTAAATGTTACATTGGAAATTTAAAAAAAAGAATAGATTTTGTGCTGAAGGCTCTTTTGCTATTCCACTTTCTTTTTTCTTACATCTGCTTTAACATTAGACGTAATATTGTTTAAATAAATAAAGCAATATTTACCCCACTGCAATAATTGTTTTTGTTTTGTCATAAAGAGAGCGACGGCAAAAAGTATTGAATAGTATAGAGAACTTATTGCACTATTTTTCCGCTCTCATGTAGAGAGTCTGAGTAAAAGAACATGAACTAGTCTTATTCTCTTTATAGAATATTTCAATATAAATGCACCATTTCGACAATGTTATTACATAAAACAATACAAAAAGCATACATGTTTCAAAAGGCATCAATGTTTCACATCAAAATTATGAAAGGACCAAATTATGACACAAATAGAGTAATACGTTTTAAATCATTCGCCAGATGTCGCCAGTTCCATGGGTTCTCCATACTATTCAATACTCTTACGCGACGTAGACCTGCTTGTTTTTTCGCTGCCGCTACATCAATACCATCATATTTATTGTCAGGCAGAGACTATTGTTGTACAAGAACCACGTATGTGATGCTAACGTTGTGTCTTGTTTGCATGTGTTCACTTTGATAGATTGTAACCTTGTAGCTATTGCCTCTGTCCCCATGAGCAACACTTTTCGCACCCGCGTTTTCGAGGGAGATCAGTATTCCCTTCAGTGGACGGTGCTATAGAAGCGGAGACAATACCTCTCCATGAGGTATGCCTCTGCTAATATACCTCGTAGAGGTCGAGGTACCCTATTCGGCTGCGACACATCTCCATGTGATCATTTGCAAGTATTAAAGATCTCATGCAAAAAAAAATAAAATTTAATATTTACAGTAACCAATGTTTGCTAATATTATAGCAAATGTTCTGCCATAACAATGAACTTTTTGCAGCGTTAATAAAAGACCGGTTGAAATGTTTCCTGTAAACTACACATATGTTTGCTGAAAAACAAACATGTTTGCGGAAACACCAAAAATATGTTTGCTGAAAACCAAACATATGTCATCTGAAATGCTAACACATGTTAGCTGAAAAAATTTGCTTGCTAAAAACGAATTCATGTTTGCTGAATATCAACCATATGTTTGCCGAACCAACAAACGTGTGTTTTCGGGAATAACAAACATGTTTTCTTCCCCATTCTTAACAGTTTCATCTATAGTGTTTACTACTGATAAAAAAAATGGTTTCCCATTACATCCCTTGACGGGCTTGGGGAGAGTCTAATACCTTACGAGCTGTGGGCTATCTAGTTTTACACTCACTGATTGGGACTTTTAGTTTTACACCTGTTCCAAGCGGAATTTTGAGAAGCCACTCGATATTAACGCCACCACTAAGCGAGGTGACCGCCATCGAAACAAATGTAAGGTGGCCAGAGCAGGGATCTAACCCACGTACTCATGTTCAAAAGCCGCGCACACTACCATCGCACCACCAACGGCCAAATAACAAATAAAACACAGGGCTAACTGTTTGCTGAAACAACACATATATGGTTGCTGAACAACAAACATGTTTGCTGAAACAACAAAAATATGTTTGTTGAACACCAGACATATGTTTGCTGGAAACCAAAAACCTTTGTTTGCTAAAATCAAGCTTATGTTTGTTGAAACAACAAAGATATTTTGCTGAAATGAAAACATATGCTTGCTGGACTAACAAATACATGTTTGCTGAAATAACAAACATGCTTGCTTTCCCATTTTCAACAGTTTTATCTCTGTCATTACTATCGAGATGACTGATTACCATATTCTGTTTCATCCACTTTACCATCCATTCGTTTAAAACTACGTCGATTTCTTAGTACAATTGAAATCTCTGTAACATTTTTGAGATACAAGTAAATTTTGATTTTATTTAAAACATATAATCCTGTTAGATTTGATGCAGTCCTTGGAATAGGGCGAAGCCTGCTGCATTTTTAACTACATAGTAAAATGGACGATCCATGATGAAGATTTTTGGTGGTGCTGGTGGAGCGTATGCAACAACGTCGTGTTCTGAAATCGATACAGTATATAAATTGGAATGTTATTAAAATTTTGAAATTTCAAAGTATGTAATTTCAATAATAGACAAATTTAAATTTACCGATTCCAACAAGAAATGTAATGGAGTCGTGCAATTTGAGGTGGCGCTGTAAACAGCAAACAACTTTCGCAGTCTAAAGCATGAAAAATGTCCCAAAAATACATTAAAGCCTTGAGTGCAGTTACAAGCTATTTTGGTTAAATTTCATTTTGTTTATGGGCATAGATTCATGTGAAGTCAATGAATTTCGCCCAGAGTTTCTCCATCGGTTTCCTGGCCGTCCAACAGGAAAGAGTTAGGAAAGCCCCCAGAAATAACAGGAGTGTCTTGAGCATTTGAAACATTTTATTAGTTATAGGAATTTTTGCAGTAGCTATTGCACTTTGAATCTTAAGCTATCAAAAGTAGGTCAGTATTATCAAACCCCCCTACAAAAATTTCCCTAAAGTTTTATGGAATTATAAATCTTTATGTCGTTTAGGTTTTATATTTTAATCTGCATCAATTTCTCTAACCAAAAAATCATTGCTATTGGTAGAAATTATACTTCAACTTGCATGGTTATGGAATCGCACGCCAATAGTATGAAATACTGCAATATATTTTGGCGGTTTCATTTGTTTTGAATTTGCCTGATTGCTAGCAATTCTGGTTTTAAACTAATTTATGTATACAGGTTTCAGAATTTGATAAAACTTTTACATCAGAGCAGCCAGTAATCAAACAAATTCAGAACAATTCAGAATTTGATAAAACTTTTACAACAGAGCAGCCAGTAATCAAACAAATTCAGAACAAGATGTCCAAGATGTATCTATTACAGGTGGATGCATTAGAACAGCTGATTAAATTTTTTCTTGTCGTTGTGGGACGACCTTGTCAAATGTTGTATATTTCCATTTCCAAGATGTATCCAGTACAGGTGGAAGCGTACAAACAGCTGATTAAATTTTTGATGTATTAACATCCATAGGCACGAGGACAATCTATCGAGAAAACATGCAAACCACACACAGCGTTCGCATCACATACGAGGTTGTTGTACAACAATAGTCTCTGCCCGAAAATATGTATGATGGTAGTGATGTAGTGGCAGCGAACAAACAAGCAGGTCGTCGTCGCCAAAGAGTATTGAATAGTATAGAGAAGAACGCACGGAACGAATTGTGTGACTCAAAAGCACTGGCGACATCTGGCGAATGATTCAAAACGTAATATTATCTTTTGTCATAACTTGGTCCATTCATAATTTTGATGAGAAACATTGATGGCATTTGAAACATTTATGCTTTTGTATTGTTTTATGTAATAATATTGCCGAGATGGTGCATTTATATTGAAATATTCTATAAAGAGAATAAGACTCGATTATGCTTTTTTACTCAGACTCTACATGAGAGCCGAAAAACAGTGCAATAAGTTCTCTATACTATTCAATACTTTTTGTCGTCGCTCTCTTTATGGCAAAACAAAAACAATTATTTCAGTGAGCTAAATATTTTTTTATTTATTTTAACAATATTACATCTAATGTTAAGTCAGATGTAAGAAAGAAGAAAGTGCGATAGCAAAAGAGCCTTCAGCACAAAAATTATCCTTTTTTTATTTTCCAATGTAACAATGTGTTCATCGCCCGTGAGTTCGGACACTCATTGATTTTTTTCTTGTCCTTGTGGTTGTTGCCTAAAGTTACAACAATTCCCCTTGCTACAGCCTGAAATATATACATCTTGGCAATTTCGATCAGCTGAATTTGACAAGGTCGGCTCTTGAAATAAAAACAAAATGCTTGCAATTCCTATTGCTTCCACCTTACTTATTTTGCCATGATATTTCCCATTGACAAAGGTATTCACTTTTTTTAGTTTTACTTTTTAAATGAAATTGAAAGTGTAATTGAAATATTTAATTGATCCCATGTATGCCATATAGTTTTTGTTGTAACAACTATTTTATCAAACTTTTATATAATATGACATGAATTTTATATAATAGACAAATACACATGAGTACTTATACAAAGTATTCAAAGTACTTATAAGTATACTAATTCAAACTATGTATACCATTTCCAACTCTTAAGCGAACCACTGGCTTATCATTCATGAGCATGAGCCTGGTCGATAACTTTTTATCCAGTTGATGAATTTACAAACTATTATCAAAAAACATTGTACACATGATAATGATGCGAACAACTTCGATTAGATTCTAATTCGGTATCACGAAGTGCGGTAAACCGACAATAACCATCAATGACAGCTGATGTTTATGCTCATGAATGGCAAGTCTGTGGTTCGCTTTATGTTGCAGCTTTCAAATTAAGTTGGATACAGACGCCATAAAAACCGCTACGATACAAGTAATTTAAGAATTTCCCGCGAATTTCAGCGATTATACACATTTCAAGTAAAACAATTTGGTTGTGTATAGAACATGTTCGTTGTAAGTATAGAATAGCTAAATAAGACTATGCAGCATTTTTGAAGTCATAGACTGCAAATTCTTTCTCATGTGAAATTTCTCAAAATACTTATCGAAACTAACAAAATCCTATTTGGGTGTTGCTAGTTTAGCTGGTGTTCGGATTTTATGACCTCATGTATATTTTGGCTAAAAGTTAATTTTTCTGAAGATCATTCATTTTTTCTCACGTCTATATCTCAGAAACCATTAGGAATTTTGTTTTCCTGTCTTTAACTTAATTGTACCTATAGACTAGGAGAAAAAAGATGTAAAATAAATTAACCCCAAAAAGTGCATCTGGTTTCTCAAAATTACAAAAATGTCGAAAAATTTAAATTTTTTCAATCTTTTTTTTTACCATTTGCGACCAAAACTGGAGACCTACATCAGTTTTTCACACGAAAACTAAAATTTTTAACTCATACCTCGTAACCATCTACAACAAATTTCTTTTTTAACTTTATTTCCATCAAAATAAAAAAAAATTAGGTTTCCAGCTGTATTTTACATTTAAAATTCGAAAAATGTAGCAAAAGGCAAAAATACATAAATTACTCAATATCCATTGAAGTTGATACTCTCGTTGAAGCGTGTGAAGTTGCTGCTGTTGGTTTTTTCGTTGCTGGTTCGGGTCCATGATCTGAATCATCATCTGTGCTTGATTACACATTCAATGGCATATCCCTTTCGGTAAGTCCTTCAAATCTGTCGCCCTCCTCGATTTCGGTGCTGCAACCAATGTAACCAATTCAAAACAGTGCTATAGCAATTACTGCACACTGTTTTCGGCGTGAAATCTTCAACACTTGCATCCACTCCATCGAAATATTGTGTATATGTGAACTTTAATTCCGGAGTTAACAAATTGTTTCGCTCCTTCTTTCCAACTTTGGACACTAAATGACCACAAACGTAACAAAGTTTATTTATTTTTGGGCAGACGCTTTTTTTATTTTATTTTATTTTCGCTTCCGTAAACACTTGTTGGAATGGTCCCCTATAAATACCTCGTACTTTTTTACTGAAGTACCTGCAAAAAAATTGTATGCAAAATTTGCCTGATAGGGATTTCTGAATGGGTGTCATTGTCAATCTGATATTTGGTACATACACGGGGGAAAGTTTTTAAAATTGAACATTAATTGATTAAAACATTAATTATTCATTACTATGCAACCCAAACAAAAATCGCAATTCTTGTCGAAAATATGGGAAGAAAATAGTGAAAAGATAGAAAAAATTTTAATTGTTCGAAATTTTTGCAATTTTGAAAAATTAGATGCATTTTTTTGGGGTTAGCTTGTTTTACACTTTCTTTCTCCTAGTCTATAGCAACAATTGTGTCGAAGACACATAAACAAAATTCCAATTAGTTTCCGAGATATCGGCATTTGAATAACTGCATTTTCTTCGGAAAAATTAAGTTTTAGCCAAAATAGATATATATGAGGCCATAAAATCCGAACATCAGCTAAACTAGCAAAACCCAAATAGGATGTTGTTAATTTCGACAAGTACTTCGAAAAATTTCACACGAGAAGGAATTAGCATTTTATATATTGTACTGTGTAATGTGTTGTACTGTTGTAATTTGTCGTTAAGAAGTATGAATATATACAATTTTTAAATTTTCTCATTTCTTGAGACGAACTCTGGTCACAATTATAACATTTAATATACATGTATTTATATACTTTATTTATTATTTATTAAAACAAGTACACAATTGTTGCGAATACTGGTGTTATTATGTTTCTTACATTAAATTACATTTACCTAATAGTTGCTAGATATTTATTGCGCACTCTTTACTCTGTATGATGTCCTTGAAACAACACAAAACCTTCTGTGTTTCGTACAATATAGAAAAAACCATGTTCCATTTCAAAAGTTGTAGGTTGTCTGTGCTTCCCTACGTAGTAGCGTGGTGAAAATTCATAAGCTGAAAAGGGTAGACTTTATTATGTAAAGATACAAAAATCCCTCTCAAATTCCTAATGTTAAATATCTAAAGGATCAATTGTATTGTTAAGGAGACATAAATTAATGTGATCATAACTACTTGTGCTGCACTACTTAGGGGGAAATTAATGAATAATGCGGGAATAGAGAATGGTAACCACCTACAAATTTGAAAGGAAATCAATCCCTCGTTGACCAATTTCAGGTGTTAACCTCTGTTAGATACTAAGATGCAAATGGTATTTCGTCGTGGAAAGTAAAATTTTAGACAACGATTTATTAAAAATATTTCTTTGAATCTTTGGAAAATGTGTGCCACTGGGTTGATTTATTTTTTCATATAACAAATTTAAAAATCTGTTTAAACATTAAAATGTTGAGAACATATATTTTTTTAAGTATTTTTAAGAATTTATTTAAAAAAAAAATAATTTTTCCCATAACCGGTTGATTGTTGCGCGTCGTTTCAATGATATTTTTAAATTCTTTATGTTTCTTAAGATTAGATATAAAATAATAAAAAGTAATAAATACACAAGTCTTTGACACAAATTTTGCACGTTGAAAAATCTGACTGATTTTGGTGTTTGGACACAAATATAGCGTGATTGTAGCTGGTCGCAAATATAGTATACTTGTGGCCAAACACATTGTGTTTGCTATTCAATATTACATGTTGGAGACACAATATTTAGTAGGTTATAATATATGTTTTTGTGACACAAATGTGGTTTCTTCTGTTAAAAACGGCTGAAAACAAAACGTGGCAGTCAGCAAAGAAATAAAAAAGCAGCAGATGATCTTCAATTCATTAAAACAGCGTGATTTATTTCAGCGTGTATGGATTTAGTTGTCAGCTATTGGCTCACTAAAGGATATTGTGGATTTTGGTTTTCTTGTGCTCTAGTATAAAACGGAATAGGTCCTTCTTGTAAACAAATAAATAATCAAACGTTATAAATTCTTCTTAGCTCTACTTTGTATATTTTCCTTCGAAATATACAATTCCTTTGCTGGTGTGTATACTATAATGGAATCCGTGATCCACGCGGAACGTTAATGGGTTAGGTTCGATTTGCAGACAATATGCGACTGGCATTATGGCTAAAAAAAATTTAGTTTAGTATCATACAGTTAAAATTTATGAAAAACAAGATCATTTGAATTAGCGTGGAAAAAGAGAGGGACAGAAGGGTAGAGAGAAATTAGAAAATTTGTTATTGGGGGACTGAGATCATAGAGAAATTGCTAAGGCAGCAGGAAAACGTGGCCCTTTAATTTAAGCAACCTAAAACAGTATCCCACCATTATAAAAAATACCACTTCCATTTTCAAATTATCATTTCCAATTGAAATTTTACCCTAGAAAGATAATCTTCGTCGATACGACGTACACTGAATCTCTTTTTAGAAATGGGCTGACGACTGATTAAAAAAGGTTTACAAATGTATTTCTTGTGTGTTCCCATTTTTACTAAAATCTGTTATTGATTAAAAGTAGTGTGCCGGAGATTTACATTAAATTTTTCCCTAAAAATTTCGAAGAATAGGACTTCGTCGATTCGACGAAGATTAACTTTAATGTATGTAAAATTTATAAATCCTACCTGATATTTTTTAAATTTATAAATTCTACTTGAAATTTAAAATACATCGATTAAAATTCAAAAATTTGTGTGTGGTTATGTTTGCTTTGTTATATTCCTGACGATAATACTACACAACGTTTGGAAAGAAAGTAGCTTGTTTTATTTACCCCACAGTCAAACTAGAACATTGGGAAATTAAACAGGTTTTTTTATGCTATTAAACATACATTTTCATATTTTATTGCAAACTTATATTTTCGTAAAGAAATAAGATGACTTCCTTTGACCCTTTCTTAAGGTCTTGTCAAAACCCCTGTGAAAAATATTCCAGCCGTGTTGCTCTTGATGGCGTAGTAGAAGGTATGATCAGCATTAAAGTTTGAGGTTACCCTGAATGACGTTTTCAACTCTGCCCATATAGCTAAAAGAAAAATCATTTCATAATTTTTGAATCTCGAATTTAAGATTTTAGAATGCACCCAAGCGACGAAAGCTGACGATACAGATATTGCGGATAATAGTGGTATTGAAAAGACCGTGACATAAAGTACATAAATCGGTTGAACCAAAATAACAACACCAATTCAATGTAATTCTATAAGTATGTAAATTAGTTTCGCTGAAACACCCATTTCACGCGGTGACTCATATAACTTACAATACTTGCAAAAATTGCAAATAAAAAATATTTATTTTTTATACTATTAAGTGAACATTTTCATATTTTATTGCAAAATTATCCATTTTTAAAGAAATAAGCTGACATTTTGTTGGACTTTCTTAAGGTGTGGCCAAAACTCCTGCAAAAAATACGCCAGTCGTGTTGCTTTTGATGGTGTAGTAGAAGCTGTGGTCGGCATTAAAGTGTGGCCTTATGCGGTATGTCTTGAACGCGGCTAACATAGCTAGTAAAAGAACAATTATTTGATAATTTTTCCATATATGACATTTCAGATTGCACCCAAGCGACGAAATATTACGATACAAATATTTTGCCAACAGTGGTATTCAAAAGAGCGAGACACAAATAAAACAGTTTCACATGCTGGTTGTAAAAATAACTTAGTTAAAATAATAATGTAACATAATTATATAAAATTACTTACAGAAATACAAGGTATTCCACTTTAAACATATCACTAATTTACAGTAATTTTAATCTAAACCTGGGACCAGTTTTGTATCTAATGTACATATTTTTGGCATCTAAACTCGATAAAAAAAATTATAAAGTGAAACAAACGAGAATGAAGAAGTCACGGTAACTTCCGAAAGACATATACTTGCATATTAAATTATAATTATATATTATAAAGCTTAAGGCAAATAAAATAATTAATAAAAATATTACGCCCGAAAAAAAATTTAAATTGTCGCCTTTATATGAAATGGCTCGTAACTTCTATATTCATCCATGGATTTTCTTCGGATGCGATTTGTTGTCTTCGTTAATACAAGAGCCATATATAAAAACAATGCAAACAACTTTTGTCGTTTGGTTTTGTAATTTTCCTAATATTTTTCTTGCTCGTACTTTTTTTAATTTTTTCCAAAGAAACGAATGTTTCTAATTTTTCCCAACTACTGCACCGATTCAAAATGTATAACCAGAAAATGTGTGGCCCACACAGCTATGTAGAATTAGCTTAACTTATTTCGGTCGTGTACTGACAGTGTGCGCATCTATTGTACAAGAGAACGTGGGTTCGATCCCGATCTCAGATCACCCAACATTTCCTTCGACAGCGGTCACCTCGCTGAGTGACGGCGACGCTATCGAGCATTTAGCCATGAAACAGCTTCTCAAAAATACCGTTCGGAACTGGTGTAAAACTGTAGGTCCCAATCAGGGAGTGTAAAACAAGTTCACTGGTTGTGAGAAGAAGTAATGGGAAACCATTTATTTTATTTTTTTTATGTTTGATTTTAGTGTTTAGATTTCCATTATAGACGCTGCAATATCGGTCTTATTTTGTTTTTTGGATTCAAATACAACCTGTGTGTAGCTTGTCGCAAATACAGTATACTTGTGTGCAAACAAATTGTGTTTGATATTTAATATAACATGTTTGAGACACAATGACTAATATGTGTTCTTGTCACCCAAATGTGGCTTTGTTTGTTGAAATCCACTGAAAACAAAAACGTCGCACACAACATTGAAACAGACAAGCAGCAGATCTTGAATTCAAAAAAAAAATACTTGAAAACATATATGTACATGTTTCCTGCAATATGTTGATGGGACCATTTTTTTTGCGTGTACACAAAAAAAGCACAATTTTTATTTGCCAGATATACTGTTTTTCATTTATTTATCTATATTTTGTAAACTAGTGTAATTGAATGCTCCATTACAGAGGGTCACAGAGTTACGGTGAAATGGTATTATTTTGTTTGTTTCGATACAAATATAACGTGTTTGTAGCTTGTGACAAATATTGTATACTTGTGTGAAACTCACATTGTGTTTGCTATTCAATACTACATGTTTGATAGACAATGATTAATAATATATTTTTGAGATCCAAATGAGGCTTTTTTCTTGAAAACCGCAAGAAACAAACTACAAAGAGACAAAAAAGCAGCGATCTTCAATTCATGAAACAAATGCTTGCAAACATGTACATGTTTCCTGAAATATATTGCTGGGACAGTTTTTTCAGCGTGTAGTAACTATGATTTCGAGAAGCTCTTCCCTATCACTTCATGAGACATAATGGAAATCTAAGGTAAGTATGTCAGTGCTGTGCAATATTAGACAAGGTGAGTCAAGTAACAAAGAATCAACTGGAGGCGATCAACATAAAAATTGTATTTTCTTCCCCTGGAACCCTCCTGGGCGTTCAAGGTTTACAAATTGAAGTTCATTCAAATAAATCAATGGTTCACAATGAGTTTATTCTAGATGTTCCCTAGAAAAATTACTGCCACAAAAATATCGATTAAGGCTTTGTTTGAATACGAAAACGTGTGGACCGCATTCAACAACACCCTGAAAAATGTGTCTTTTTCGTTTTTTTGGATGCAAATATAAAGTGTGTTTGGAGATTGCCGCAAATATAATATACTTGTGTCCAAACACTTTGTGTTTGCTATTCAATATTACATGTTTGAGCCACAATGATTAATATATGTGTTTGCGACCCAAATATATATGTGTTTGTGATACAAATCCAGTTGTGTTTGTTGCACTGTTTATACTCTCTCGAGAGCAAGAAAATAAAAGCGGGACAACGAGAGAGTCTATCTTGTAAGTGTGTATCTGTATATTTTGCATTATTCTCTCAGTCAGTGATTCAGAAATATTCCTGCATGAGCGTGTAAATTGCAGATGAAGTCAGTGTTTCTTATTTTGGCTGATGTATTGCGATTTAGTTTCATGTATTGAGTCGTCAATGGTTCATCGGACAGAGGATATCAAAAGCGCTTCATCAGTGAAAAAATAATAAACGAAGGCTCGGACGGTTAAATGGTTTGTGATGTTACATTGGTTTTTGTGTATGTGTTTCGTACATATATGTATGTGTGCTACCAATGTGAGAAACGATTTTGAGGAAATAAACTGCAAAGGGCTCTTTGTCTGCCCGATCGTTTACTGAGAAAATCAGAATGGCGGACCATTTGTCCGATATAATAGACAAAACACAAGTAACTAATACACGCTTGGCTTGCACGAATTGGATTTATATATAAGTATATTGTTTGTGTACAAACACATAGTGATAACCAAGGCATAGTTGAAACCTTCTGAAAACAAAGGCGTTAGACAAAAACAAAGTAAGGAGAAGTAAAAGATCAGCAGATTTTCATTTCATTAATACTAACGATTTCAATGCAAGTAAATGTAAAAATTACCGTTTTATATCATTTAATTTTTTGTATTAATTATTTATAAATGTGGATTTATATTAATAAAATGAATTATAATAAATAACACGTATATATAATTCAAAGAATACTTCGTTTCTAAATATTACTATGTGTGGAAGGAAATACGCATATGTTTCCCCGTAAAAGCATACATGTTTGCCAGTAAACGTGCTACTGTTTGCGTTTAAATACAAGTGAGTTTGGGACTTGCAAACATATGAATGTTTGAAGTGTGTTCCAAATATGTACATGGTTCCTGCAGAATATGTATGGGAGAATATGTTACAGATGCCATTTTTTTCAGCGTGCAGCGACAAACAAACACCAATATAATCAATTTATTAAAAATGGTAGAACAATTTTATGGAAATCCTGATCTAGTTTTTATTTTAATCACACTTGTACCCATGTTGATCAAATATTTAATTGAAAAAACAAAATTAAATTATTGATTGACGTTAAGCCTTACACTAGAACACATTTAATTGGCAGTATTATATCGTAAGCTTCTCAAAATACCGTTCGGAATCGGTGTAAAAACTGTAGGTCCCAATCAGTGATGATAAAACTAGAAAGCACAACACAGCTCACTGGTTGTGAGAAGCTCTCCCCAATTTCTTCACGGGATGTAATGGGAAACCATTTTTTTTTTATTATATCGTATTGCTTACGTTTTCACTTAAGTTGATCATAAATTTAATTGAAATATATTTAGTTACCGATCTAAACAAGCTAGAATATTTTGTTTCGCTGAGACACTCATTACACAGGGTGACTCATATATTCAAACATTTGATAACGAATATTGGAAATGAAAGAGATTTTTTATGCTATTAAACGAACATGTTCGTATTTTATTGCAAACTTATACTATTTTAAAGAAATAAGACGACTTTTTTGATACTTTCTTAAGGTGTCGCCAAAACTCCTGTGAAAAATAGTCCACCCGTGTTGCCCTTGATGGCGAAATAGAAACTATGATCGGCATTAAATTGTGGGGTTACCCTGAATGACTTTTTGAAATCTGGCCACATTGCTAAAAGAAAAATTATTTAATCATATTTAAATATGTGACATTTCAGATTGCACCCAAGCGACGAGTCGTATGATACAGATATTGTGGCCCACAGTGGTATTGAAAAGAGCGAGACACACATAAAACAATTTCACATGCTTGTTGTACCAAAAAGAAAAACTTAGGTTAACTAATAATTTAATATAATTATATAAAATTACTTAAAGAAAAACCAGGTATTTTACTTTAAACATAACACTGCATCTTTTTCAATTGAAATTTATAAAATAACAATTGAATTTCCGAATTTCCCATTGACATTAAGAAACGATTAAATGAAATTCAAAATTTCCAACTGAAGTTCAGAAAAATACAGTTGAAATTTAGAATTTATATTTGAAAATCAGAAAATATCAATTGAAATTCAGAAAAATGCAATTGAAATTCCCGAAAAATCAATTGAAATTCAGTAAAATCAAATTGAACTTCAAAAAATATCAGTTGAAATTCAGAAACATATCGTTTGAAAGTCGCAAAATATCATTTGAAATTCGGAAAACATCAATTGAATTTCAGAAACCATCAATCGAAATTCACAAAAATTCTTATAAAGAACTAAAATGTCACTTCAAACTGTATATCTTTATATATATTTGTCTGAACTCCAGCTGATATTTTCTGAATTTTAATTGATCTTTTCCAAATTTCACTTCTCATTGAATATCATTTGATGTTATCTGAATTTCAGTTGATATTTTCTGATTTCTAATTGATGTTTTCCAAATTTCAGTTCATAATTTCTGAATTTTAATTGATGTTTTCTGAAATTCAATTAATATTTTTTAAACTTCAATTGGTGTTTTCTGAATTCCAAATGATATGTTATGATTTGCAAGCGATATTTTCTGATTTTTGAGTGGAAATTCTGAAGTTTAATGATATTTTGTGAATTTAAATTAGAAATTCGAAAATTGAATTGATCTTTTCTGAATTTTAATTGGTATTTTCTGAATTACAATTGGGAAAGGTTAGTTAACCCATATTATTTAATGCATTTTGGATCTTCTAAACTCAAAAAACTCACTAAAGAGCTGAATTTTGTCTGATAAGGATTTCTTCTAATAACCTTATTTTATATGCAAATAAATAAATGCCAATGATGATGATTTATACGATATTCAAAATTAAAATGCTCGAGCGTTTGGTCGTTTTTTTTTTAATAATTTTATTCTTCAATATTTCGCTGCCCTTTGGGTAGCATCGTCAGGAAGATCAACAGTTTTGTGCTGTCAATTGCAATTACAAGATATCGAATACTAAACTTGTAAATATAGTTTGATCCTAAACTATAGAAATTTGACGTCAAAGGTTTTACAAATTTTTCTTGTTTTTCCTTTGTTTCCTTTTTGACATTTTGACTTGTGATCCCTCAAAGAATGTAACTCGTCTCGTATTGCCGATGATATAGTGAAAACCGTGATCAACCTTAAATTCCGGGTACACTGGACCGCCACCGCTCCTCATATATGATACCACCACAGCTACAAAAGAAAAGTTTGCTGATTGTTATATAACCGCAAATAGTTTGATTCGATACCCTTGGGATGCAACCAAATTTAGTAATTAGCATGCAAATATTAAAACCTTCATGAAACATTGAAACTTTAGGTAAAATATCGGAAATATTTTGGAAATTTTTGAATAATTTAGCAAAGAAGAATTTAAGAATTAAAATTTTGTCAAATATCGTTATGTAGAATCATTAATCATCATAATACTTTGGATAACAATCAAAGTTTCTGGGCTTTAGTGGGTTGTGGGCTATCTATTGTTACACGCTGAAAAATTTGTTTTTTTTGTTGTTTGAATGAAAATGTAACGTGTTTGTAGCTTGTAGCAAATATAGTATACTTATGTCCAAACACATTGTGTTTGGTATTCAAAATAATATGTTGGGGACACAATGATTAATAGGTTGTAATATATGTATTTGTGACCCAAATGTAACTTTCTTTGTTGAAAACTACTGAAAACAAAAACGTGACAGACAATATAGAAACAAAAATTAGCAGATCTTCAATTCATGAAAACGATGAAACATGTACATGGTTCCTGCAATATGTTACTGGGGCCCATATTTTTCAGCGTGTAGGGTTAATAAATAGTCTATACAGTTTCACACCGACTTCGAAAAATGATGCTTTTCATGACAACTTTTGCGATATGTAAGACGTCTGTCGCCGATATAACTGAAAAGTTATTACAGTGGAGTTAGCCCCAACTTCAACTGGTACTTTAAAAATAAGAAAACCGAAATTCAAGGGTCAATTGTCGTTGTAGGTCCCAATGTGTGAGTGTAAAACTAGAAGGGGCACAGCTCACTGGGTTTGAGAAGCTCTCCCCCATACCTTCATGGAATGTAATGGATGAAATTATGAAATTATAATAAATTTAGCAATAGAGAAATAGACACGACTCTCTATACCTCTCTTTACGTTCTCACGATGACGACGAGGTAGTAGGCCATTTCATCGACTTCGAGTTGCTGTTGTATTTTACTCTTTGGTTGGATATAAAACGGACAGAAATAAAAGGGAATGCGTATTTTCGTTCGATGCAACCAACATAAAACATAATTTAGCTGTCACTGGTATTAATCAAATACTATTCAAACTTAGTTTGCTTCATGGTTTACTTCTGCTTGCTTATCGCTCTCTCGCATATCCATTCTATTTTCTACCAATTTCCTACTACAAAGTCTATCAGCTGATACACCCTGATTTACTTTCTTCAGTACCTACTTCATTTAGAGGAGGCCGTTGGTGGTGCAATGATTAGTGTGCGCAGCTCTTGTAAATGAGATACCAGGTTCAATCCCTGCTCTGACCACTTTTAAAAATTTCTTTCGGCGGCGGTCACCTTGCATCGTGATGGCGACACCATCGAGTATTTAGCCAAAAAAAGCTTCGAAAATTACGGGACCGGTGTAAAACTGTACATCCCAATCAGTGAGTTTAAAACAAGAATGCACACTGCTCACTGGTTGTGAGTAGCTCTCCCCAATTCCTTCATGGGATGCAATGGGAAACCATTTTTTTTGTTACTTCCTTTCGAGAGGTAGACACTCAGTTCTGGCTAACCCGACTTAGAAATAGAATACACTCTACAAAATAAAGGGTAATCTGGCAATTGTTACTATTAAAAATGCAAAGAAAAACAGTTGTATGCTTTTGAGACTGTAATTTTTGGATATTTTCCTTATTGAATACTTCGAAAAACAAACGTAACTAAGTACTCCAAACTTGCGAACCCTTGGAGATCATCACCCCATCTCAAATATAATCTGTTTATAGCTTGTCGCAAATATAGTATACTCGTGTCTAAACGAATTGTGTTTGTTATTCAATATTACATGTTTGAGACACACTGGTTAATAGGTTCTCTTGTGAACCCTTGAAGAGCATCACCCCATCTCTACACAAAATTATAACATCTCTTTACAAATATAATGTGTTTGTAGCTTGTCGTAAACATTGTATATTTGTGTCCAAAAAATTGTGTTTGATACTCAATATTACATGTTTGGGACACAATCATTAGTAGGTTGTAATATATGAGGAGTTTCTTTTCAAAATTAGACTATTCTACTTTCAACTGAACTGTTGTTATTTTGGTAACATTGAAATGAAAAACAAAATCTATAATTACACCGGAAAAAAGAATAAGTCATTTCGTCCCAAGTTGCATTCCTAAAAAACTATTTTCTCAAATTGTGCAAAAACATAAAAAGTGGAATAGTCAAATTTTGAAAAGAACCTCCTATTTGTTTTGGTGACCCAAATGTGGTTTTGCTTGTTGAAAACTACAGAAAACAAAACCGTGGCAGATATCATTGAAACAAACAAGCACAGTTTGCAAATATATACATATTTCCTGAAATATGTGTATGGGGCGTGTTTTCAGCGTGTATTAGGGCTAACAAAGAAGAAGCCGTGGTCAACTTTGAAATATCTTGGTAGAGGTGATGCAGATATGGCGACAGCTAGCAACCCTATAACCCTATAAATGATACCTAACCCTAACCCTATAAGTGATTAAATTGCCATTGATTGAAATTATTTTGGAACAGAAGAATCTGATGTTAGGATAGAATTTTATGCAGTATAACTAAATACATGATACCAGCTAATGCTAAAGCAAAAGCTATGTTCTACACCATTTCCAATTGAAATTTAAAAAAAATCAATTTAGTTGTGAAAAACATCAATTGAAATTAGAAAATTATATTTGAAATATAAAATTCATCCATTTAAATTTAAAATTTCTTTAGGAAATTTGACATACATCAATTGGAATTTGAAACAAATGTAATGAAATTTAAAAGACACCAATTGAAATTTAAAAGAAATTAATTGAAATTTAAAAGACATCAATTACAATTGATAAGAAATCAATTGAAATTTAAAAGACATCAGTAGGAATTTAAAATTCGCCAGTTGAATTTTAAAAATTATAAACCTATTTTATGTATTGGATTTTTAAATTGCAATTGATGTGTTTTACATTTCAATTGACGTGTTTTAAATTGCAATTGATGTGTTTCAAATTTCAATTAATCAATTAATTAATTTTCAACGAATGTCGTTCTCGTATTTCGACTACGACAGTTTTGTAAAAGATTAAAGACAAAGTTGGCGTGTTATCTTTAATCCTTGACAAAACTGTCGTAGTCGAAATACGACAACGACACTCGTAATAAGGCTGAATATATCTTTCAATGCAATTGATGTATTTGAAATTTCAATAGATGTGTGTTCAAATTTCAATTGATGCGTTTCAAATTTCAATTGATGTATTTCAAATTGTAAATTCCAATTCATGTAATTTACATTTCAAATATAATTTTCACTTTTTAATTGTTGTTTTTCAAAATTAAATTGATATTTTTTAATTTCAATTGGAAATGGAGTAGCACATAGATTTCGCTAGATTTCAATTGATGTAGTTCAAATTTCGAATATGAATTGAATTGATGTGTTTTAAATTTCAAGTGACTTCTTTAAAATTTCAATTGTTGTTTTCAAAATTTCTATTTATGTGTTTAAAGTTTCAAACAGAATTTTTTAATTTTAATTGATGTATATTAAATTTCAAATAGACTTTTTAAATTTCAATTTATTTTTTTGAATTCAAATTGGAATAAGATTAAAACCCCGAAAACAAAAATAAATTTCAAAAATTTACTAAAAAAAATATCATGAGGAAATACATAGTTAAATTAAATTTAAATTTCTAATTAACTTAAATCGAAATTTATCAATAATTTAAATTTTTTTTTAAATTCTAATTACATTTCAATTAAACTTCATTGAACTGTGTCCAACAAGTTGAAAGCCATGTTTTTAGAAATTGTACAGAGGGAAATAAAGTCAAACCAGATTATTCATAAAGAGTTGTGAGAGGTTTGAGATACGTTTTTTGTATGATAAGTCGTCCCTCGAACCTCCCACAACTTTTTATGGATAAGGCCGTAAGTTTACTGCATTTGCAACGAACGGAGTTCCGCCTAGAAACACACATATTTGTAAATTGTGTAATTGCATGACCTGTGACCGTCATATCAGGAATATTTCATTTTTGGATCTTTGATAAAACAAATATCATTACATTTTATAATAATACAACAATTTAAGACTTTAATTTCAGGATAGTTTCTGTACTGAATCATTCGCCAAACCAACGTTATTAGGTACTCATAACTTGTGAACCCTTGAAGAATGTTAATCCATCTGTATTAGCGATGGCATAGAAGAAACCGTGAGCAACTGTGAAATATGGAGGTAAGGAATTGTACTCCAAAAAACCTATAACAAAATATTTAATACATGGTTGCATTACCTATGATTTAAGCTAATTCGGAATACAAGAAGAAAATGCAAGCTAACACTTTAAGCAACGTGACAAAAACACACAAAGAAGAATAAAATGATTAAAAAATTCGTTGTGTTCAATTTTGGATCAAACAGAAATACAAAACACATGTTGCAACAAATACCCAATTAAGCCAAAAATAAATTCCAAAATAATAATAAAATTATTTCCACAAATCTGAAAAATTCGAGCTGTAGATTTTTCAAAGAATATGCATTTACAATATACAGAAATGTGGTGCGAGTATGCAAACACTTTAAAATTTTCACCGGATGTCACCAAGGTAATTGAAATTGCACAGAGTTAGAGTTGGAGATGGCTGAAGTATCAACAAATATTATTTAAAAGATAACAGTCTCTAGCCATCAAGATAAGAGTTTCTATTCCTCTCTTTACGTTCTTAAGGTAGTAGGCCATTTCATCGAGTTCGAGTTGCTGTTGTATTTTATTTTTTGGTTGGACAGAAACAAAAGATAATGCGTATTTTCGTTCGATGCAACCAACACAAAACATAATTTAGCTGTCATTAGTATCAATTAAACACTATTTAAACTTAGTTTGATGCATGGATTGCTTCTGGTTACTTATCGCTCTCTCAATTTCTATCAATATCCTACTACATAGCCGATCAACTGTGTCATGGATACCCCGTGGTTCATTCCACAATTTCCAACAAATTAAGCGTACATTTGCTGTAGCTGCAACGTACAGAGTCCCACCCATAGAGAAATATACAAAGGGTGTGCAACAGCTGTTAAAGCTTTGACCGGATGTAACGTCGCAAGTTGCAATTTCATCGAATTGGAGTTACAGTTTAAAAGTAATTGTCGTCAATCGAACATAATTTAAAAGCCATTAGTATCAATCGAACATGATTTAAAATACCTTAGTATAAATCAAACATAATTTGAACATAGTTTGCCTATCGCTCGCTCCGTCATCCACCTTCTTTTGCATGATTTTCTAACTTCATAGTCGCTGATCTGTGGCATTGAAACCCGATGGTCCCACCTAAAAATATACAACCCAACCCAGTAAGTTTTATAATTGCATGAACTTTGACCGTAATATCAGGAATATTTCTTTATTGGATCTTTGATAAAACAAAAGATATTACATTTTATAATAACACAATTTGAGACTTTTATTTCAGGATATATATTCTGTACTGAATCATTTGCCAAGCCAACGTTATTAAGTACTCATAACTTGTGAACCCTTGAAGAATGTCAACCCATCTCTATTGGCGATAGCGTAGAAGAAACCGTGATCAACTGTGAACAATGTAGGTCCAGAAAAGTAGACCCTATGAGCTATAACAATATATTTAATACATGGTTACATTACTTTTGATTTAAGCTAATTCGGAATACAAAAAAAGAATTCAAGCTAACATTTTAAGCAACATGACAAAAAACATAACGAAGAATGACACGATTAAGAATTGTTTGTGTTCAATTTTGGATCAACCGGAAATACAAAAACATGTAACAAATACCCATTTAAGCCAAACAGAATCCTAAAATATTAATAAAATTGTTTCCGCAAATTCGAGCAGTAGATTTTCCAAAGAACATGCATTTACAACATACAGAAATATGATACGAGTACGCAACAGCTATAAAACTGTATCCGGATGGCACCGATGTAGTTGAATTTGAACACAATTAGAGCTGAAGGTGGCAGAAGTATCACCACATATTATTTAAAAGCCATGACATCAATCAAACATCATTAAAAAGCCACCAGTATTAATCGAACATAAATTAAATGACACTAATATCAATCAAACGTAGTTTGTCGGACACTCATTCCTACATTCAATGTCGTCTACATGATTTTCCAACTTCATAGTCGATCAGCTGTGGCATCGAAACTCCCTGGGTGAAACTCTGCTCCAAATTATAATCCCTGCTAGCATAGAAAAATATCGCCACAGTGTCGGATCTGGGGTCTCTCGACGGGGTCTCTCGACGTCTCTTGCAACCATTCGTAGAGCAATAGATAGTAGTCTCATCCGCCTTTTTATGTTCTCTAGCTGACTAAAGACGATCAAGAAGTAAACGACCAGAAGATGTGCGCAATTTGGCAACCCTCGTAAAAGAGAACCAAAAAGTGGTAACAATTGACTCAAACTCATTTTTTGATAATTCATATATTGATAATTTCATACTTTTTACATAGTTTATGTAAATTTACTTCAACATGGTTGGAATTTGTAGTTATTACAATATCTCTATCAAAAAGCTGCTGGTGTATTGAAACATTCAATGAAGAGAGTAAGAGAGAGAGAGAGCAGAGAATGATTAACGCTTCACTCGTTTTGTTCTACTGAATGTCTACTTTAGCACATCGCTTTTGAGCTGACGACGAGGTAGTAGGCCATTTCAACGAGCTCGAGTTGCAATTGTACATACATATTTTACTAGGAGGTTTCGATGCCACAGATGATCGACTATGAAGTTGGAAAATCATGCAAAAGAAAGTGGATGATGGAATGAGCGATGGCTACAACACAGAGCAATAGAAAAGAGTTCCTGTGCCTCACTTCGTGTTCTCTTCATGACGACAAGGTAGTAGGTCATTTCTTCGAGTTCGAGTTACTTTGGTAATTTACTCTTTGGTTGGCATAATACGGACAGAAATAAATCAGAATGGGTATTTTCGTTCAATGGAAACATAATTTAGCTGTCATTAGTATCAATCAAACACTTTTAAACTTAGTTCGCTCCATGGGCTATAATCTGTATGTTTTCTTTGGTCTCTCATTCTATATCATTTCCCTAGTGGATTTTCGATCAGTTGTGCCATAGAAACTCCCTGGGTAAAATATGTTTAAATTACGTTTAATTCATACTAATGTATTTTAAATTTTGTTCGATTGATGATAAAGACTTTTAAATTATGTTGGACGCTTATCTTGTCATCTGCAACCCCAACTCGAGAAAATTCCAACTTGCGACGTGACATCCGGTCAAAGCATAAACAGCTGTTGCACACTCTTAGTATAGTTCACTATATTTTACTCTTTGGTTGGACATAAAACGGACGGATTTAAAAAAGAATGTGTATTTGCGTTCGATGCAACCAACATAAAACCAGGAGGTTTCGCAGGTTTCTATTGCATAGCTGATCGAAAAGCTACTAGAAAAATGATATAGAATGAGATACCAAAGAAGACTTAGAGATTATAGAACACGCTAAATTACAGCTAAATTATGATTGTTGTTTGCATAAAACCATAAAGTAATAGACAAGAGCCGCTAACCCTCTCTTCATGTTCTCTTGATGACGACGAGGTAGTAGGCCATTGCATCGGGTTCGGGTTGTTGTAATTTACTCATTGGTGGACATAAAACGGACAGTAATAAAAGGTAATGTGTATTTTCGTTCCATGCAACCCACATAAAACATAATTTAGCTGTCATTAGTAGCAATCAAACACTACGTAAACTTAGTTTGCTGCATGATTTGCGACGGGTTGCTTATCTGTATCTGGGATTTTCATTGACACAGATCATCGACTATGAAGTTGGAAAATCATGCAAAAGAAAGTGCATGAAAGAATATGCGATAAGCAAACTATGTTTAAATTATATTTGGTTCATACTAATGTCTTTTAAATTATATTCGATTAATACTAATGACATTTCACCAAACCGTAAGAAATTCTATAAATTTACTAATCAAATAACTGAAGAGAATACATAATTCTATTTGTTTCAACTACATTGAATTTCAATTCAAACTTCTGATTAAATCAAATTTAAAATTAATCAAACTTTTTCAGAAAGTTGACAAAAATATTAATGACACCATCAAAGATAATTCTTTCAGAACTTTACAGAGGGTAAGCAAGTCAAAATTTGCTGGAGCTGGAACGTATGGAATCACCCATACATGAGGCAAATTAATTGTATGGCTATTGTAATTGGCAGATTAATTTGAATTATCTCTACAGATGCAAATTCAAAATAAATTAAATATTATTGACAACTGTATTTGAATATTTTCTAAGTATTCCCTTCATATTGAGAGTTTTGGTTTTCAAATATTTTATACAGTACCAGTACTGTACATAAATTTGAAAGTACTACAAGGCAATACCTACCGAAGCCACAAACCTCTGCATATAACATACTTTAAAAACAGAATTGCCAGAAATCGAAAAAAAATCAAAACAATTAAAAGTATTTCCGTATTTCAGTACTATTGGCATCCGATTCCACAACCTGCATTTCCATAGCCTGAGCAAAAGCAAATTCAAAATTTTTTAATTGCCATTGTGAACAATGGTAATTCTTTAGCATTTGCGTTAGATAAAGTATTGCAGATTAAAAATACCCATGTATGGAGTCATCCATACAAAAATCATAACATTTATTAATTACACGACCTGGGACTGTATTTCCCGGTATTTTTCTTTATTGCATATGAAACAAAATTAATTACATTTTATAACAACAGCATTTGAAACTCTAAATTCAGGATATTTTTTGTACTGGACCATTGGTAAATCCAAAGAAATTAAGTACTCATAACTTGTGAACCCTTGAAGAATGTCAACCTATCTGCATTAGTGATGGCATAGACGAAACCGTGATCAACTTGGAAGTAGCGTGGTGGAGGTGGTAGGGAAGCGGTCATAATTTGGAAACCTATAACAAAATATTTAACACATGATGATTGCATTACTTATGATTGAAAATAATTCGGAATAGAAAATCACGATCCAAGACAACATTTTAAGCAACGTGACAAAAAAAACCATACATGGGGCAGATTAATTATATGACACTCATAAGTTGTGGTTTAATATAGTTTAATAATGAAAGCAAATTCGAAAAAAAATTAAATAACATTGCCAATTGTTCTTATTTTCAAAACATACATGAGGCAAATTAATTGTATGGCTATTGTAATTGGCAGATTAATTTGAATTATCTCTACAGATGCAAATTCAAAATAAATTAAATATTATTGACAACTGTATTTGAATATTTTCTAAGTATTCCCTTCATATTGAGAGTTTTGGTTTTCAAATATTTTATACAGTACCAGTACTGTACATAAATTTGAAAGTACTACAAGGCAATACCTACCGAAGCCACAAACCTCTGCATATAACATACTTTAAAAACAGAATTGCCAGAAATCGAAAAAAAAATCAAAACAATTAAAAGTATTTCCGTATTTCAGTACTATTGGCATCCGATTCCACAACCTGCATTTCCATAGCCTGAGCAAAAGCAAATTCAAAATTTTTTAATTGCCATTGTGAACAATGGTAATTCTTTAGCATTTGCGTTAGATAAAGTATTGCAGATTAAAAATACCCATGTATGGAGTCATCCATACAAAAATCATAACATTTATTAATTACACGACCTGGGACTGTATTTCCCGGTATTTTTCTTTATTGCATATGAAACAAAATTAATTACATTTTATAACAACAGCATTTGAAACTCTAAATTCAGGATATTTTTTGTACTGGATCATTGGTAAATCCAAAGAAATTAAGTACTCATAACTTGTGAACCCTTGAAGAATGTCAACCTATCTGCATTAGTGATGGCATAGACGAAACCGTGATCAACTTGGAAGTAGCGTGGTGGAGGTGGTAGGGAAGCGGTCATAATTTGGAAACCTATAACAAAATATTTAACACATGATGATTGCATTACTTATGATTGAAAATAATTCGGAATAGAAAATCACGATCCAAGACAACATTTTAAGCAACGTGACAAAAAAAACCATACATGGGGCAGATTAATTATATGACAGTCATAAGTTGTGGTTTAATATAATTTAATAATGAAAGCAAATTCGAAAAAAAATTAAATAACATTGCCAATTGTTCTTATTTTCAAAACATTTCCCTTATATCTGGCAGTTCTGGTTTTCAACTATGTTCATATTTCGTTTCGACATGTATTTTCTCCGCGAATGAATTTCGAATAAAGGTAGTTCCTGTTTGCTTTTGTGATGTGTTTGGGACCGCACGTATTGAAATAAAACGGTTCTGCATGGTATATGTTTTTTCAAGCGCTCCCAGATGATTAGTATGGAGTTACCTCTAACACATGCCATAACATTTTATTACTGCACAAAATGGGAGAGTAGTTTCTGGATTTTTTTCTTTATTGCATATGAAACAAAAGTAATTACATTTTATAATAACACAATTTAAGATTCCAGCTTCAGGATGTTCTCTGTCCTGACTCATTCGTACAACCCAAGTAATTAATTACTCATAACTTGTGAACCCTTGAAGAATGTCAACCGATCTGCATTAGCGATGACATAGACGAAACCGTGATTAACTTTGAAATTTCTTGGTGGAGGTGGTTCGGAAATTTTGGTAATTAGAATACCTATAACAAAATATTTACAATACGGTTATATTTCATATGATTTGAACTAATGCAGAATACAAGAAGAAAGTTCAAGCTAAAATTTTAAGAAACATGGCTAAAAACATAAAAAAAAATCAAAAAAACCCAACATCCAAAATACCAATAAAAAAGGTTACACAAATCCCAAAGGAACAGAACATGAATTTATGCCATACAGTTATGTACTAAGAGTGCCCAAAACCGGGAAAACTTTGACCGGATGTTACTGAGATGTAAAACATCATATTTAAGTTAAAAGCTATTAGGAGTAATCAAACGTACTGCTACAGTAGCAATCAAAGAGACTTTAAATATAGTTTGCCTATAGATCATTGTGATCAGATCGATCATCAATCAGTGAAAACTGGAATGCGCAGAGCTCAGTGATTGCGAGAAGCTCTCCCCTATCCTTTATGGGTTGTAATGGCTAAATATTTATATTTATATATTTTTGTCGATCATTTACCTGATTTACGCAACCTCATACCGAAACAGACCTACACGAAGCCAGACTTTGTAAATATTTAAATCATACACGGGTTATTTTAATTTGCATTGGATTTTAATTTGCATTACTTTATCTAATGCAAATACAAAAGAATTACCATTGTTCGCAATTACAATTTAAAAATTTTCCATTTGCATTTGCTCAGGCAATGCATATCGTCACCTATAATGCCCAAAGACGTAACCCTCATTGTCAAAATTTTACAGGAGAAGCAAAAAACCTTATAAAATCCAAAGTATTTCAGGTTTAAACGCGTTTATTAAACAGCTTACCTTAGGAACTTGGAAGTCTACTATTTAGCACATATATATTTTAGCCGGGAGTATTATATTCAGTCAAAAAAAACAGTTTTTATTTTTTGAGGATTACGTCTTTGGGCATTTCAGGTGACGATATGCAGGTTTTGGAATCGGATGCCAAATGTAATGAGATATGGGAATTCCTTTGATAATTTGAATTTTTTTGATTATGGCAATTCTGTTTTTAAAGTATTTTATATGGTGAGGTTTGTGGCTTCGATAGGTATTGACTGGTAGTACTTTCAAATTCATGAACCAGTACTGTATAAAATATTTGAAAACCAAAATTGCCAGAAATGAAGGAAATGTTTTTAAAATAAATACAATAGCCTATGGTAGGGTAATTTTTTTGGAATTTGCATTTGGACAGGAAATTCAAATTAAACAACAAATTATAATTGTCATATAGTTAATTTGTCCCATGTAAGATTAAAATTGTGTTATATAAGTCCAGGCAGAAAAGATTGATAACACAGTGATACAAAAAAGAATGAAGTAGAAATTCCCGGGAAGTGATACTATTTTTCTGATAGGTATTGTCGAGTACAACAAGAATCCGTATTTGAAATTTCGCATCAGAATTTTGAGATACGGGTAAAAAACCGGGTTTTCGTACCTCTATGCACTTATAAGCGAGTAACCTACTAGATTATTAACCGATTTTCAGTTTCTCAACGGATTTGGAAAGAAGAAGAGCTTTTAAGCCAACCATAACAATATATACACCATTTTAAAGGTACTAGTTTCTCCTTTCCAAATCCGTTATGAAACTGAAAATCGGTTAATAATCAAGTATTTACACGTATCTCAAAATTCTGATGTGACTGGCAAATTTCAAATTCGTTTTCTTGTTGTACTCGACAATACCTATCAGAAAAATAGTATCACTTCCCGGGAATTTTTTGTCGCACCGTGTAATTTTTCGGTTTAGAAAAGATTTGGTTTCTGTAACACAGACTGTTGCTATCGGTAACAAATATTGCAAGCGATTTGCCTACACGCTGAAAAAAACGGTACCAGCAACATATTGCAGGAAACATATACATGTTTGCAAATACAGTTTTTCCGAATTGAAGATCTTGTGCTTTTTTGTTTCTATGTTGCTTGTCACGTTTTAGATTTCAGGTTTTTACAAGAATCAAATCCACATTTCGGTCACAAAAACTTTTATTACAGCCTATTAATTATTGCGTCTCAAAAATGTAATATTGAAAAGCAAACACAATGTGTTTGGAAACAAGTATACTATATTTGCGACAAGCTACAAGCATATTATATTTCCATCCAAATAACAACAAAAAATTAGGTTTTTCAGCGTGTATATATGTTAAACATAAATGGACATTATGGGATATGTAAGACACTCCCGCAGTTCAATGCAGTATTCTATATCAAAGCCATTCCTAAGCTGGAAGATTCTTGAAACTTACGCCACATAGTGGATGCCTTGTTTCATGAACTTGTTTGCAAGTTGGGATTCTGCTGAATCTGCTTCATAGAAAAGAGTCCGTTTAGAGCTCTTAGAACTCTAAATTACTTATTCGTTTCTAATTATCTATAACCCTTATAAATTTAAATTTATTTGGTATTAAATATTTTCGTAGAAAAGCTCCCCCTACGAATATTAAATGTTTCATTAAATATTGCAATTTCATAACCTGAAACCGTAGTTTCAGGAACTGTTCTTTATTGAATCTTTTGTAAGACAGAATATTTTATGTACTCATTACTTGTGAACCCTTAAAGAACGTCGTCCCATCTGTATTAGCGATGACGTAGTAGAAACCGTGGTCAACTTTGAAATATCTTGGAGGTGGTGGTGCAGAATACGCCATAGCTACAACAAAACCTATAAAAAAATTATTAATGTGTGAAATAAATGTCTATAGATTTCAATCAAATTGTGGTATGAAATCCAGGATCCAATTTTACGCAGCGTAACAAAGAACATAACACAAGCGAGATATAAAGAGGCACATTTTTTAATTTTTGTATATAAGTACATTTTAATATCTTGAATAGCACAGAAAATACAAAATACAAAAAATAACAAAAAAAATTAACAAATCAATAACTCTAACCAGCAGATTGGGAACAGAAAAGCCACGCTGATTCTTGAAATCAGAAGAAAAGCATAACACACATGTTAGTCCACAATGTACCAGAGTAATCAATACCGAAACGGAAAAACCGGCGAAACCGGTTAAGCGGATTTTTTTGCAAAGAATTGTGCGCCGGGTTTTTAAAAAACTGAATTTTCACATGAACCGAAAACCGGTTATTAGACGTCGGTTAAGCGGTTAACCGAGTTTTACTCAATTTGCGTTAAATGTGCTTACAAAAATTTTAAAATGAAATGATGATTTCAGTGGTTTACAGTAATCAAATCCACATTTCAGTCATAAAAACTTTTATTATAGCCTATTAATTATTTTGTCTCAAACATGAAATATTGAAAAGCAAACACAATGTGTTTGGACACAAGTATACTATATTTGCGACAAGCTACAAACACGTTATACTTGCATCCAAACAACAACAAAAAACAGTTTTCAGCGTATATATGTATGTTAAATAAGAATGGGAGTTATGGACTATGAAAGATACTCTCGCAGTTCAATGCAGTATTCTATATCAAATCCATTCCTAAGCTCGACGGTTTTTCAAAGTTTTCAAAGGTGTGATTCTGATTAATCTGCTCGATAGAGTAGAGTTCATTTAGAGCTCTTAGAACTCGAAATTACTTAATCGTTTCTAATTATCTACAACCCTTATAAAATTAAATTTATTTGCTATTAAATATTTTCTTAGAAAAGCTCCCCCTACGAATATTAAACGTTTCATTAAATTTTGCAATTTCATAACCTGAAACCGTAGTTTCAGGAACTGTTCTTTATTGAATCTTTTGTAAGACAGAATATTTTATGTACTCATTACTTGTGAACCCTTAAAGAACGTCGTCCCATCTGTATTACCAATGACATAGTAGAAACCGTGGTCAACTTTGAAATATCTTGGAGGTGGTGGTGCAGAATTCGCCATAACTACAACAAAACCTATAACAAAATTATTAATGTGTGAAATAAATGTCTATAGATTTCAATCAAATTGTGGTATAAAAACCAGGACACAATTTTAAGCAACGTAGCAAAGAACATAACACAAGCGAGAGTTTAAAAGGCACATTTTTTATTTTTTGTATAAAGTATACATAAGTTAATTTTAATATCTTGAATAGCACAGCAATACACCACGTTGAAATACACAATAACAAAAACAAATTAATAATTCACTAACTCTAACCAGCAGATTGGGAACACAACACCAAAGCTGATTCTTGAAATCAGAAGTAAAGCATAACACAAATTGTAGTCCACAATATAAGAGTAAGAGTAAACAAACCCGAAACGGAAAAACTGGCGAAACCGGTTAACCGAAAACCGGTTATTGGATGTCGCTTAAACGGTTTTACCTCAATTTGCGATAAATGTCTGTACTAAAATATGAAAATGAAAAAAAAGTTATATAATTTTCCAATAAATAAATGTCTATAAAGCTCCCAGATGCTATGCCTTTTATAATTAAGAACACGATATCTATTTTCAAATATAATTTTATAGATTGAATAAGTTCGTGATAAAATTTAAATATTTTTTTAAATTTAAATATGATTTTATGATATGAAAAACAATTAAATAAACTAAACTAATATAGAAATACATTTTTTTCACTTTATTTTAATGTGAAATTGAATACAGCTTCCTGATGTTATGCCTTGGTGGGCATTGAAATAGCTATATTCCCAACCATCCACCATAATGATCAATTTCTCACATTTCTTAATAATATTTCTATTAAAATTTACTTTTTCATAAAGTACTTTTTAATAGTTATTGATCTTGAACCGAACAATTATTGAAAACATAACTACTCAAAAGAGCGATTAATATAAACTCAAACTTATTAATTTTATTCAACTTACCAATTTATTCAAGCTCAAGACCTTTTTAAATAATATAAAGCTTATTTATTAGCTTTATATTACTTTCAAAAAAGTCGAGCATAAAAATGTTCCAATGATACCAAGGCTGTCTGTATAGCTATTTCGGATCTTGCCAAGATCTTCATCAGCAGACGTTTTTGGTATGTTTTTGGTGAATTCTTCAAAAATATATATCTAGAAACACTCATCATATTAATGAGTATTCATTTATATACACGTTTGAAGAATACCGAGCACTACCATTGGAACACCTTCATGCACAACTCTTTTTATCGTGCCGTAAAACCATTGGTTTTAAACAGACATGGTCTGTTTTTGTTTTGTCATTACAAAAACAACAAATCATGCCACCAACAATATTATTGTTTCAAGCTCGCGGTGCTCTTCGTCAACTTTCATCATGTCCCTTACGGGAATTTTATGCTCGACTTTTTTGAAAGTAATATAAACCTAATAAGCTTTATATTATTTAAAAAGGACTTGAGCTTGAATAAATTTGTAAGTTTTAGAAAACAGACCGAGTAAAAATTCCCGTAAGGGAAATGATGATTATTAATTTTATATTAAATATCAAATTGGAAAATAATTTACATTTTAATTTAAAAAATAATTTACTTTAAAAATTAGTTAAATTCAAATACAGCTGTGAAATTTTGAAATTGAAACCAAAATAATAATATTCAGTCCACTGCAACTCTATTCAACTCAACCCAATTCTATTCAACTCATCTCCAATCAATTCAAATTCAATTTAGTTCATTTCATTTCAATTCTATTCAATTCAATTCAAGTCAATACAATGCAATTCTATTCAATTCAACGTAATTCAATTCAACTCAGTTCAATATAATTCAATTCAATCCAATTCAACTCAATTCAATCTAACTCAATTCAATTCAATTCTATTCTATTCAGTTCAGCTCAATTCAATTCAGTGCAATTCAACTCAGTTGAATACAATTCATTTAAAGTCTTTTAATATCATTTCAGTTCAATTCTATTCATTTCATTTCATTTCATTTCATTTATTTTCATTTTTAATTTAATTTCATTTAATTTAATTTAATTTAATTTAATTTAATTTAATTTAATTTAATTTAATTTAATTTAATTTAATTTAATTTAATTTAATTTAATTTAATCTAATTTAATTTAATTTAATTTAATTTAATTTAATTTAATTTAATTTAATTTAATTTAATTTAATTTAATTTAATTTAATTTAATTTAATTTAATTTAATTTAATTTAATTTAATTTAATTTAATTTAATTTAATTTAATTTAATTTAATTTAATTTAATTTAATTTAATTTAATTTAATTTAATTTAATTTAATTTAATTTAATTTAATTTAATTTAATTTAATTTAATTTAATTTAATTTAATTTAATTTAATTTAATTTAATTTAATTTAATTTAATTTAATTTAATTTAATTTAATTTAATTTAATTTAATTTAATTTAATTTAATTTAATTTAATTTAATTTAATTTAATTTAATTTAATTTAATTTAATTTAATTTAATTTAATTTAATTTAATTTAATTTAATTTAATTTAATTTAATTTAATTTAATTTAATTTAATTTAATTTAATTTAATTTAATTTAATTTAATTTAATTTAATTTAATTTAATTTAATTTAATTTAATTTAATTTAATTTAATTTAATTTTATTTTATTTCCTTTCATCTCATTTCTTTTCCTTTAAATTTAATTCAATACTATTCAATTCAGTTCAATTTAATTCAATTCAGTTCAATTCAATTCAATTCAACTCAATTCAGGTCAGTTCATTTCAATGCAATTCAATTCAGTGCAATTCAACTCAGTTGAATGCAATTCACTTAAATTCTTTTCATTCCAATTCTTTTCATTTCATTTCATTTCATCTCATTTTTTCTTTTCAATCCACTTCAGTTCAATTCAATTTAATTCAATTCAATTCAATTCAATTTAATTTAATTTAATTTAATTTAATCCAGTTCAATTCGATTCAGTTCAGTACAATTCAATCCAATTCAATTTAATTTAATTTAATGTAATTTAATTTAATTCAATTCAATTCAGTTCAATTTATTTTTTTTATTATTTATTATTCAATAGAATATAATAAATACAATAAAATTCAGTTCAATTCAATTCAATTCAATTCCATTCAAATTAATTCAATTCAATTCAGTTAAATTCAATTAAATTCATTTCAGTTCTATTCAATTCAATTCAATTTAATTTACTTCAATTCAATTCCATTCAATACAAAAACAACCCAATATAATTCAGTTCAATATAATTCAGTTCAATTCAATACAACCCAATACAATTCAGTTCAATTCAATTCAATTCAATTCAATTCAATTCAATTCAATTCAATTCAATTCAATTCAATTTAATTCAATTCATTTCAATTCAATTCAGATCAGTTCAGTTCAATTCAATTAAATTCATTTCAGTTCAATTCAAAGCAATTCAATCAACTCAATTCTATTCAATTAAATTCAGTTCAATTCAATTCAGTTCAATTCAATATCAGTTCAATTCAATTCAATTCAGTTCAGTTGAACTCAATTCAATTCAATTCAACTCAATCAATTAAATGCAATTCAATTCAATTCAATACCATTCAATTCAATTCAATTCAACTCAAATCAATCCAATTCAAATCAATTCAAATAAATTAAATGCAATTTAATTCAATTCTATTCAGTTGAATTCAAATCAATTCAACTAAATTTCACATCTGTGGAATTATTAATAACCAGTACATAAATTTCAGTCGGGTGAACGCCTTAAACATACTCTCACCCTAAGTCATCCATTGCGTCCGAGTTCTTTTAAAAACGCTGATATTCACCCTTACGTTGAAAGAGTAGGCGTGGAAAATTGTCATATTCAATAGCAGATTGACGGTGCGCTAGATATAATTTAATACCCTAAGAATCGTAACTGGTTTTGGGGAATCAATCAACGATTAAACAGTCAAATAAGCCAGAATCAATATTGTTGCTTTATTTTATTTGATTCCTATCACTCTTATCGGGTCACACTTTATGATCTATATTGTGAGAAGCTCCCAACTGTCCTATCATGAGCTGAAAGTGGAATATATAATTAGCTACTATATACAAATATAACAACAAAAGCAGGCGCATCCATTTCGAGAAAACACAAATCTGTGTTTTTTTTTTTAAAAAAAATAACCCCAACGCTTTGGTGAAATAATAATCCTGTCTGCCGGAAAAATTTGCATTGGAATATAAATGCATATATTACTACCGTGATCCACGTAATCTTTTACTGCACAACTATAGACGAATTTCATGATTTTCTTTAAGAAGATTTGATTTTGAGTCGGAGGAACAGAAATCTCAATAACAAAGGAATTAAGCCGTTGACGACCACAGACGAGTATGATTGCCGAAAGGTATTTGAACCCTATACTTGTTGAGGAAGTAGATAGAGCAAAATTATATAAGTGATTTAAAGAAGAGGTTTGGGGCAACAATGGCGTAGTAGACGGGCATTCCCTGTCAAGCGCGACTTGTCCCTAAAGTTCGTTCAAAAAGTGGTCCCAATACAGGAGGTTGCAATGGATCAAAAAAAACATGGTGAAACATTGTGACATGGTTGAAATCCCAGTAATGATTTCCGTCATATCTAACCTTTCGAAAAATGTAAGATCGAATTTGAACCAGCCCACATGATGAACCGATGATATTGTTACGATTTTGTACTTATGTCACAATAATGTAATATGCATGCTTACCTATTTGGTTCACTGTAAATAACAGTGCGATTAATGCTACGCCTGAAAGTATGCCTTGCAACAACATATCAGTTCGTCAAACCAGTATTATGAATTCATTCATGTTATCTCTCAACTATTCTCAACTATTTCTTCTCACTTCCAGAGGACGCTAAATAGTCGCAGCATAGCTACAGTAAAAAGATAACCAAATATAACGACTAGAAGGATCTTGACTTTGCTAAAGATAACATCATCAATGTATGCTGACTTCGTATAAATAGCTGAGGTCTTTGGCACTCGGGGTTAGTGTGATTAGCCGCTGAAAAGTAAGCAACGCCAAGTATTACGAAAAAGGTGGAATATAGACAAATGTAAATGTTGTGTTGTGTAAATAAAGTGAACTGTTGTACTGTATAAGTAAAATAAAAGGAATAAAAACTGTTATACTTAACGTAATTTGAAACGAACCTCGTCTCATTAACGGGAAATAAAACAGCGCTAAAAAGGATGATTAGGGAAATTCGTAACAATATGTTTGGGAAGTATGTTTGCGTTTGAGCGGTATAAGACTAAAACGCACCAAAAAATTAATACAAAATTGTAGGCTAATTTTTTCATGGATCACGGAAATAAAAGTAAAAACAAAATCACTTCGGCCAAAAATGTACTTATATGATCCTCAAAGGAATAAAATGCTTTCTTATATACATATGTCACTAATATGCATCTCATGCCTGTTTAGTTCCCAGAGTTGGATACTTGACAGATATGATAAGAACAATAGATATGATAAATATGACAATTTGATAATTTACATTTTGATTAATTTAACTGTTGATAGGCCTATAAAAAGCAGTCTTACTTTCAGATTGTAAAGAGTTGTAAAATTCTGCTGCAGTTCGTTGAAACATTTAAGGGAAATTTATCGACAATAGATGTAATTATATCGATAATATTGTTTTTATAATAATAATTATGAATTTAAATCAAATGTTTATGTTCACTCTGTACCAATATTATAACACTTAATTTAAATGTCTTGTTTAAATGGAAACTTGAAAATAGTTTTTATTAATCCGTTTTAGTTAAGTTTTTATTCATCTATTTGTATTTATTTGATTTTTTAATCACTTCACTTTGTTTTTGTTTGCATTTAATTTATAATTCATCTGTTATAATTCTATTAGAACTCGTTAGAGTTTCTGTGCTTGTTGTTGTTGACAGTGACCCGTCCACAGTGGCAGAGTTCACCACTGCGACCTCTCCGATAACACTGTATATTTTACCCATAAATAATGCCAATGTTGCATTCGATGATATATTGGGCAAAGGAGATGATGGAGGCAATGTGGCTTTATGGGTTATGTGGTACAAAAATGGATGATCGACATAAAAACCTGTGATTTCGGTTAAATCTACGAGGGCACGTTTGCGACGCACTACCGCTCCTAAATGCATATAAAGATGAGAATTAGGACAAACACAGAAATACATGAGGCATGAGAAAGAGACGTAAACAGTGAGAATGGATAAAGTTAGAAAAACAGAAATGTATGGTTGTGCGTGTGCGAAGGAAGCGAGAGAGTTTAAGTATTAAAGTAGTTAATGTACACTCACAGGACTAATTGTTTAAAAAGAGTTTGTAGCAATTGTAAATTCGGTTGTTGCCACAACCTAATTGAGGTTGTCACGGCTGAATTCAGTCCTCACACCTGGCATTCGGTTGAACCAATAACTAAGAAGTTGTGACAACCACTAATGTGGTTGTGACAACCACTAATGTGGTTGTGGCATCCACAAATGTTGCTGTGTCATCCACTAATGTGGTTGTGATAATCACGTCAGAACCACTACTGTGGCTGTGACAACCACTACTGTGGCTATGACATCCACTAATATAGCTGTAACATCCACATGTTTGAAAAGAGTTTGTAGCAATTGTAAATGCGGTTGTTGCCACAACCAAATTGAGGTTGTCACGGCTGAATTTAGTCCTCACAACTGGCATTCGGTTGAACCAATAACTAAGAAGATGTGACAACCAGTAATGTGGTTGTGACTTCCAGTAATGTGGTTGTGACAACCACTAATATGGTTGGGGCATCCACAAATGCTGCTGTGTCATCCATTAATGTGGTTATGACAATCACTACTGTGGCTGTGACAACCACTACTGTGGCTGTGACAACCCCTACTGTGGCTATGACATCCGCTAATATGGCTGTGACATCCACTACTGTGGCTATGACATCCACTAATGTAGCTGTGACATCCACTAATATGGTTGTGACGTCCACTACTGTGACATCCACTAATATGGTTGTGACATCCACTAATGTGGATGTGACATCCACTAATGTGACTGTGACAATCACTAGTGTGGTTGTGACAACCACTAATGCGGTTGTGACAACCACTACTGTGGTTGTGACAACCACTAATGCGGTTGTGACAAACTTTAATTCGAATATAATGAAATCTAATGTGGATGCCCAACCACGGTGTAAGGAGCACCTTGCTCACTCGTTAAGGAAATGAGGACACAAAAGTGCAAATGTATAGGTTTTTTTTTTAAATAACGAGTGGATTTGTGTGTTTTTGGGAGGGACTGGTTCTTTGGCTAGCTAAAAAGCAGTATATTAACATTTAAGGCATGAACACTTTTTCGAAATGGCGAATAGAAAATCCTGGCAGTAAAACAAGGTAGACTACAAAATTTACTGTAAGCGTCTACCCCTTTCTGGCCAATCGTATATTAGAAGAAGCATTTTGTTTATGTCAAACTAATGTCATATCTAAGATCATATTTGCAGGAGGGCACTTTTGGTGGCATCTTCCCTGCAATTTTTAGATGACCGGCAGGAGGTGAATATAATCGATTGACAGGAAATTATTCCTTTACTCATAACCAAAAAATTGCAGAGAAACTGCCACCAAAAAATAACATCGTGTAAATTTTGTGTTAGAATTATGTTCGATACTTAGGTAGTTATCGAGTTATCGAAGTTCAAATTAAGCGACCCACGGACTTGTCATTCATGAGCATGAGCTAAGTCGTTAACTTTTTATCTGCCTGATGAATTTGAAAAAATATTACCAACACATTTTGTAAACATGATAGTGATACGAACTACTTCGATTACATTCTTATTTGGTGTCAAGAAGGGCGCTTTTTAGGAAAGTCATCGATATGTAGTTTTCGATTGTAGTTTTAAAAACCGATTAAATTTTATACTTTTTAAAATTCGATTTTCTGAAGGAAATTCCAAAACAATAATTAGGAAATAATTCCAACAACTTATTTATCGAAATTAGATTTTTTATTATTAATATTATTAATAGAAAAATTGTTTTTCCAAAGGGTTTTGCAAAATGCAGCCTAATGATTCTCTGCAAACCGTACAGATAAAGGATGCCTCAGGGCACTTTTTGAATTTAGTGTGTTTTTTTTGTGCAAGTGGCGGCTCTGAAATTTGGCAGCTGTCACATATGTTCATTCCGATTATTAAAAATGGAGCGCTTTACGAAAGAACAACGCGTTATAATTGTGAAAACTTGGAAAGTTATGCTGAGACCCCTCGCAAACTTCGAAAAATTTTCAGTCGAGAAAGTGCACCAAATGTGTCAACCATTCGAAGATTGCGTAACAAATTCTAAGAAACTGGGTCGGTTATGGACGGAAAGACTACTGTACGTCAACCTACAGTTCGGTCTCTTGAAAACATTACTGCTGTAAACGAGAGTGTCGCCGAAACCCCGAAAACATCAATTCGGCATCTTTCCCAACAACTTCAAAGTTCACGAAGCACTACGCAGCGAATTTTGACAAAAGCCCTCCACCTTCATACGTACATAATTCACCTTAGTCAGGACCTCAAAGTAGGAGACCATGGAAAGCGCCGGCAATTTGTTCAATGCACGCTTAAAAATCTGTCTTTTTTTGTTGTTTGGATGCAAATATAAATTGTTTGTAGCTTGTCGTAAATATACTATACTTGTGCCCAAACACATTGTGTTTGCTATTCAATATAACATGTGTAAGATACAATGATTAATGGGTTATAATATATGTTTTTGAAACCCAAATGTGGATTTTTTGTTGAAACCCGTTAAAAACAAATACGAAACAGACAAATAAGAAACAAAAAAGCAGCAGATCTTCAATTCATGAAAACAGTGCTTGCAAACATATACATGTTTTCTGCAATATGTTGCTGGGGCTGATATTTTTCAGCGTGTGAGTAATGGATCACAGTGAAGCCAATGCCAGTTATTCAAACAAAAATGCATCTTCTCCGATGAAGCGCATTTCCATCTGAATGGCTTCGTGAATACACAACATTGTCGAGTTTCGGGCTCTGGAATTGCTCATGCAATCCATGAGAAACAAATGCTCCCACAACGAGCAACTGTCTGGTGCGGATTTTGGTCAGGCGGCCTGAGTGGGCCTTACTTTTGTGAAAATGAGGCCGAAATTACAGTGACTGTGAACGGCATTCGTTTCAGGAACATGATAAGGGAGTTCTTGTGGCCTCAACTGGACGGCATGGATCTTGACGACATGTAGTTTCAGAAAGACGACGTTCAGTCTTACTGAGACACCCTTTATTAATAGAAATATAGTTTTTCAAACGAAGTTTTGAAAAATTAAGCCTCATAATTCCTGGCAAAACGTATAGCTATTTCAGATCTAGCCACAGATCTTCATCAGGTGCTATTTGGAATGATTCTATTGAAAAATGCATCAAAATAAATGCAAATGAATTCTCATTTCAATTGAGAATTCACCACTAAGCAAGTGTTCGAAAAATATTGCAAGCAAAACACACATGAAAACATTTGCAGAAACTTCATTCCATCTCCAGAGACAATAACAATTGCCCGCAGCATAGAGTAAATCTTAGTAGAGAAAATATTTGGCTCATCTGACGTTTCCTTTTCACACTCTTCGTGATGCGGTCGGTGTGATAGAGAGATGTTTGATGAAAAGTGACGTACACCAGGTGGAATTACAATAACTTCTTGCTTTAATTTTTCATATCGTTTTGGTGAAATACTGTGAAATTTAATTCTGGTATAAACTTTTTTATTGACTGTTATTGTTAGCATATATTTGTGTTGTATTTAACACAATAATTTTAACACACAACACGAAATGCCGCTGTTGTTATTTTGTTCGTTGTTTTGAACCATTGCCTCTATCTGGTATTAATAAAGCACTTATTTTCAACATCGAACGTAAATATCACACCAGGCCAAATGTCATAAATTTGGTGGAAGAACTATTGGGTCTACTATAAGTATTAGTCTATGGCCAGCAGTTTCGTCGTGCTCCACGTTCATCAGGGATGATTTTTATTTATTCGGCCCTTTTATTGGTACCTTTTAAATTTAATATTCTAGACATTTCTATTACAAGTAATAGAAACGGAAGTATAGAATGGTCTTGAGCTTGAATATTAAAATAAAAAAGTACCAATAAACAGACCGAGTAACTAAATTGAAGAAAGACTGCAATGTTCGTGAATTAGTTAATAAAAAAATCAAAATAAAATTATTGTTAGGGGATCTATAATGTGGATTCGATCCCCCCTCTGGTCACCTTCTCGCGACAACGGTCACCTCGGTTAGTAACGGCGACACAATGGAGTAATTTGCCATGAAAAAGCTTCGCACATACCCGTTCGGAGCCGGTGTAAAACCTTAGGTCTCAATCAGGGAGTGTAAAATTATAAAGTCAATAGCAAACTTTTGTTTACGAGTGTATATTGTATATACCCAGTATTAAGTTATGCGATGAAAAAACATAAAACCGGGTTTTTATTTTTCTTGAAGTTGCACGTCTACGTACCAATATTAGAAAACCCGGTCTATCGTGGGTTTTTCTTATTTTCATTATACGTTTTTCATGCAATTTTCTTGTCGAACCGGCTAAAAGTGATTTCGAGCCTAATAGTTTATATACTGCCTTATAGCGCCATCGGCCAGAATTTTTAATTTTATAACAATTTATTACAATAAAGCTGAATTGTTAAAATGCAAGGAACACATAGACAAGTGACACACACAAATAGGTTTTGACACAAGCTGAACAAAAGTCGTGTAAATTGTTAGTTTCACATCAAAGCATAAAAGAGCGAGAGGGCGTATAAATAGGATCACAATAACTCACCAGTGGCAGCAGCAGCTTCAGTACCCTTCTCATTGACTTCAATGAAAGCCTTGTGGATGGCTTTGGAAATTTTCAAGGATTCGTCAGATTTCAACATTTTACCGAATTCGGCGTCGTCGGAGAACATGCGAGTCATACCCAACTGGAAAATAAAAGAAATACATATGTATATCAAATCTTGTCTGGTGGTAAGGATATTTTCATTTCACTTGTACCTTAATAAGGGCGTCATTTAACTCAACAGAGAACTCAGCCTTGAATTTAGGCATATCGACAATAACTTGTTGGGCGTACATTTTCTCGGTCAACTCATGCAAAGAGGTGGTTTTCAGTTTCTCCTCCAAAGCAGCCAAACCAGTTCGGGACTTGGGCAAGATGATTAACATAGACAAATCGGAATCTTTGTAGGGCAATTCCAAAGCGGTGGCATCCAATTCCGGGAATTCGCCATAACGGAAACGTTCTTTGACATGCATCATTTGCACCTTAACAGAGTTAGTCTCATCGGTGTAGAAATCTTGTTCTTTGGTACTGTCAGCGGGGAACTCATGCACCCATTCACCCTTGAAGTGGATGGCATTCAACAAGACCAAACGGGTATCGGAATTCAAGGCACTTTCGGGTACAAGATCCTTGATCAAGTTATTGGTCTTCGATTCAACCCAACCATTGATGGTTGCGGCAGCTTCAGCACTTTGTGCGAAATCAATGTTATCAGCCGATGAGAAGAATTTCTTAGACAGCAATTCATTGTATTTGTCTTGGACTTCATGGCCCTTCATTACGTAGATCTTGTTGGCAATTTTCAAAATATTGCTGTTCTGGTAGAGAGACAGAATCGAGAAATAGTTTTCGGCCAAGGAATCATCATCTTGTGACTTCAAGCCCAAAGATTTGTCCATTTGGAGGGCAGTTTCGCCAGTAGCGCCCAGGCGAGCCATGGCAACACATGCTTGGATGGAGAAAGGCGAGAAGATGATGTTCTTATTGGCATTGGATTTGGCCAATTCAGAGAAAAGCTCAACACCGAAGTGTTCCAAACTATTGACAAACTCAATGTTGGCCATATTGGTGGTAGGATTTTGGATGGCCGAGGGAACGGTTACAAGGAAAATAGCAAAAATGCTAAGGATGGTGGGAGCTATTAAAAGTAAAGAACAAAAATAATTGATTAGTAAAGATAAAACAAACTGATATTTACCGCCTTATTCATAAAAGGTTGTGAGGGGTTTCAGAGACGTTTTATGTATGATAAACTGCCTCCCAAACCTCTCACAACTTTTTATGAACAAGGCCGTTAGACTATAAAAGCACCATTACAATTCTAATCTGAGTCGTCTGAAAAAATTAATTTGAACTCGCCGGTGTCTCAACAAACAAATAGGTTAGAGCATAGAGTAATCATATATCTAGAGTAGCGACTTCGCTCAGTAAACTCACGAAGTTTGGTGTGCTTGCAAAAAAACGTTGCATGTTGAAAAGTATTTCTTTAATTATAGCAGATAGATGCATTACTTCAAACCAACCAACAAGCAATCAGCAACGGCATTTTGGTTTGTGTAACAACAAAAGATAACAAAAAATTCCAAAATACGTTTATATATCACAGTTCTCAACCAAAACCACATGAGAAAATTAAGTCAACAATTCCACCTAGTTTAAGTAAATTTACGTTAAATATCTCTCTATCGCACTGACCGCACCACGAAGAGCATAGAGAAATGTACTGAGAGTGCGCAACAGCTGTTAAAGCTTTGACCGGATGCCACGTCCCAAGTTGAAATTTCATCGAGTTGTATTTGCAGACGTCAAAACAAGCGTCAAACCTAATTTAATAGTCATTATCCTCAATCAAACATAATTTAACAGCAATTAATATCAATCGAACATAATTTAATACATATTAGTATGAATCAAACATAATTTAAATATAGTTTGTCTATCGCTCGCTCCCTCATCCACTTTATTTTGCATGGTTTTCCAACTTCATAGTCGATAATCTGTGGCATCGAAATCCCCTAACGAAGAATGTGAAATGTAACGTCAGATGAGGAATTTAACACCTCTAGGTGGCAGTACTATATGGGCCAGACCAATCAAACAGGCCATAGTCCAACAAGTTTCTTTATAGCATAGAGCAGGGGGCTTCGATCCCACAAATCTTCGACTATGAAGTTGGAAAATCATGCAAAAGGAAGTGGATGGAGGAATGAGCGATAGGCAAACAATGTTTAAATTATGTTCGATTCATACAAATATCTTTTAAATTCTGTTCGATTGATACTAATGGTTTCTAAATTATGTTTAATTGATGATAATGACTTTTAAATTATGTTTGACGCTTGTTTTATCACCTACAACTCTAACTCGATTAAATTCCAATTTGCGACGTGACATCCGGTCACAGTATTAACAGCTGTTGACGCTCTGATTATATTACTCTATGACCCAACTCTAGTTTGGATCTAGTATAACGTAGTAGTAACGTCACCTAAGCATACACAACATCCATCACTAGCACCAACTAGACTTGGGTAGTTCATGAACTACCTAGTTCATTTAGGGTGACCATACACCACCCACAAGTATATAATGCACATGTTCGATATCGCGACTGTGTTCGAGATTGTTATGTCCGGGCACCTTAAATAAACGAGTTCGAGAACTAGTGAACGAGTTCGACACAAGTCTAGCACCAACCACCGCGAACAATCACACCCACTGACAAACACACAAGTCCTGTCGACGTTGTGTACATATTAGCAGCGAACTAGTTTTAATGACCTCACGAGAATGAGTGATTGGATACAATTCTCATTCGCGTCACTACAGCGATGGTACTTAGTGTTAAAATTTACTTGACTCAAGTCGGCGTTTCTGAGCGCACAACCAGATAAGATTACAGCATTTTATCTGGAGCTCTAGTTCTGTAAAGGACAGGAGCAATTTCCGGATCAGTTCTTTAGTAAAGACGGTGTAAATATATTTCTACACAGGGGCTTCGGCTCACTGTTCCTGTGCAGGGGTTTTGGCTCACTGTTCTTACACAGGGGCTCCGGCTCACTGTTCTTACACAGGGGTTTCGGCCCACTGTTCATAGATAGGGGCTTGGACTCACTGTTCCTATGTAACCTACCCGATGATAACCGATACCGAACCGTTCTCACCGGGCATGAAAAGCACATACGGAGCCAGCATTCCGCATATCCGATACCGATCCACACAGCGAATCCGAATAATCGCGTGTGCAAGACATTGAGTTCCCGATGATCTTAGAATCGACCAGTCCGTGACCTGCCCAAGACGATTTGTCAAGCCAAGGCTAGTGTTCCCAGAAGCCGAGACAAGTGCCCCCAGAATAGTGTTGTCAAGCCAAGACACGTTTCTCCAGAAGAGTGTTGTCAACCAAGACGAGTGTTCTCAAGCTAAGAGGAGTGTTCTCACCGAGTGAATCAGTTGCTGTTATTTCTGTTAATTGAAAATTAAAGATCTATAAAGACTCTGAAGTCGAACCCTCGAAGAAGGCAAACTATTCTGTTCTCGAAAGGTTTGGTGGATCCTATCGAAAGATTCCGGTCATGACTGAGCTTACCTCAGCCTTCGACTAAATGACGTTACACTAGTTGATTATCGCTCATACTCCTATCTACTCTGATAGTTATCAAATTTGAAGTACCATGTCTATTAGCAGTGGCATGGATAGATAGATACTCCCAGATCTAATACCCTATGCCAGAAATCTTTGGATGAGTAAAGAACAGCAATCACCAAACACGACTTATTTTTGGGGATCCCTTTCTTCCTGAGCACTCAAGATGTCGAATTGATGGGTCATCCCATGGAGTCATGCCCTGGTTTGCACGCCCAATGACTTATTTTACTTCCCCCACATCATAAATAAATTGCTAGGTCAACGGTTTATGATAACTGAAGAAGCGATTGATGCATTTTTTGAAAAGATTTGAAAAAGTGCGTCGACTATTGGTGCAAACGCGTGCAAAAAGTACATCGATCGTTATGGAGACTATGTTGAAAAACAGTAAAATATTTGTATTTGTTGGTCTCAAATCTTGTGATTTAAAAAACAAACCTTCGTACAGCATCACCGTTTTAAGTCGTCGTAAAAGTCTAACGGCTTTATTCATAAAAAGTTATGAGAGGTTTGAAAGACGGTTTTAGTATGATAAATCGTCTCTAAACTCTCTGATATCTGTTTAAGAATAAGGCCGTACTTGGCAGTGACCTAGAAATTATTGATACGCACTACTGCTCACTGATTGTGACAACGTACTGTATTTTTTCTTTGTGGCTCTATGCATACATACATTTCAAATACTTGGAATCGACTTAAGAATATTTTCCCCGCTAATTAACCACAATAACATGATCTTGACGACATTTGTTCTAAGAATATTTATAGAATGACAACCTTTTGAAAAGCCCAATATATAATGACAGATATAGAGTCTTTCGCAATTTTAAACGTTATCTAGTGCCAGCTGATATATGAGACTTCTTGGCGTCAAAATTAACCAACTTGGCGCAGCATGAGTCAACACTTGTTTAAATAAATGTTGAGTTCTATCGCAATAGGTTGTTATAGCGAATAAAAAAAAAATAAATGGTTTCCCATTACATCCCATGAAGGGACTGGGGAGAACTTCTCACAATCACTGAGCTGTGCGCTTTCCAGTTTTCACTCACTGATTGGGACCTACAGTTTTACACCGATTCCGAACGGTAATTTGAGAAGCTTTTCATGGCTAGATACTCGATAGTGTCGCCGTCACTATGCGAGGTGACCGCCGCCGAAAGAAAATTTGAAGGTGGTCAGAGCCGGGTTCGAACCCAGGATCTCATGTACAAGAGCCGCGCACACTAACCATTGCACCACCGACGGCCATATATAGCGAATACTTATAAAAAACTGTAAAGATATTGTAATCTTTGGATTGCATTTTCAGATTTCTACGAAAAAGGTTTGAAATTCATATTTCTGTTTTATTTATGAAGTAATAATATACAAGAAAAGTTACAATCACAATGAATGGGTTTTTATCTGAGCGGGAATACCCATTCAATTTGATTCTTGGGAAATAAGAAAACTGGTCGTAACGTAAATCGTCAAGTTACTCATTGAATAATATAATTTTGCAATCTTAGAATAGTATTCTCGCATTCACACGGAATTCCAACGCATTATAATAACAGCTTTTTTTAAAGTGGAAGAAGTTGAAACAATGCAGGAGCGTAGGTAGGGAAAATGTTTTAAAGGCGCTAATTTCCATACATTGCAAATTGGTAATTATTGGTAGCACCAGTTCTGAGAAGAATTTTGGCGAAGCTGGAAAAATAGATTTCGTGAGTTAATTAATAAGGTGACCCTTATTTGATGGAGATTAAACACGATTTAATATTAAAAATCACATTTCAGTTTTGTTAACGTGATTCAAAACTGATGTGCGTCAAATATTGTCTCGATCGGACAAAGCAAAGACGTGCCGTAAAAATCCTTAAGATTTTTAGTGCAGCCTTCAAAGGAATTTCTTCAATATATCGTTGTACAGCCCTGCAGTTCGGTATTAGAGTGGTTTTACCATAGATAAATAAACTAAGAGTGTGCAACAGCTGTTAAAGCTTTGACCGGATGTCACGCCGCAAGTTGGAATTTCATCGAGTTTGAGTTTCAGATGACAAAACTAGCGTCAAACAAAATTTAAAAAAAATTATCATCAAAAAATATTTTTTAAAATCCATTAGTATCAATCGAACATAATTTGAAAGACATTAGTATGAATCAAACATAATTTAAACATAGTTTGGCTAACGCTCATTCTTTCGTCCACTTTCTTTTGCATGATTTTCCAACTTCATAGTCGAAGATCTGTGGCATCGAAACCCTCTGGGTTTTACTATAACCATAAAGCAATAGATATGACTCGCCAACCCTCTTTTTACGTTCCCTCGATGACGATGAGGTAGTAGGTTATTTCAGGGGGTATCCATGACAGGATGGACAGGAGGATGGTATGGAACAGAGCGGATAGGCCCGAGAACAACAAGCAACCAGAAACAAACCATGCGGCAAACTTAGCTTAAATAGTGTTTGATTAATACTAATGACAGCTAAATTATGTTTTATGTTAGTTGTACCGAACGTATTCGCTTTTAATTCTGTCCGATTTATGTCCAACCACAGAGTACAATTCAACAGCAACTCCAACTCGATGAAATGGTCTACGTATTTTTCTCTTTGGGTGGACATAAAACGGACAGTAATAAAAGAGAATGCGTATTTTCGTTCTATGCAGCCAACATAAAACATAATTCAGCTGTCAGTAGTATCAACAAAACATTATTTAAACTTAGTTTGCTGATTGGTTGCTTGTGGTCTTTTCAATCTATTTACTCTGGTTTCTATCAATTTCCCACTTCATAGTCGATAGTTGTGTATATCCCCTGGCCTATTCAGGGGGTATTCATTCCCCAGCTGATCGAAATGCTAGATGGAATTTGATAGAGAACAGAGTGAATGGGAGAGTAAGACAGAACAAACTAAGTCTATACAGTGTTTGATTCACACTAATGAGAGCTTAATTATGTTTGGTGCTTGCTGCATGTAATATAAATACACATTCTCTTTTATTTTTGTTCCTTCTTCTAACAACTCGGACTCTACCAAATCTCCAACTACCCCAAACACAAAACAGTAGATGTCAACTCTTGACTCATAGAGAAATATACTAAGAGTGTGCAACAGCTGTTAAAGCTTTGACCGGCTGTCACGTCGCAAGTTGGAATTTCATCTAGTTGGAGTTGCAGATGACAAAACTAGTGTCAAACATAATTTAAAAGCAATTATCATCAATACAGTATAATTTAAAACCTATTAGTATCAATCGAATATAATTTAAAAAACATTAATATGAATCAATCATAATTTGAACCTAATTTGCCTATCGCTCATTTCTTCATCCACTATCTTTTGCATGATTTTCCAACATCATAGTCGATAATCTGTGGCATCGCAACCCCCTGTCTTGAATGTTACCAGGGGCTATCGCAAAGACGATCAAGAAGTAGACGACCAGAAGATGCGCGCAATTTGGCAACCCCCGTAAACGAGAACCAAAAAGTGGTCACAATTCACTCAAACGCATTTCTCTCTCGCGCCATAACTTGATTATTTCATAGTTTATGTAATTTTACTTCAACATGGTTGGAATTTGTATAGTTGCACTAATTACAATAACACTATCAGAAGGCTGCTCGAGAATTGAAATACTCAATGAAGACAGTAAGAAAGAGAACAGAAAATGATTAACGCTTCACTCGTTTTGTTTGTTGGCAGTCGAGTGAAGAGAGATTTTGACTGTCTTCTTTACAACATCTGAACTATGGAATGCCATCAAAGAAAACGAGTGAAGCGCTCTCTCTCTCTCTCTTACTCTCTTCGTTGAATATTTCAATACACGAGCAGTTTTCTGATGATGTTATTGTATCTAACTAGAGAAATTCCAACCATATTTAAATAAAATTACATAAAATATGTAAAAAGTATGAAATAATCTAGTTATGACGCTGGAAAGAAATGCGTTGAGTGAATCGCGTCGACTTTTTTGGTCATCTTCTACTAGGGTTGCCAAATTGCGCCGGTTTCTTCTTCTTTACTTGTACATCCTTTTTGCATATCTGTGGCAAAGCTGATCGCAAAGACGATTTACAATTAGACGACCAGAAGATGTGCGGAACTTGGCAACCGTGGTAAAAGAGAACCAAAAAGTGCTAGTTCACTCAAACGTATTTCTCACTCGCGTCATATCTAGCTTATCATATCATACTTTTCGCATAGTTTATGTAATTTTACTTCAACATGGTTGGAATTTGTATAGTTATATACAATAACACTATCAAAAAGCTGCTCGTGTATTGAAATATTGAATGAAGAGAGTAAGAGAGAGAGTAGAGAAATACTAGGGTTTCACTCATTTTGTTTGTTGGCATTTGAGTGAAGAGAAATTTTGACTGTCTACTTGTACATCGTTTTTGCTGATCGACGACGTAGTAGTAAAATGGTAGAAAACAGAGTGAATAGGCGAGAGGGCCATAAGCAACCAGAAGCAAACTAAATTTAAGTAGTTTTTGATTGACAAAAATGACAGCTAAATTACAGGTAAAATTAAATGTTATAACCTAATCTTCATAGAGTAATATACATAGAGTCTGCAACAGCTGTTAAAACTTTGACTGGATTTCACGTCGCAAGTTGGAATTTCATCTAGTTGTAGTCGCAGATGACAAAACTAGCGTCAAACATATTTCAAAAGTCATTATCATCTATCAAATATAATTTAAGACCCATTAGTATCAATCGAACACAATTTAAAAGACATTAATATTAAACATAATCTAAACATAGTTTGCCTATCGCTCATTCCTTCATCCACCTTCTTTTGCATGATTTTCCAACTTCATAGTCGATGAACTGTGGCATCGAACCCCCCCCCCCCCCGAATCAACCAATTAATTATGAACTGAAAAATTGGTCATTACTGGCACAAATTCTGCCTCTGTTTTCGTATCGCCGTACCTGCTCTGCATTGTCTGTCCCCGCGAATAGGGCTTTCCCGAAATGCTACTCATCTGACAAAGAGCGGAGCAATTGTTTGCGCGGTATTTCGAAATGTTGATATTCCGGGCCCTCGCGTGTGCCCGCATATTTCAACACTGGGTATCCCAACAAAATCATGAAGAGATAATCGATAAAAACACCACCGACAAAAGCAGAAATACAGAGGAAAAAGTTGTTTACTGTGTACGAGTTTCCTAACAGCTCTCCGAACGGGAGAGAATGAGAAATACCATTTCATATACGAGTACTCAGATCAAACACAACAATACAGAACATATTTAAAACAAAAACAACAAACACAATAGATAAATATTGTTTACCAAATAATATGACAGGTGACTTCAATGGAGGGGTGTGGTAAATCATGGATTGGCAGCACTAAACTGAAGTTCACATTATCAGTTATATGTAAGTATATGACAGATTTATCTGACGGAATTATCGATAATCTATCGGTTTTCGTTAACACATGTTTTAAGTGACGAACTTCATTTGAAGCAAATCACTGAAAAGTCCACATCAAATATTTGCGCTTGTTATTGACTTGCAACCCTAGTTGTCAAAATCGTCCTAGACGAGTAGTCCTCAACGATTTCTGCTAGATATTTTGATTTTTGACGCTCACGACTCTTGTCGCTTAAACTGTCTTTTATGAAGTTGTAATGGAAACTTTCGTTAACGACCAGCTGTATGACAAAATATTTTGCTCATCGCGTACAAAATACCGTCGCACTATATTGACAATATGGTCAGCTATAATCTCTTTAGGTTGTCACCATCACAAGCGATTTGACGTTGCCATCAAAAGAAATGTGAGAAAAAACAACAACGGGACGAAATATGAACGCAAACTGACAGGACACAATACTTCTACAAAAAAGAGAAGAAATCAAACGATAAACGAAGTTGAACTTCAACTTGAACGTCGGAGCGAGAAGTTTATTTTCAATTTAATGTTAATACTTCAAAATTAAACTTACTATTGCATTTAAGGACACAATTTTTGCCAATGGTACTCTCATATAGCCTCAACAATGTAGTCGTCGTTGACCATGTGGCAAAAAAGCCGGCCAGTTGGTCGTCAATGATAGGATTGGCATGATATCGCCCACATTGTCGTTGGTGATTAAGTGAACGATAATGTTGCCAGGAATGGTAGTATTGATAAGACTTCCAATATGTCGCCCGCAGGGTCGAAGTGTCGCTCATTTGAGCATGTGCGAATTGTTGGGCACTTGTATGAAAATTTCGTCGATGATAGCGTTTAAAATGTCCTAAAGACTTGGTCAAGTGGGACAATTTGTTCTGAGTACGCACACACACACACACTATAAAGCAATTGTGTACCTAGAGGTGCCATCTGTCTCATCTGACGTGTCATTTCGCACTCTTCGTTGTGAGGTTTCGACGTGAATTCGACGTAAATTGGCTTACAAGAACTGTTTTTTTAAATTTTCTACGTTGATTTGGTTGAGAACTATGCAATTATATGACTCATCGACTACGAAGTAGGAAATTGATAGAAAACGGAGTAGATAGGCGAGAGAACGATAAGCAACCAGAAGTAAACTAAGTTTAGATACTAATAACAGCCAAATTACGCTTTATGTTGCTTGCATCAGGGGGTATCTATGTCACTGATGATAGACTATGTAGTAGGAAAATGATAGAGAATAGTGTGGATAGACGAGAGAACTTGAGTTGTGTAGTTCACGAACGAACTAGTTCAATTGAACGATTCACTGTTCTGAACTTTATGAACTAGTTCACATTGTTCCGCAATTTTATTTCAGTAGTTCACTTGTTTCAGCAGATTTTTATATTTCAGTTGTGATGTTCTCTCTGCCATTTTCTAGTTCATGCTCTCTTTTGCAGAATAACTAAAGCGCTGATTACCACTTTTGTTCTAAAATATAAAAACATTACAGAAAGCGAAATATTTTGGAAACGGAATAAACCAATCGTTAAGACGATCTCAATTTGTATCTCCGCGTAGGTTTATATCAAGTAATGTCTTCAGTTATGGCGATTTAATATAAAAAGATATCGCAGTATCCAAAATACTTTAGAAATCTGCAAAAATCACACCATTGTCGCCATTATTCGCTCCGACTGAACTAAAACTACAAGCTGAATTGAAATGAGCTGTTAATCTGAAATGATACAATGAACTAAAATGAACTACTGAACCAAATGAATGAACTAGTTCATTCTGTTGAGCTGAACTAAAAAGAACGCTCAATTGAATGAACTAAAATTTCCAACTCTAGCGAGAACGAAGAACCATAAGCAAACTATGCAACGAACTAAGTTTACATAGTGTTTGATTGATACAAATTACAACTAAATTATGATTGATGTTGATTGCATCGAACTTAAATACGCATTCCCTTTTATTCATGTCCGTTTCATGACCAACCAAAGAGTAGCATTCAACAGAGAGGGACAGAAACTCTTGTCTATTTCTCTAAGGTGTATGGATTTCGAATATATATATGTATGCTACCAAAGTGACAAACGATTATGTGAAAAGAAACTGGAAAAAGTAACAATGTGAAACCAGGGGGTTTCTCAAAAACGATGTACTTGTAAAAACGATGTACAGTCAAAATTTCTCTTCACTCAAATGCCAACAAACAAAACGAGTGAAACCCTAGTATTTATCAACTCTCTCTCTTACTCTCTTCATTGAATATTTCAATACACGAGCAGCTTTTTGATAGTCTTATTGTATATAACTATACAAATTCCAACCATGTTGAAGTAAAATTACATAAACTATGCAAAAAGTATGAAATAAGCAAGATATTGTGCGAGAGAGAAATGCGTTTGAGTGAACTCCAAGCACTTTTTGGTTCTCTTTTACCAGGGTTGCCAAGTTGCGCACATCTTCTGGTAGGGTTTTTATGGCACAGTTGATCGAAAAGGTACTAGGGAAATGATGTAGAATGAGAGACCAAATCAAAAACGATGTACAAGTAGACAGTCAAAATTTCTCTTCACTCAAATGCCAACAAACAAAACGAGTGAAACCCTAGTACTTCTCTACTCTCTCTCTTACTCTCTTCATTGAATATTTCAATACACGAGCAGCTTTTTGATAGTGTTATTGTATATAACTACACAAATTCCAACCATGTTGAAGTAAAATTACATAAACTGTGCAAAAAGTTTGAAATAAGCAAGATATGACGCGAGAGAGAAGTGCGTTTGAGTGAACTCCTAGTACTTTTTGGTTCTCTTTTACCAGGGTTGCCAAGTTGCGCATATCTTCTGGTCGTCTAATTGTAAATCGTCTTTGACCAAATAAGACATACAGATTACAGACCATGCAGCAAACGTACTTTAAAAGTGTTTGATTGATAATAAAATTTTTTTTTTTGCTGTTTGCATCGAACAAAAATACGCATTCCCTTATATTTCTGTCCGTATTATGCGAACCAAAGAGTAAATTACCAAAGTAACTCGAACTCGATGATATGGCCTACTACCTCGTCGTCATGATGAGGCGTCGAAGAGAGTAATAGAGGCTTTAGTATTGCTCTGTGGTGAAACCTTTTTTTTTGTCTGCCCGAGCCTTTACTGCGAAAACCGGAGCGGTGTACTATTTGTGAAATTTAATAAACACGAGCAAGCTTTAGCGTTTGGGCAGTTGAAACCTTTTGAAAATAATACCGTGAAGGACAAGAAATAACTGAGAAGCTAACGAGCAGCAGATTGATTCTCAATTCAAAGAAAAGGCAAAAAAAAAATCAATTCTAGTAAATGCAAAAAAGGGCCGGTTTAAATCTTTTATTTTTTTTACTAATTGGTTATAAATATAGATTTATATTGGTAAAGATATTTATAATAAATAATAGACTTATATATACATATGTATATTTATATCAAAAAATTATTTGTTTCTATCATGTTTGGGAGGAAATACCCACATGTTGCCACGTAAATATATGAAGGTTTGGAAGGAAACACACGAATGCTTCCACGTAAGTCTATGGATGTTTGGGATGAAGCACGCATATGTTTGCACGTCAAATCATACATGGTTGGCAGTAAACATTATAATGTTTGCATTTAAAAACAATTGAGTTTGGTACTTCCAAACATATGAATGTTTAGAATGTGTTCCAAATATATACATGGTTCCTGCAGAATATGTTTGGGAGAATATGTTACAGATACCGTTTTTTTAGTGCGTATAAATAATTATTATTTGTAAAAGTAACGTAAGTCAAAAAATTGTAATAGAAAAATTGTTACAATTGTTTTTTATAAGTTAAATTCATTTGTTACTAGCAATTTATTAATAAAATCACCCGGTTCTGATGAGGTCGGAGAAAGCGTACGAAACGTCAGAGAGAACGATGAAATAAATACGTTCAAAAATGGTTTTTAATGGAAAATGTTTTTAAATGAAGTGAAATTGATTATTTCGGTGGATGGTTGGGAATATAGATAGCTATTTCAATGACCACCAATGCATCACATCAGCTCTCTTCTCCCATAATAACACTGTTGTAGTCCAAAAATTTATCAGCTTTCTAGTAAAGTGTATCGGTTGGAGGCAAAGCAAGTTGACCGGTACCCCTGAAATGTCTGTATCATGTCGATTCGATTTTTACCAATTCTTAAATTTTCCTGGAATTTTTTTTTTTTTTAAAAAGAATTTTTTTCATTATTTTCAGCATAACTTGGAGGGACTCGAATTTTTTCACTGACAGCATTTAACACAATTGTAGCCACGGTAAAGCTGAACAACTTTTGAGAACATGTTAATAAAATCTCAACGTGTCTAGGCACCCTAAATAGCGCATAAAGATCACTTTGTATTTTGAAAATGGTCATTCTTATGTACTTATATAGGTCATCATTACTCGAAAACTACTTGTCCGATTTTCTCCGAATAAATTCGGGGATGTTTAGAATTACAATACCTATAATCTATTCCTCTACTATTTCTTAATGAAATCAACGATTTCACAGTTATAAAAAGAGAATGGCGAACAAAAATATTTTTGGCTTAAAAAATTCAAATTTTTTATTATTATAAAAAGGTGAAACATCAGAAACTGCAAAAAAGTGTAAAGTTTTATTAATTTAACCTAAAGTCACATGACCTTTGAACAAAATAAGATATGGATCATAAAAATCGATGGACGCGTTTCGCTCTTATCCTCAACTTAGTGAAGGTTTCTTATTTTGTCAAGAATTGCAACCCAAACAAAAAATCACAATTCTTGACAAATTGAGATACCTTCACTAAATTGAGGATAGGAACGAAACGCGTCCATCGATTTTTATGATCCATGTCTCATTTTATTCATAGGTTATGTGACTTTAGGTTAGTTAAACTAATAAAACTTTAAATTTTGTTGCTGTTTCTTATCATTAATGTCTTTTTAATAATAAAAAAATTTGAATTTTTTAAGCAAAATATTTTTTTTCACCATCCTTTTTTTTTATAACTACGAAACTGTTTATTACATTGAGAAATAGTATAGGAATAGATTAAAAGTATTGTAGTTCTAAAGTTTTCTAAATTCATTCGGACAAAATCGGACAAGTCGATCTCGAGTAATGAACATTTCAAATGAAAATTTTTAAGATAAAAAGTGATAAGAGCTATTTAGGGTGAATAGACACGTCCAGATTGTTTTAATATATTCCCAAAAGTTGTTCAGCTATAATTTTATTAAATATTGTCGGTGAAAAAATTTGACTTCCTTAAAGTTATGGTGAAAAAAGTGGCAAAAAATCTTTTTTTTTTAAAAAAAAAAAGTACAATTGGTAAAAATCGACTTTTTTTCAAAAATTGTTCGTGATACAGACATTTCAGGGGTACCGAACATCTCAGTAGGCTTGCCTCTAACCGATAAAATTTACTAGAACGCTGATAAAAAAAATTTCATGTCAAAAACTACAACAGTGTAATAAATTGCACTTCTTTTCAAAACTTTTTCTATTAAAAATTAGTTTTAATGGAAAAATGATCTAGAATCGGATAATGATTGAAAAACTTAAACTTTTAAAGATCGATAAAATAAAGAGAACATCGGAAGGAATACGCACACGGTACACTGTAACGCCAATCTCATGGCAATCGTTGTTTCTATTTTGAAACAACAACATCCTATGCATTGGCTTTCAATGAAAGCCTACATAGGCAAGAAGTTGCGAATATTGATTATTTCGGTAGATTATTGTTTTGGATGTTTTCGCACTAGTAGGTGTTGTTGAAACAATTCTCGTTAATTTGAGAATTGCTTATCCCTATAATGTGTGATCACCATGTGGATTTATACGGCAATAGTCAGACCAATACTTCTCTATGGCATCGTAGTTTGGTGGAGGTCCCTCCAAAAGAAATAAATTCTGAATTCCTTGATGAAAATACAAAGATCAGCACTGATTAGCGTTGGTGGGGCAATGGGCACGACGTCAGGTACACTGCACTTAGTGTTATCCTGAACATCTGTACTCCTGATATCATGGCCGAATCGGCAGCCGCTACATCCCTGGTGAGAATCAGAGATTCAGGCGTCATGATATCGGGGCATTCCGGACACGCTGAATTACTACACCGGATCAAAACTATTCCCGCAAAAACGGACTACTGTATCCCCTACCTTCTACTAGCGTCAAATCTAATGACTTCTATTCCGAACAGGAATGCCTGGGAAAAGTCACGGGAAAGGGACACCAGTAGTATCAGATTTTTCACAAATGGATCAAAGTTGGACGAGCAATTAGGCTATGGGGTCCATTCACCGGACCTAAATGTAAATATCTCCTTCAAGCTGCCTGATCACTGTAGAGTATTTCAGACGGAAATTACCGCCATACTGGAGGTTGCTGAACTACTGAAAAGTAGTGTAACAACCCTCCGGAGAATTTGTATCTACACAGACAGCCAGGCTGCCATAAAATCCCTGGACGCCATGTTTGCTACATCCCTGACGGTGAAAGAATGCCACTTATCAGTTAGGGTGATGGCAGAGTATTTTGACATCAGGCTCATCTGAGTACCGGGACACAGCGACATTCCAGGCAATAGCGGATGCGTTAGCTAGACAGGGTACTACGGCACAGGTTCTTCCGGCAAAAGAAGGTGTTAGTATGCCGTTTGCAGATCAGGCAGAGGACCGATAATATGTTCAAGGACAAGTGGAGACTTATTTCAACTTGCAAACAAGCCAGGGTCCTTTGGTCACAGGTGGACAGGAAGAGGACTAGGCAACAACTTAACTTGCCGAAAGGCAGTTTATCCACAATGATAGGAACACTTACGGGACATTGTCTTGTAGGAAAACACGCCCTAGGATTGAGACATAGAAACTCCACTCTCTGTAGATGCAGCATGGAAGAGGACGAGGAAATGATTTGGATTGCCCTGCTCTGGCAGGACTGAGAAGTACGATATTCGGAACACATTTAGTTAGCACCGTAGTCCTACAAGATATTCCTGTAGGTCTTATAGACAAATTCATTGAGGGCAAATTGGCTAGACGACTAGTCAATAGTTGCTATAGAGGAAACGGCAGGTATCACAATGGTCCTCTTTAGCCTAACTGTGCTAGACAGCGTGCTGTCTTGCAGCCTTTTCAACCAACCAATAATGTGTGAAATATACCTAAATACTTGTGGATAGTTGTTAGTGGCCGTCGGTGGTGCAATGATTAGTGTGCGCGGTTCTTGTACATGATACCGTGGGTTCGATCCCTGCTCAGACCACCTTACATTTCTTTCGTCGACTGTCACCTCGCTTAGTGATGGCGACACTATCGAGTACTTAGCCATGAAAAAGCTCTCAAAATACCGTTCGGAACCGGTGTAAAACTGTAGATCCTAATCAGTGAGTGTAAAAAAAAACTAAAAAGCGCACATATCGCTGATTGTGAGAAGATTTCCTCAATCCCTTCATGGGATGTTATGGGACACCATTTTTTTTACTTGTGGTGAAGAAAGCTTATGAGATGCCTTGGTGACTTAATAAATTTCACTTCTTTTAGACACGTTTTCTATTAAAAATTATTCCTCATGGAAAAAATAATCTTGAACCGGATAATGATTGAAAAACTTAAATTTGTCTATTTTCAAAAACCCAAAACACGCACCAAACAGCCCTTCAACAAAAATTAAAATATAATATAAAATTCAGTTGCAAACAATGATAAATTGGAAGATTGTTACACTGTGTAAATATATATACCAATGTTTACATCAGGTGTTGTAGGGTATAAATTGCAATTTACGTTTGATTACATTTACACTAGGGCAGTAACTGCTTGTGGATAAACATAGGGGTCGTGATTTATGATTCCCATGATTTGTGAGCTTTGATATTGCAACAAACACTTTGTCACATCACAGGTTGAGATCACATTTTGCATTTATAATACATATTTTAATTTTATTTCACAGAAAATTGAATTCAATAACTTGTCAAGTTGAGCACTTGATTGCATTTCTGCCATAAATTTCTTCATACAAGTTTTGTTCTAAAATCACCCAAAATATTCCACAGCCTTTATTGCTAAAAACACAACAAAAATTGCATAATACTGGGCACCAGCAATTAATTTAACCAGTAGCTTAAACCTGAATTTAATTAAATTTCAAAATAAATTCAAAATTTTAATCTTTAAGGTCAACAAAGCGATTCTTTTCGGAAACACACGTATTATGCCAGCAGAACTTTTCAAATCTAAGCGGATGTTTGATAAACTTTTACGGCCTTTAATTTAATGTTTGTTTCTTCGTTGGGTCCAATATGTGATTAATTATCGAAAACATTTCTTCTATGAATTTATAAAAACAACTTTTTTTTTATAAAATTATACAAACAAACATACGTATAACATTTCTATTTACCTCCCATTTTGATAATATTCACAAAGATAGATTTACAGTAATTAATAGAAAAACCAAACACTTGAAACCGACACTAGTGCAACGCGACGCCGTCTTATACTGATCTCTTTCCAGCTGGGAGATGGGTATTTATATTAAAAATCCCTGTTTCAAGCAGATACATTTATGCGGTAGCCTATCACAAATGTTCCGCTTATCTGTCGATTTCTGACTAAATAGTAATAAAACAATTTTATACTTATAAAATCTATATACACATATAAAGTATAATTATCGATACATGTACACAAATAGGCTGAGTAAGAAGCTCGAGATAAGAGAGGGATCTTACTGAAAGTAAAAATATAACACAGGCATTGGGTTCAATCTCTAGGCGGAGATTTTCGGTGAACGAAGAGACAAGCGACAGTCTCTAAAATAAGATAATCTCTAAAATAAGATAATCTCTGAATTAAAATAATCTCTGAAATATAACAATCTCTATAACAAGAGTTGTTTCGCCTGTATAAGAGTCTTTAAGTCACTTTGTTATTAATTACACACAACTAAATGTGGTTTAATATAAACGAAAATGTGTAAACAAGTATGCATTCATGTGATTCACAGAGAATCAATCTAACACGGTCAATGCGAAATTTGTACACGATTCTTGTTTTTATACCCCGCACCAGTAGTGTGATTCAGTTCTAGAGAAATAGACAAGAGCCGTTATCACTCTCTTCACGTTGTCTTGATGACGACGGGGTAGTAAGCCATTTCATCGCGTTCGAGCATAGAGAAATATACAAGAATCTCTATCCCTTTCTTTGTTGTCTCTTGGTGATGAAGAGGTAGTAGGTCATTTAATCGAGTTCGAGTTGCTGTTGTATTTTACTCTTTGGTTGGACATTAAACGGACAGAAATAAAAGGGAATGCTTATTTTCATACGATGCGATCAACATAAAACATAATTTAACTGTCATTAGTATCAATCGAATACTAATTAAACTTAGTTTGTTGCATCGTTTTCTTCTGGTTGCTTATCACTCTCTCGCCTATCCACTCTGTTTTCTACCATTTTCCAAGTACATAGTCGATCAGCTGTGTCACGGATACCCCCTGATCGAAGGAAAATAAGACTAAAATACAGGGTGGCTGATAAAGGTGCTACCAAAAAAAAAATTAATAACTTTTTTTTCTTCTATTTAATGAAACTGGTTAATTGGAACGAAGTTCCTTATCGCACGTTGCGGGATGGGGACTAAATGAAAAAACTTTAAACAACTTTTTTTATCTACTTTATTACAACCCATTATTATTAACTATATTGGGTTCGGTTTGGTTTAAAGGGAAGTTTCCTAGGTGGAGCCTGTTTATTACATATTGTAGTTCTGAACCCAATAAAAAGTAAATTTAGAACAGCCAAAGTGCAAGACTGGCACATCCATGGAATACAACCCTGAGCATGGAATTACATTTGCCAGCACACTTACTCCTGCACTCTTACTTTTGGATTGTTTTGTGTCTAGACTAACATATTTGGGGATATTTCTTGTTTAATGGGAAATTTTCTAGGTGGAGCCTGTTTATTACATATTACAGTTTGAACCGAATAAAAAGTAAATTTAGAAAAGTCAAAGTGAAAGAAGTTTAAAAAAATAACATTTACTTAAATAAGTGCGTTTTCTTAAAAAAAGTAAATTTTCTCCAAAAATATACATATTCATATTCTTAAACAGACTACCTTTACTTAACAAAATACCTTATTTTAAAGAAGTACCTTTGCTTAAAAAGTAAATGTTCTTACAAAAAGTCCCTTTTCTTAAAAAAGTAATTTTTTAAATAAGTACCTTTTCTTAAAAAAGTACATTATCTTACAGCAAATTGCATTTTCTTAAAAAACTACCTTTTCTTTAAAGAGTACCTTTTATGTAAAACAAAATAACCTTTTCTTGAGATAAGTACCTACTTAGCATTGTACCTGTTCTTGAAAAAAGGACAAATTCTAAAAAAATTCCCATTTCTTAACAAAAACCTTTTCTTCAAAAAAATTACCTTCCCTTAAAAAAATATCTTTTTTGGCGTAGAATACGTCTTACCTTACGGTATAGGGAGTCATGTCAGATTGTTATTGTTGTAATCTTTATTTCATTGATTATGAGGAAACGGCGAGATAACTTTTTTTAAAAATTTTTTTGTAGGTAAATGAAGATGTTATCTTTCGTTTGATATACATTTCATATTGGTTGATATCTTCCTAATATTTAAATTTCTCAAATGAAAATTGTTTAAACACATACACTCAAACATATGTGTGGTGTTTGGTTGAGTGTTTGAGTTTGTAGCGTGAACACAAACTATGCTGCTGTTTCAGTGTGGACACAAACCTTCGGCTGTTGTTTTGATTGATGAAATATTGAAATTTCGTATATTTACTTATGTATTTAAGTGAAACAAAATGTTAAATGTGAATTTGAATTTAACATGGATATATAATTATAAAAAATATATGAAAAAATTAATTCATACATTTTTATGTTAAATGAAAGTGCTGCCAAGTAAGCAAAATAACAATGCTGCTTGATGCTGTTTGACAGCAGCTGACAGTTGACGTTTAGTAAATTAAAATAAAAACTACTAATCAAAATGGCACCTACACGAAATACAAGAAAGCAACGAGAGGTTGTTATGCAGAGAAATAAATACTCAGGTAAGTTTTGTGTTCCCTTGTTTATATATATTTTCATTAAAAATGTTAATTAATTTGTAGGCGCAACATCAACAATGTATATATGTTTTCTGTCTTATCGGATGGCGTACTCTACGTTAAACTTAATGGCCGTGTCTCTGACACAGCTTGCAGGGACAGTCCGTGGCCGAAGGCCTCGCACAACTGTCTGCGGTTTTTTTTTTACAAACTTTCCTTTTCTTCAAAGTACATTTTCATAAAAATAATATAATACCTTTTCTTTCCTTTTCTTGAGATAAGTAGCCTTTCTGAAACTAAGTAAAAAAATAACGTTTTCCTAAAAAGAGTACCATTTCTTTAAAAAGTACCTGTTCTTAAAAAAAAGTTGGTCTTTGTAGACAAAATTCATACTCTTAAGCTTTTTCTTACAGAAAGTACTTCTTATTGAAAATGGTACCTTTTCTTAAAAAAACATTAGCTTTTAATAAAAGAAGTGCCTCTCAGTAAAGAAACGACCTTTTCGGGAAAATATAATACATATTCTTACAAAAAGGACCTAAAAATTAGCCTTTTTTTTAAAAAAAATACATTCAATAAAAAAAAAACTTCTTAAAACAAGATTATCATTTTACAAAAAGTATATTTTCCTAAAGATCCATTTAAATTATAGTATTTTTCAACAGGCGTGTTGCAACTAACTAGTACATAAAATATAGCGAAAGGAACTGTGTTCCAACCGGGTGTCCCCTGACACCTCATGTAATTTTTTTTTGCTTTTATTTTGCAGATTGATTTTTAGAGTTAACAAAAATGGATAACTGGGACACTGACACAAGGATTTGGATTGTCCGCCGCCATCACGCACTGGAGTCCGTAGTTTCCGTCCAAAGAGATTATAGGCGCACGTTTAGCAGCAATCCTCCGAGCAGATGGACCTTTAAAGAGACATGTTAACAATTTTGCCGAGCATGGGACAGACAACAGAAGACCTTACCATCGAAACCCTTCAGTGCGGACGTAGGAAACAATCGCTGCTGTAGCTGCTGCCGTACAAAACAATCCAAGAGTTTCGACAAGAAGCTTATCTGCTCAAATGGGTATAAGCAGACAGTCATTGCAGTCAATTGTGCACAAAGATTGGGACTTACTCCCATATAAAATTCAAATGGCCAACAAACTGAACGCAGCAGACTTCCAGTTTCGCTTGAAATTTTGCCAGAAGATGCTTCAAATGGTGGAAGAGGACGCAAACATGTTGGACTGTCTTTTCATATCTGACGAGGCCCATTTCGATTTAAACGGCAACATAAACAAACAAAATTGTCGAATATGGAGTGCTTCCAACCCACAGATACTCCATGAGACGGAATTGCATCCACTTCGTGTCACAGGGTGGTGTGCAGTTTCATCTACTTCTTCAAAGAAAACAGTCACACCGTTACGGTTACTGGAGACCATTACTTGAGCATGTTGCGAGAGTTTTTCTATCCAGAATTACGCCGAATGAGAATTTCTTTCAAGTCTGTGTGGTTTCAGCAAGATAGTGCAACGCCTCATATAGCCCGGCCTGTTATGACAGAATTGCGACGAAAATTTCCCAATAAGCTGATATCCAGAAACTCCACATTCCGTTGGCCCCCCAGGTCGCCTGACTTTACTGCATCTGACTTTTTCTTGTGGGGTTATTGCAAACAGGAAGTCTACAAAGAAAACCCAACAAATTTGAATTCCTGTCTCGACTCTCCAAGCAGTAATGAACCACTTTTTGGTAAGATACCGCACATGCATCAACGAGCAGGGGGGGGGGGGGCATTTAAATTCCATCATTTCTAAAACCAATTAAGCTATATTTAATAAAATTTAATGAGCTTTAACATGAATAAAAGAAATATTAATTCCATACACTGAAAAAAAAGTTAATTGAGTTTCTTAATGTAGCAATATTCATCAGCCACTCTGTACAAGAGCAACTCGAACTCGATGAAATAACCTACTAGTACCTCGTTGTCATCAAGAGAATGTGAAGACTGAAGGGTAGACCGTGTATGATGTGGTTGCTTGTCTGAAACTCTCTTAGTTTGATTCTGCTCTCATTCTTTGTATATTCTTTTAAATAGTTTATCCCGTGGAGAAATATTCTTAGAGTGTGCAACAGCTGTTAAAACTTTGAACAGATGTCACGTCGCAAGTTGAAATTTCTCGAGTTGGAGTAGCAGATGACAAAACTAGCGTTAAACATAATTTAAAAGCAATTATCATCAATAAAATATAATTTAGAAACCATTAGTATCAATCGAACATAATTTAAAAGCCATTAGTATCAATCGAACATAATTTGAAAGACATTAGTATGAATCAAACATAATTTGAACATAGTTTGCATATCGCTCATTCTTTCATCCACTTTCTTTTTCATGATTTCCCAACTTCGTAGTCGCTGATCTGTGGCATCGAAACCCCCTGGTCTATCCCTATCTTTAAGTTCTCACGATGACGACGAGGTAGTAGGCCATTTCATCGAGTTCGAGCATAGAGAACTAGCCAAGTGTTTCTATCTTGGGCCATGGATACGCCCAGCGGGAATATTAAAATTATAATAGAACCGATATTATAAAAAAAATTATGGAACACGGAAAATTTAAAAAAAAAACGGTTGGACCAGGGGGTTTCGATGCCACAGATCATCGAATATTCACTTGGAAAATCATGAAAGTGGATGGAGAAATAAGCGATAGGCAAACTATGTTTAACTTATGTTTGATTCATACTAATGTCTTTTAAATTATGTTCGATTGATACTAATGCGTTCTAAATTATGTTTATTTAATGATAATGATTTTTAAATTATGTGTGAAGCTTGTTTTGTCATCTGCAACTCCAAATAGATGAAACTCCAACTTGCGACGTGACATCCGGTTAAAGCTTTAAAAGCTATTGCGCACTCTTAGTATATTTCTCTATGTTCATAACAGAGGACCTACTCTATTCTTCGTAATACATCTTCATACCATTATGGATCCACCACCATGTTTCATGAGAAATAGAGAAATAGCCAAGTGTTTTTATCCCTCTCTTTACTTCTCCCGATGACGAAGAGGTCGTAGGCCATTTCATCGAGTTCGAGTTGCGGATGAAGTCTACTCTTTGGTTGGACATAAAACCGACAGTAATAAAAGAGAATGAATAGTTTCGTTCGATGAAACCAATATAAGACATAATTAACTGTCATTAGTATCAATCAAACACTATTTAAACTTACTTTGCTGCATGGTTTGTTGCTGGTTGCTCATCGCTCTCTCGACTATCCACTCTGTTTTCTATCAATTTCCTACCATATTGTGCATCAGTTGTGTCATGGATACCCCCCGATGCAACCAAAATAAAACCTAATTTAGCTGTCATTAGTGTCAGTCCATTTACAACTTCATATTTGATCAGCTGTGGCATGGGTGAAAATCAATATATATCTTCAATATCTATCACAAAAGTGTTAATTTATAAGGGACCAATAAAATTGCTATGGATTTCAAATAAATCTGGCGTTAAAACAAGAACTGCAGTACACGATAAGCAACATAACAAAGAACATAACATATCCGAAATATAAAGTAGCAATTTTTAATTTTCAAAAATAAAACTGCATTTTAAAAAAAGAAGATTTAAAAATGGATTATAAAATCTAAAATAAAAACAGCAGACAGTTGTCCGAGGCCTTCGGCCACGGACTGTCCCTCCAGGCTGTATAAGAGACACGGCCATTAAGTTTAACGTAGAATACGCCATCCGATAAGACAGAAAACATATATAACAATAAATGATAAATAATATAAGCAAATGAATTTATTGTTATATATGTTTTCTGTCTTATCGGATGGCGTATTCTACGTTAAACTTAATGGCCGTGTCTCTGACACAGCCTGCAGGGACAGTCCGTGGCCGAAGGCCTCGGACAACTGTCTGCTGTAATTTTTATATTTACCAACGGCATTTGATTCAAGTCCGTTTAAAAAAAAATATTATGTTCAATTTTTTTAAACTTAATTTAATTTATGTATTTTAATTAATATTTTTATTGAAATAAGTTCCGCGAATGTTGAGAGGGCCGCCCTAATATTAAAAAAGGTTTACCTTATCGAGTCTTCGCATTAGCATTCGAGCGTTGTGTGAAAGCTTTACGCTTTACAATTCAAAATTAATGTTACAACAGCTTTATTGAAGCTTTCGCAAAAAAGCTTTATTACGTTAGCTTACTGTTTGTTTCACTTTTTACTAGATACATGTTGCCAAGCAACATTAGCTTGCTGTTCGTTTCACTTTTTACCAGATACATGTTCCTAAGCAATGTTGAGCAACCAAAAACACTCAACCAAACACCACACATATGTTTGAGTGTATGTGTTTAAACAATTTTCATTTGAGAAATTAAAATACTAGAAATATATCAACCAATATGAAATGTATATCAAACGAAAGATAACATATTCATTTACCTACAAAAAAAATTTTAAAAAAATTCATCTAGCCTTTTCCTCAAATTCAATGAAATAAAGATTACAACAATAAAAACCTGACATGACTCCTCATACCGTAAGGTAAGACGTATTCTACGTCAAAAAACAAAACAAAAATCACAAACTTTAACTGGCAGATTTGCATCAGAAAAGCAACTCTGATTCATGCACTCAAAAGAAAAGCTTATCATAAAGTTTAGTTCAGAATGTACTTACTTAGTTCCCAAAATATACTTGATCAAATAAATTTTTACTTAAATGAACGTACAAAATGTGTCAACTAAAAATATGGATGACATTTTCCATAAATTTGCCATTCGCACGTTTTTTAAAATATTCCCTCCCACATTAAACATCATTACATTTGATAATGACATGAACTGAAACTGTACTTTCATGCATTTTTATTTATTGGAATTTTCGTACAACAATGGAAATTATGTACTCATTACTTGTGAACCCTCATAGAACTTAGTCCTACGTTCATTAACGATGGCATAGTAGAAACCGTGGTCAACTGTGAATTGTTTGGGAATAGACGCACGAAAGTCCTGACCTTCTTCCAATCCTATAACAAAAGTATTAATTTATAAAACAAAAATATATTACGATTGATTTCAATAATTCGGGATATAAAAAACACAGCATACAATTTTTAGCAAGTCTTAAAAGAAAGCAGTAACAAATATTTTGGCTTTAGTTTTGAATTCATTCAGAAAGTACAAACAAGAAATACAAAAATACACAAAGAAAAAGTTCCACCAAAAGCATAAATTTGATTGGCATATTTGCTGCACAATACGCATTTGCACAAGACTCGTAGCGGGATGAAGTGAAACAGTAGCAGACTAACAAGAGCACCAACACGAATATTTTACTTTAGTTCAAATTTTTGTATTTTCTTCTCACAATTTAGCATTAATTCCATTTTTCTTTTTTATTAATGAAGAAAACAAATGAATCGCTGATGATTAAACCACATGAGTCAATTTTTGTTCAAAATTACTTTTATGCTGTTTTCGCATTCTAAACGGAAACTTACACAGTGTGTGCAGAAATGACCTGAGTCAGGTTGTTAAAAATCTCAAAGTTCAGCGTACAAGAACTAAAATTAGTGTAGAACCCACATGAGTCAGTGACTCACGCTGTTCCTACTCCTAATGGCAACATTATTATCAAATTGACTTATGTGGTTTCTGCAATCAGCGTTTCAAATGTTCTAAATTCAAAAAAGGTGATTTTATTTTAAAAGTTTAATATGCATAGGAAGACTTCTGGCGAAAAACATTGTACAACGCATCATAGAGAAAACTCATTCATTGGTAGACTGAGATCCTTCCTACCACTTACAATTTGCACAAGTTTAAGTCTAATGTCAACAAATACTATTGTTTCTCCTTCCTTGTACCTAACTGTCCACCAACACAAAGCATCTCATTTAAAGGGGGCATTCCCAGAGTGCAGTTTATACGCAAGCGACAAAATATATATCTTAAACATTGTGAACACTTAGTTCAGCTTTAGCCAACAGAAAATCTCCATGCTGAAAAATCTGTAATTTTTGTTGGTTGGATGCAAATATTACGTGTGTTTGGAGCTCGTAGCAAATATAGTATACTTGTGTCCAAACATGACGTATTTGGTATACAATACGAGTATTACATGTTGTAGACACAATGACAAATATGTTATACTATACGTGTTTGTGGCCCAAGTATAGCTGTGTTTGGGATACAACTAAAGCTGCGTTTGTTGCACTATTTACACTCAAATGAGTGCAAGGGAATAAAAGAGGTACACAGAGATTTTTCACAGTTAAAGTTGGATATGTGTAGCTGGAGTTTTGTATTATTTTTCAGTCAGTGATTCATAAAAATTCCTAAATGCGTGTGGGCAATTTACAGATGAAGTGAGTAAATCTTACATCTGTTGCGGTTTAGGTTCATGAATTCAGTCGTCAATCAAACAGAAGATAGCTAATGCACATGGTTGATTAAGTAAGGATACTGTGGAAAAAATGTATATTACTCGCTAAAAAATCTCTCTTTTGTATATTTGTTGGACCAGTTTGTTCTCGATTGATTTTATATATATGTAAATGGGTTTTCTGGTCGTCAGTATTTGCGCAAATAAAACTCAAATTTTCATTTCGCTTTCCTCCTACGCGTTTCGGCAATTTGCTGTCGCCTTCATCAGGGTGTCTGATAAAATATATTTTATTATTATAATTTCGTTCGCCTCAAATTTTAACATTATTTACCAAATTTTTAATTAAATTAAATTTATTAAATTAATTAATACAAAAAACACATAAAAACATGATTTGCACCAACATATCGACACGTTCCCGGCAGAATGTATTAAGCGACAAAATGGAAATTGTTCAGGAAACGAAAAAAAAACTTTCTGTCAAGTAGCTGATTTGTATTATTTTTTCGGTTATTACCATTTCATTTGCTTAATAACTCATGACGTAGTTATGCAAGAGACATTCTCTGTATATCGAAATGTGGAGCTTGGCATAAATTTTGAGAAGTCATTGTCGCCAAATATGTCGCTTAATACATTCTGTCGGGAACGTGTCGATATTATACAATAATATAAACAATCACAATATAAACAAGTAGACTGAAACACAATATTCTCGTAAAGTTGTAATTGTACACTAATATTATCATCTTATCACAGCAGAGTAAGCATATCCGATGTTGTCAGTGTCTTCTTTGGCATTTATTGGCTTGCGTATTTGCTATTAGATTCTCAAGCTCTCCAGTGTCAATCGCGTTCTCTCTCTTCGCTCTATGTCCAATATTCTCGTATTGTCAAAATCTGCTATGTGGTTCATTGCCGCCAAATGTTTTGCCAAAGCTGTGTTCATCTTATTTTTCTCTGCATCTGTTTTATGCTCTGCGATCCGTATCTCAGGAGCTCGTTTTGTTGTTCCTATACATGCAATGGGAGAGAAGGAGAAATTTGTGGACAAATATATATCTCTCTATTTTGTTGTTTGCCAATCAGTTTTACATGTTTGAGACACAGTGACTAAAATATTGTAATACCTGTGTTTGTGATCCAAATACATCTGTGTTTATGATACAAACACAGCTGTGTTTGTTGCACTGTTTATTTTCCATCGAAAGCAAGAAAATACAAGAGGGACAAAGAGAGATTAGTCACCGTCTTACTTGTAAGCGTGAAACTGTATTTTTGCTTTGTTCCTGCAGTCAGTGATTCATAACTATTCCTGAATGTGTGTCTAAATTGCAGATGAAGTGAGTGTTTCTTATTTTGGCTTATGTATTGCATTTTATTTATTTATTATTTTTCTTTTATTTACGAAATATTAACAAGATTAATATTAAGATTTATAGCACTGGCGACTAAGGCCTTCAGCTAATATTTTGGTATGGCAATTAAGAATGGTAATTGTGAATGGTAATGGTAATTAAGAATTGGTGAATTGGTAATTAAGAGGTTTATATTGCGTTTTAGTTTCATACATTCAAATGTCAATGCTTCATCGGTTAGAGGATATGGCTGAAATGGTTTGTGATGTTGCTTCGGTGGCTGTGTATGCACGGGGTATCCATAACACAGCTGATCGACTATGTAACAGGTGGCGCAAAAGTAAACTTCCGATGTTTTTTGGGTGTAATTTAAAAAAAAAAATGAAAAACTTTGATTCTTCTTGTGGATTATTTTTATTTGGTCTTTTAATTTTTTTTACATCAAGTCGAGAATATGATGTCACGTAAATAGCCGCCGCCACAGTTGATTGTCATTTGAGCCCTTTTTATGGCATTTTCCATCACTTTGGCCAAAACTTCCGGCGATACGTCCTCACATTCTTGACGGATATTGTCTTTAAGAGCTGCAAGAGTCTGAGGCTTGTTGACATAAACCCGCGACTTCAAAAAGCCCCACAAAAAGAAGTCTGGAGCGGTCAAATCAGGCGATCTCGCTGGCCAGTGCTAATCTCCAAAACGGGAGATTAGGCGCCCGGGAAATGCATCCTTCAGCATATCGGTTGTGGCACGTGCAGTGTGTGCCTTTGCACCGTCCTGTTGGAACCACATGTTTTCCAATCCCAATTCATCAAGTTGCGGCAAAAAGAACTCATTGATCATTGCTCTGTAGCGTGGCACGTCGTCTGGTCGATGTCGACGGCGCTTCCATAACATCCTCGGCTACAGCAGCAATATTCTCTGCAGAACGGCTACTCCGGCGTCTGCCACGCCTGGCAGCATCTCGTGTTGTGCCAGTCTCTTCGAGGCGAGCGGCTAAACGTCGCAGTGTTTCACCAGTAGGCGTTGGACGGCCAGGAAATCTGCGACGAAATTCACGTTGTGCCAAAGTCACCGACCGATTATTGGTCAAATAAATAGTCAGCAATATTCCGCGTTCTGGAGCAGTATTTCGCATGTGTTTACTACACAAATGTCAAAACAGAACTGACATTAGGGGCCAATCGCAAAATTTATAGCATTTTCTGATAGGAGGATTACTTTTGCGCCAACTTGTAGTATGAAGTTTATAGAAAACAGAGTGAATAGACCAGAGAGCGATAAGAAACCAGTAGCAAACCATGAAGCAAACTACGTTTAAATAGTGTTTGAATGATACTAATGACAGCTAAATTATGTTGTATGTTGGTTGCATCGAACGAAAATACGCCTTTCCTTTTACTTCTGTCCGTTTTAGGTCCAACCAAAGAGTAAAATACAACTCTATGGTAGAATCATATATATACATATGTATATTGAAATCAAAAAATAATTTGTTTCCATTATGTTTGGCAGGAAATATGCACATGTTTCCACATAAGTATATGGACTGTTTGGCAGGAAGCACGCGAATGCTTCTACGTAAGTATATGACTGTTTGGCAGGAAGCACGCATATGTTTCCACGTAACAGCGTACATGTTTGCCAGTAAACAGTCTAATGTTTCCATTTAAATACATGTGAGTTTAAACCCCGTTTCCCATTACATCCCATGAAGGGATTAAGGAGAGCTTCTCACAACCAGTAAGCTGTGCGCTTTCTAATTTGTCACTTACTAATTGGGACCTACAGTTTTACCCCGGTTCCGAACGGTATTTTGAGAAGGTTTTTCATGGCTAAGTACTCGATAGTGTCGCCATCACTATTCGAGGTGACCGTCGTCTAAATAAATGTAAGGATGTCAGAGCAGGGGTCTAACCCACGTTGTCATGCACAAGAGCCGCGCAAGCTAGCCATTGCACCACCGACGGAATATATGAATGTGTTCCAAACATATACATGGTTTCTGCAGCATATGTGTGGAAGAATATATTACACAGACCGTTTTTTTCAGCGTGTGTACTCGTATGGGATTTTTTTCATTTTTATAAAGAATAATAAGCTCCGCATAGATAAAAAAAACAATATTATGACAAAATCGACCAGACATTTACGACGTTTCCAAAATGTATGCTACTCTGAGCAATGTTAAGAAAAACATTCGTACACGCTGAAAAATCTGTTTTTTGTTGTTTGGTTGCAAATATAACGTGTTTATAGTTAGTCGCAAATATACCATACTTGTGCCCAAACACATTGTGTTTGCTATACATTATTAGATGTTTGAGACACAATGGTAGTAGGCTATAATATATGTCTTTGAGATCCAACTGTGGCTTTGTTTGCTGAAACCTACTATCCGCTATCGGCCAGATTTGTCTTGAGCCTATACAACCTGTGTCCCTCGTCCAACTCTCTTACATGTCGCAGGCACAAGCGTTTTACACTCCAATTTCCGAGGAACCAGTAAGGTAGTCCCATGCCAAAGCTCAGCTTATCCGCCCAGAATGCCGCTGTACTCTTGCACCCACATGAGGTGAATATCGTACTGGGGGCCATCTCTTTAAGATATGTTGAGCAGCCCTATGCAGATGTTGAATTCAGGAATGCTGATTCCAGGGACTTGATGACCGGCTCACTGTCCGACATATCATTGACCCCAATAACTGCTGGACTATTATCCCTCAGCCAGTCAGCCAACATTTCTGCCTCATACGCGCTACAATGATCAGGTAGTCTACGAGAAATTGACAACACTAGTTCCCCAGAGTAGAGCTCGTAGCCTACCTCACCATTCATTTTTGGCCCATCCAAGTCCGTTTACCCATTCTCTATGTATAATGGGTAATCGTGAGGGGTAATTCCCCATTGTCGTGGGAACCCACGGTAACCCATTAATCACGAAATACGAACACTGATTTTAAGCAACGAGACAATGGTCATACTAGCACAAGCGAGTGATAAAATAGCAAATTTTGTTTGATTTAGCAGCGCAAAAAACGGTAAAAATAAAAAAATAATATATATAAATAAATATAAATATAAAACAAAGTTTTAAAAAATCACTGCCTAGCAGATTTCAAAATTTTAGAAAAATTTTAGTTCTTAGTTCCCAAAATATACTCAATCAAGTTATTTTTTTTAAGTGAACAAATTGTATGAATTTTCTTTGCATTTGCCATTCGCTCATTTTTCTAAATTACCACCCCCCCCCCCCCCCCCAGTAAATATACTCCATCATTACATTTTATAATGGCATGACCTGACACTGTCATTTCAGGAACTTTTATTTATTGGATTTTTCGCAATACAATCGAAATTATGTACTCATTACTTGTGAACCCGCATAGAACTCCGTCATATGATCATTAACGATGGCATAGAAGAAACCGTGGTTAACGTTGAATGATATTGTTTTCTGTATATACCCGCGAAAGTCCTGCCCTATCAGATTTACTATAACAAATGTATTAATTTATAAAGGAGAAATAAGTTACAATTGATTTCAATAAATTGTAGCAAATGTTGTAAAGAAAGCACATTATGCAGTAACAAATAGATTGGGTTTAGTCATATTCATTAAAAGGCGCATATTTAATTAAAAAGTTTATAAAGGAAATATACATTTTTTACTGCCTCGCTATCAACTTATAGGGTGTAGAAAATGAAAATTTATTGTAAAACCATTTTTTTTCAATCTCAGGCATAAAGGAATTACGACTTTGATTACCTCAGGCAAGTATGGGTTTTTGGTCCTGTAATTTTTGAGCCGAGAATGTGTTTCATCCAACTATTGGCAATTTCAGTCTACATGCTGACAGTTCCGACAACGGTATGAGACTGATTGACTTTGCCGCGGAAAAAACATGGTCATCAGTGCTACAAGATCCTCGCATAAAGACAACCACAAGGCTACTTGGGTATCCCCTTATCAAAGAACGAAGAACCAAATTGATCACGTGGTAATTGATGGAAGGCACTCATCCAGTGTAATGGACATACGAGTGATCAGAGGAGCTAACATCGATTCTGATCACTACCTGGTAGCAGCAAAGGTTCGCACAAGATTAAGTGGATACAAAACCAGACACAGAGAAGCAAGATATCGAAAGCTACAATTATCAGAGGTAGCTACATCCTATTCAATTAAGCTCTCGCAACTTTTGCCGCAGACGCCTCCCCCTTCCGATGACGATACTGAAGCGCAGTTTAAACCCATTTCCGATTCTATACAAACTACCGCACACGGAAAGAAAAAACTCGTTCCTCCCAAACGAAATCTCAGATAACTGAAGTTCGTTTGGGGGCTGTAGTTGGGAGAAACGAACTTATGTTAAGCCATACATATTATTTCGTTTGGGAGAACCGAAAAATGTTTGCAGCAAACGAGTTATAAAAAAATAAGCTGAAAAAAAACGTTTGCGAGAAACGAAAAACGGTTCCGCCAACTGTTCCCTCGGTTACAGCAACCGAGTTGTAGTTGATCCTAACGAAAAAAACGTTTGAGGGAACTGAACAACGTTTGCAGTAAACGAGTTATGAAAAATTAAAGCTGAAAAAAAGTTTGTGATAAACGAAAAACGGTTCCACCAACTGTTCTTTCGGTTACAGCAACCGAGTTGTAGTTACTCTATTCAGTACATTACTTATACATTAAAATTTATATTTATGGCTTCCATAAAATCTTTTTTGTGTAAATTTCCAACTTTTATGATTTTGGTTTTACCCATAAAGTTTGTTTTAAAAAAAGTTGGAATTTTTGTCTATCTTTTTTCAGTGTCTACGTACACGTCCGTCTCGACTTGCATTAAAATAACAACTAAAAGTGCAGCAAACTACAACGCGCCAGTTGTCCATCCAAGATATATTGACAAGGCAAAAGCCTTTTATGTGTATGCGTTAGTGTGTATGTCATAGAGTAAATATGGGTAGAGAAAATCTTTCACTCACCAAATTTCTGACATTTGTCCTCGTGTGATGTATACGTTTGATGTTGAAAAGAATTGCTTTACTAATACCAGATAGAGGCAATGGTTCAAAACAACGAACAAAATAACACCAACGGCATTTCGTTTTGTGTGTTAAAATTAATGTGTTAAATACGACACAAATGTATGCTAACAATAACAGTCAATAAAAAAGTTTAAAACACATTTAAATTTCACAGTTTTTCAACAAAATGCCATGAAAAATTAAAGCAAGAAGTTATTATAATTCCACCTGGTGTATATCACTTTTCGTCAAACATCTCTCTATCACACCGACCGCATCACGAAGAGTGTGAAAGGAAACGTCAGATGAGACAAATGGCGGCTCTACTATAAATTTACTCTATGGTGTATGTCAAACGAGTGGACTGTGTATACAGTCGACAGAAAGAGAGAAATTTACGTTCTTCGTACTCATTAGAAAAATGGCTAATTTCAGTTAGCGCAAACGGTTTTTAACTTGCGACAAATGTAATTTTGTACTCGTTTAATGCAAGCGAGATCTCGTTTGCAACAACATGATATACATTTGCGATATATGAGTTTATTTGGTAGAACTACATAAACGGTTGCGATTAATAAATTAATACAAACCAATCAAAGTATTGTTGTGGCAACCGAGCAATAAACGTTTTTTTTCTTTGCGTGCAACAACCGTATTTGGGTTTGAAAAACCGCTTCGCAACAATCCATGGTACGATGAAGAGTGCCGCATAGCAAATGATGAAAATTGTAACGTCAGCTGCGACTGAGCGATATAGGGAAAAAAGAAAGGAGGTAACCCGTCGCTTTAGCCGTATGAAACGACAGTGGAGAAAGCGTAACAGTTAGAAAATTGAGACATAAGGAAGGGAGAACGGAACCCGAAAAATCTACCAACAAGTCAAGCACACAACTAATACAGCATTGGCACTGGCATCAATTTTCTTCATTTTGTCACTTTTGTTGATTTCAAGTAGAGATTAGCAAACTTTGTTTGATTTCCCATACGTTTTGACAGACGACAAATCGGTTATTTTTTCTTATTTGTATAGGAATCAGGAAACAAATGCTTGATTTGCTTTATGCAACGCTGTTTTATCTCACACTACGAACGAATAGTACGTTTGTTTACAACCATTTCAATCACGGCGCTTCATTGTGGTGGTACCTCTAGAATACCCGACTTATTTATTTATCGCATTTCTTAGGTATTTATTGTTTCTCAAACATATATTTTTAGACTTTTTTGTTTACTTTAATTCCTGGAAAACATTTCTGCTGAATTTAATTGTGAAAAAATACCAGACAAAGCAAAATGCCTCTTGTTGTCGGCTTATTGTGTTTGTTGTCGTAGTAACAGTACCTCGTCAATGCGACTTGACTTTCAATAAAATCAAGAAAAACCCCAATGTGAACACGTCAGATTTTGTTAGGACATTTGATACGAAATCAGGAAAATATTTTGCAGTGCGAATGAGCTATAATGGGCATGGTTCAGGGCCCCTTCTGTAAACAAAAGGACAGAAATCTCATCACAGATGTGCAGAGCATGTTGGGAATATGGAGAAGTCATTTCTTCGTGCTACTGGTACCTGGGATATCCAATGACAATGTGAAAATATATTTGAATTTGAACGACGACGTCGATTGCCCCCATTCTAACCAAGCCGAGGTCCGGCTTAAAAACCACAAAGCCGCAGGACCGGTTGAATTACCGGCATACCTATTTAAAGCAGTGTCGGGGAGTTTTCAAATTCCTATTCCCGTAGGAATAGGCAAAAATATGCTGCTACTGAGAAGTTTACACACGTACACTATAAGTTTATTCGTGTGATATACGATGATAAACGATCGGCAGTTGCTTTGTTGCATTTTGTTGTCATTTCGTCAAAGTAAATCAAATCAGTTGCTCTTCAGTACTTGATGAAGCAAGACTACGTTTCTCAACTTTTTCCAATCAATTGAGACGATGACCTGATAAGCTGCATGTATCAGGTCATTAGGAAAATTTAGTTAGATGAATGCGTGCCCAGCGAATGGAGTCTCAGTGTACTATGCCCCATATTTGAAAAAAGTGACCCAAGTCTCTGTGCTAACCACCGAGGAATAAGCCGTTTATCCATATCAGACAGGATTATATTAAATATGATGTGCGAAAGACAACCCAATTATCGCTGACATAATTGGACAGAACCGGTGTGGCTTTAGGCCCGGAAATCGAGCAGTTACAAGATTTTCACGCTTCGCCAAATCCCGGAGAAGACCCAAGAAAAACAAATCGACACCTATCATCTATTTGTCGATTATAAGGCGTCCGTCGATAGCCCGATACGGAAGAAACTCTACGAAGCAATGTGTGAGCTTGGTATTCCAGCAAAATTCATACGCCTTTGCAGGATGACCTTGGCGAACACCAAATTCGCAGTGGCAGTTGAAAGCATCCTACCGAATCATTCTAAACTAAGCGAGGCCTCAGGTAAGGCGACACCCTATCGTGCGATCTCTTTAACATCTTAATGGAGGTCATTATGAGAAAAGCTGCACTTAACATGAATAAACCCACCAGCAGCAAAAGTCGAATGCTGCTCGCGTATGCTGATGATGTATGTAGATATCATTGGGCGCACAATGAGAGAACGTACTGCGTTTTTTTAGAGAATTGAGAAAGCCTCAGCAAAAGTGGGTCTGACGGTAAATTAGGATAAGACAAAACTAATGGTTTCAACGAGCAGGGCCTCCACGCGATTAGACCAAGCGTGAACGTTGATAACCGTTATAATTTCGAGGTGGTGGACGAATTTATATACCTCGGAACTGCGTTAAACTACAACTCAGCCTTGAGTACAAGCGGAGAATTGTGCTTGCGAATAGATGTTATGTTGGGGTAAGCAAGCAGTTTAGAGATAGAACCTTCTCTCGAGTAGCAAAAGTCCATCTATTCGAGAATCTCATACAACCTGTCTTGATTTATGGCGCAGAAGCCTGGGTCTTATCGCAAGCAGACGAGACATTTCTAGGTGTCTTCGAGAGAAAAATACTCCGAAAAATGTTTGGCCCTATAGTGCACAACGGCGAGTAACGACGACGTATGGACCATGAGCTGCACATATCCCGACATTGACTTAGTTAAGCGGATCAAAATAACGCGATTGCGCTGGCTAGGACATGTCAGTAGAATGGATGGAGACGAACCGGCACGAAGGGTTTTCGAAACCGAACTCGAACGAATACAAAAAATAGGAAAACCAAGACTCCGCTTGAGGGTACCTGCGTATACTTGGTACTCGTATTTCCAACGGAAGAGAAAGGGAAAAAGATCGAACTGGTTGGTGAAATCTGTATTCATCGTTTTGTAAGGTCCCTAACCCACTGGAGTTGTTCGAGAGCGGATATGTAAGTAAGGACTATCGAGTAATTAGCCATGACAAAACTTCTCGAAACCCCTTTCGATGCCGGTGTAAAACCTTAGATCCCAATCACTGTGAGTGTGAAGTTAAAAAATAAATAGCTGGCAATAGCAAATTTTATTTTATGAGTGTAGACATATCTGGATATACATAGACATATCGGGATAAAGAAAAAACTCGTTCCTCCCAACCGAAATCTCAGATAACTGAAGTTCGTTTAGGGACTATAGTTGGGAGAAACGAACTTCTATTAATGCATACATGTCATTTCGTTTGGGGGAACCAAAAATGGAAGTAGCAAACGAGTTATACAAAATTAGAGCTGCGAAAACGTTTGCGAGAAACGAAAAACCATTCCACCAACTGTTCTTTCGGTTACAGCAACCGAGTTCTAGTTACTCCAAAATAAAAAAAACGTTTGCGAGAAATGAAAAACGTTTGCAGTGTACGGGTTATGAAAATTAGAGTTGGAAAAACGTTTGCGAGAAACGAAAAACGGTTCCACAACTGTGCGACCGAGTTGTAATTAAAACCTTTAAGCTCTAAACTCTATTTTGTTTAAATTTCCAATTTTCATGATTTTGGTTTTACCCATAAAGTTTGTTTTAAAACAAAGTTGGAATTGTTGTCTACTGTGGAAGTCTGTCTCGCTAAAGGCTCAGAAATCTACGAGTCGTCAATTGTCCATCCAAGATATATTGACAAGGTAGAAGCATTAGAGTGTGTGATCACTTTGAGTGTGTATACGAGTGTGTATGCAAAACGAGTGGATAAGACTGTGTATTCAGTCGACAGAATGAGAGAAATTTACGTTCTTCGTAATCTGTTCTCTCATTAGGAAAATGACTAATTTTAGTTATCGCAAACGTTTTTTAAATTGCGGCAAATGTAATTTTGTACGCGTTTGATGCAAACGACAACTCGTTGGCAACAACATGACGATATAATATATTATGACTTTATTTGGGAGAACTACATGAACGGTTGCGATTAATAAATTAATACAAATCAACCAAAGTATGTATAGTTGCGGCAACCTAGCAATACACGTTTTTTTTCTTTCCGTGCAGCATTTAGTTCTGCGATGAAGAAAAGACAAAACCGATGCTTTGATTTTCCTTGAAGTTGTACGAATTGTACGAATCGGTCTTTTTTTGTTGTTTGAATGCAAATATAAAGTATTTGTACCTTGTCGCAAATATAGTATACTTGTGCATAAACACGTTGTGTTTGCTATTCAATATAACATGTTTGGGACACAATGATTGACAGGTAATAATATATGTATTTGTAGTCCAAGCGTGGCTTTGTTTTAGGAAAACTGCTAAAAATAAAAACGAGACAGACAACAAAGAAACAAAAAGGCAGCAGATCTTCAATTCATGAATACAATTCTTGCAACCATGTGCATGTTTCTTGCAACATGTTGCTGGGCCGTTATTTTTCAGCATGTATGTACCATTACAAGGAAACCCGGTTAATTGCAGGGTTTTTCTTGTTTTCACTAAAACAGCATTTTTATACGATTTTCATAAAAGATAACTTAAGTAGCAGCCTATTAGTTTTCATAATGCTTTATAGCGCTAGCAGCAAGGATGTTCAGTTTTAGAAACATTTAATACAATAAAGCTGAATTGTTAAAATGCAAGGAACACATAGACAAGTGACACACACAAATAAGTTTTGACAAAAGCTGAGCAAAAGTCGTGTAAATTGTTAGTTGCACATCGAAGCATAAACGAGCGAGAGAGCGTAGAAATAGGGGCACAAGAACTCACCAGTGGCAACAGCGGCTTCGGTACCCTTCTCATTGACCTCAATGAAAGCCTTGTGGATGGCTTTGGAAATTTTTAAAGGTGCAGAAGATTTCAACATTTTATCGAATTCAGCTTCGTCGGAGAACATGCGACTCATACCCAACTGGGAAATAAAATAAATGTGTAGGTTAAATCTTCTCTCTCTTGTGGTAATTCACTTGTACCTTCATCAGTGGATCGGTTAATTCAACAGAGAACTCAGCCTTGAATTTAGGCAAGCAGACACGGACTTCCTTCTTCTGCATTTTCTTGGACAACTCTTGCAAAGAGGTGGTTTTCAATTTCTCCTGCAAAGCAGCCAACCCAGTGCGTGAGTTGGGCAAGATGATTAACATGGACAAATCGGAATCCTTGTAGGGCAATTCCACAGCAGCGGCATCCAAATCAGGGAATGTACCATAACGGAAATGATCTTTCTGATGCATCATTTGCACCTGAATAGAATTAGTTTCATCGGTGTAGAAATCTCGTTCTTCGGTACCATCAGCGGAGAACTCATGGAGCCATTCACCCTTGAAGTAAATGGCATTCAACAATACCAAACGGGTATTGGAATTCAGGGCGCTTGCGGTTATAAGATCCTTAATCAAGTTATTGGTCTTCGACTCCACCCAACCATTGATGGATGCGGCAGCTATAGCGCTTTGTGCAAAATCTATGTTTTCAGCCGATGAGAAGAATTTCTTAGAGAGCAATTCATTGTATTTGTCTTCGACTTCGTGACCCTTCATAACGTAGATCTTGTTGGCAATTTTCAAAATATTGCTTTTCTCGTAGATAGACAATACTGAGTAGTAGTTTTCGGCCAAGGCATCATCATCTTGTGACTTGAAACCCAAAGCTTTGTCCATTTGGAGGGCAGTTTCACCGGTAGCGCCCAGGCGAGCCATAGCAACAGAAGTTTGAATGGAGAAAGGCGAGAATACGATATCCTTATTGACATTGGATTTAGCCAATTCAGAGAAAAGCTCAACACCGAAGTGTTCCAAACTATTGGCAAACTCAATGTTGGCCATATTGGTGGTGGGATTTTGGATGACCGAGGGGAAGATTACAAGCAGAATAGCAAAAATGCTAAGGATGGTGGGAGGTATTAAAAAACAAGAACAATTTTATTGACTAATATAGAGAAAAGCATATACTAATATTTGGCCTATAGTTACACTATCTGAATTCTCATCTGCGTCGACTATAAAAAATCAATTTGAATCTCGCCGAAGAGTCGATAGACAAGTATCGGTTTGAGCTACACAGATTCGTTATTACATACGAAACAAGTGTGTTTGGACACATTCACACAAGTTTCAAATTAAGTTTTTGACAACTCATAAAGTGTGATTATAGCTTTAGTAAATCTTAAGATAAAATAAATAATTAGTATCCTATTATATACCATGCAGGGAAGGGAAAACTTCTCGTAATCAGTGAAATGCTCCCGTTCTAGTTTTAAACATACTCATTGGGATGTACAGTTTTACACCGGTTCCGAAAGGTTTTTTGAGAAACTTTTTCATGGCAAATTACTCGGTAGTGACGCCGACACTACGCGAGATGAACGCCGCCCAAAGAAATGTAAGATGGTCAGAGCAGGGATCGAACCCACGTTCACGGCTACTTAAGATAATAGCTGCGTTCGATAACATTATAATTTTTACAAATTATTACCATTTTTACTTGATAGTGTTCGTATCATAGAGTAATAACGTATAGAGCCACCATTATTCTCATCTATTCGTGGTGCGGTCGGTGCGATAGAATTTGGTTACACCAGGTGGAATTACCAAATTTGTTGACTTAAATTATTGATGTCGTTTTGATGAAAACTGTGAAATTTGAACGTAAACTGTTTTTGTTATATTATATTGTTAGTATATATTGGTAGTGTATTTATGCAAAAATTTTAACACACTAATCGAAATGCGATTGCTGACTTATTGTTGGATGGTTTGAGCCATTGCCTACATCTGGTATTACTAAAGCAATACTTTCCAACCGCCCATCTGCAACACACCAAATGTCATCAATTTACTGGGAGAGTTGGCGTCTCTATACGTTATTACTCTTTGATTCGTATACTCCATGGTACAAATACAAGGTAGTAGCGTCAGCCCAGCTGATTTCCTTTATTTACATTTCATCGTATCCAGGAACTGTCAAAAGTTGTTTGTGTGAGTTTTTTTCGTTTGATTCCATCTATCACAAAGGTACACGTATGTGAAACATTTTATCAGCTGATTTTGACAATAACTCAGTACGAAGATTACAACAATGCTAATGCTATTACCTTGCATTTGTACCATGGTATACTCCAAATAGCCAGTAACGAGGGAGCAAGACAGAGAATACTTTGAATGTTCGATGGTAGAGAACTTACAAGTTTTTACTGGAGAAATTTTTGCCAGTAAGCATTCGCAAGTTCGAACATATGTTTTGTAAAAACAAACTAAATGAAGAACTAGAAAGAATAAACTTGATTTATTGGTTCTTCCAGTGTTTACATTGCAAATCAGCTGTTTACATACAAAAGGTCTTATTTCTTGCAAGTTTTACTGGATGTCGTTCGCGCCCTTTCTGTGATATATTTTATTCTTATTCTTACTTTCCGAAAAATAGTTACTTGATAATTCTTACCGTAGAATTTCAGACGGATTCTACCCAATTCAGGTGAGTCGAAGTTGTGTACTTTACAGTTCAAAGTGAAATTTTATACACAATCAGGAATAGCATCATATATCGTACTTATAGTATTGTTACGAATTTCCTTATTCGTCCCTTTTAGCGCTGCTTTATTCCCAATAATAAAAAATTACGATAATTACAACTGTTTAACTTCCTTTTATTTTACTTATACAGTACAACAGTTTACTTTATTTACACCACTTTAATAAGTCTTTTAGTTTACTATCAAATCGCGTTGCTTACTTTCCGGCGTTTAATCTCAAACTAACTCTCCGTTCCAAAGACCTCAGGTACCCACCATTCTCAAATGTAGTTATCTCTATGGAATTCCAGAACCTTCTAGTCGTTGTTGTTAGTTATCTCTCCACTAATTTATGAATCCACCTCTGCGATAATGTGGAAACATCTCGACTAGTGGAGAATTATCGTAACTGAGGCGAATTCATGCTACTGGTTTAGCGAGCTGGTATCTTGTTACAATGCATACTTTCAGGCGCAGCATTAGTCGTCCGTTATTTACATAATGTTATTAAGAGTAAGTAAAAGCTTTTACTTAATCGTAACAGTATTGTGTGGGATAGTGTTATATGAAGATCGTTAGTATCAAGATTCGGATACGGGTCATCCCCAAATTTTGTGAGGGTTGGGAACATAATTCACAAACCAAAAAAAGCGGGAGGTGTGGTGAGTGCAGAAGGCTGCACATCGTGGTCAGAGGAGGCGGTGAAGGGCAAATCCACACCGTCTACAACTGCCCCGGATTCACCCCCAGAGGGGTGAAATGTATGACCTAACACCACTAATTTTTTCCTCCCAACATTTTTCTCAAACATACCTACCCCATATCTTCACCCCCTAAAGCAGCTCCCGTAGATATATTAAATTTTTATAAAATTTGCTCCCACCGCTCTAACTGCCCCAAAGATGTCCTTAGAGAGGTCAAATATATGACCGACTCCCAATATTTTTGTAACCCCAACAGTTTCTCAGATCTTATCTACCCTATATCTTCAACCCCTAAGGAGGTCCCCATACAATTTTTTTTATTTTTATGTAGCTTTTACGAAATCGGCGCCTACCGGTGCCATGGGTAACCGCCACCTAGGTTTGTCAAATATAGGATCAACCCACTTTTATATCTCTGCCACAATAAGTTTTTCGAACACACTTACCCTCGATATCTAATTCATAAGGAGGGTCCAATACAAAATCCACTTAACCCTAGATGGGTAATCTTCGTCGATTCGACGAATTGTCTTGCTCTTATTAAATTTTTCACAAAAATGGAGTGACTGAGTCAAAAAGGTTTAAAAATTTATGGCTTGTGTGTTTTCTTTTTTGCTAAAGTCTCTTAATGATTTAAAGTAGTATGGCAGATTCTACGCTACGTTGTTCGTTAAAAATGTCTAAGTAAAATAGGACGTCGTCGATTCGACGAAGATTACCTTGAATATCTAAAAAATATGATTAACCTTCTAGGGTTAAAAACAACCAAAACCAAATCAAAAAAACCTCCACAAACTAATAATTTCGTTAAAATTTTTCGCTTTATTGACGATAATAAATTTTATTTGAGCGTAAAAAGATGGATATTTCTTCCGATTTGCGGCGACGACTTGAAGCAAAAAATATGTGTTCCTCCTCATTACGGCACAACACGCCTCCTTCAGCAACGTCGTTGATAACTGGTAATTTGCGCAATATTTCTAGGGCTTGCTGGTAGTCTTCGCGCTCTTCCCAGGTTTCTGGATCGGCAATAATGAAATCTGTTGACAATCCAAAGCGTGGCTAAAAATATGGCTGCCTCACGTGTGACGAAATGGCTCAAATCGGTCTTCATGACTTCTTGATTCACTTGTTGCGATGCCAAGGTAATTATTTTTACACCTTCGCAGCCAACAAGGTCCCACCCTTCTCGTTCATATGCGGTCGCTTTTCCCTCAAATCGTAGCCAAAATGTTCCGAAAAAACATAAATTTTGATTGCGGATTTGTACAAGCTGAAAAATAAAGAACTCTCTAACATATTCTCCCAAAAATTTTCTGCTGGAAACAACTATATATTTGGAACACAGTTCCAACATTCGTGTATTTGGTTGCGGATTTGTACACGCTGAAAAATAACGGTCTCTCTAACATATTCTCCCAAACATTTTCTGCAGGAAACAAGTATATATTTGGAACACACTTCAAACATTCATGTGTTTGCAACTCCCAAACTCACTTGTATTTAAGTGTAAACAGTATCATGTTTACTGGCAAACTTGTATGCTTTTACGTGGAAACATATGCATATAAAGGGTGATTTTTTTTAGCAACTTTCTCTTTGGCATCAATGTTTTTGGCAGTTCAGCTGTTTTCGTGTAACATGTTACTGTCAAACGTGTTCAGTTTGGTCTATAATTTAACCATGAATGGACCTACAAACTAACAACGCTTGCAGATTATTGAGTTGTATTATCAAAATTCATGCTGGGTTAGGAAAGTGCATCGTGCACTTCTTCCATATTATGGTCAGTTTGGGTGACCTTCTTAGGCAGCTATTCGGAATCTTGTGCGATCGCGCGATTTAACGCCTATAGATTATTCTTTGTGGGGCTATGTTGAGGTTCATGGCTCAAACGAACATAAAAAGGCACTTTTATGGCAAAGGCAGAAAAACTTTTGATTTTTTTTCTCAGAAACGACATCGCCATAAGATTGTACTAGGAGATTTTTATGCTAGAGTAGGCAGGGAACATGTGTTTCATCCTACTATACGAAAATGTCAGTCTACGTGCTGACAGTTCCGACAACGGTATGAGAATGATCGACTTCGGCAAAAAGTATGGTCGTTAGTGGTACAAGGTTCCAACATAAAGACATCCACAAGACTACTTGGGTACCCCCTGATCAAAGAACGAAGAACCAAATTGATTACGTGATAATTGATGGAAGGCACTCATCCAGTGTAATGGACGTACAAGTGATCATAGGAGCTAATATCGATTCTAATCACAACCTGGTAGCAGCAAATGATCACACAAGATTAAGTTGAGCGAATAACGTACAAAACCAGACCCAGAGAAAGCTAGACATCGGGAAGTTGAGGTAGCCACAGCCTACGCAAGGAATCTCTCACAATTTTTGAGCTCGAAACCACCCGCTTCCGATGACGATCCTGAAGCAATAACCGTCGTTGGTTTTGAAAACCCACTTCTCAACAAACCATGGTACGATGAAGAGTGTCGCATAGAAAATGATGAAAAGAACGCTGCACGTATGGCAATGCTTCAGCCAATTGTAACGTGAGCTGCGAGTGAGAGGTATAGGGAAAAAATAAAGGAGGTGAATCATCTCTTTAGGAGTAAGGACAGAAGGAAAAACGAAGTCCGAAAATTCTACCAAAGTTCTAATGGGCCAAAACAAATCAATGGGCCTCCTTCTGTAAACAAGAGGACGAAAATCTCGACACAGATGTGCAGAGCATGTTGGGTGTATGGAGAGATCATTTCTCCGCGCTATCCAATGACGATTGCACGGCTTATGAACAACAAAGCCGTAGGAGCCGATGGATTACCGGCGATGGCCTTTAAGACTGTCGGTGATGAGCTATTAAGATGCATGTTCTGTTCATTTGGTTAGATGAATGCATTCCCGGCCAATGGAGTCTCAGTGTAACATGCCACATAGTTGAAAAAAGGTGACCCGAGTCTCTGTATCTTTTTATCCATAACATACAAGGTCTTATCGAGTACAATGTGCGAAGGACTAAAACCGATTACCGCTGGCCTGATTGGACAATAACAGTTTGTCTTTAAAAAAAAAAGTTTGTCTTTGGGGCTGGAAAATCGGCAACTGACCAAATGTTCACGCTACGCCAAATCCTCCATCTATTTGTCGATTATAAGGCGTTCGTCGATAGCCCGATACGGGAGAAACTCTACGACGCAATGTCTGAGCTTGGTATTCCTGTAAAACTCATACGCCTTTGCAGGATGAAAATTGATAAGGATCTTACCGAACCTTTCGAAACTAAGCGAGGCCTCATTTATTCCCGAAAAATGTTCTAAAAAGCATTTTGCATAATTATTCGAATAAAAGAGGAAAAGACAACAAAAAATGCTAAATTGCACTAAAAAAAACACTGCTGAAAAATATAGCAACAATTTCGCATTAAATGTCTCTCTGTCGTTTGTTTCACTTAAACTTAATGTAATATGGAACAGCATTACCAATCCAAAGGATAAACAACTTTGTATGGGATTTTCAGACATAGACAAATACATTTAGAGGGTAACTATTTTCAATATTTAAACTATTAATAATCTTGCCTTGAAGTAATACAACTCATACTTATTTTTAAATGCCAAATACATACATACATATATGTATTCTTATGAATTGTACTTAGGAATTTCCACCAATTTTAAATTTTGAATAACAAATGGTTTTATGACTATTCATTTAAGTATTTGCTCCATTCGAATTTAATCATAATCGATCGAACGCTAAAGTAATTGTGTTGGTGTACGTTCACAATCGGTGCGATAGCGTAGGCGTTGAATAAGGGTTTTTCAACAGAGACGCTACAAAAGTAAATCGATAGGGACAGCAAACGACGCCATATTTTTTCCCGCTCTTTTGACATTTCTCTTCAGTATGGTTTGCCATTTCATCATGGAAAGATATACGAGCCAACAACGAGTCGAAATTATTAAAATTTACTACCGAAATTTGGAGTCAGTGGCAACTATGGTCGTCATAATCGTCTTACCACATCAACAATTGAGCGTCTAGTGAAAAAATTTGAATCCACAGGCACAGTACAAAATGTTCCCGTGCCAGTGAGACAAAGAAGTGCCCGTAGTGTCGAGAATATTTCTGCCGCTGAGGCTTCAGTTCAAGAAAGCCCAAATTTGTCTCTCACACGTCTTTCTCAAGCGTTGGGCGTCTCTGTGACGTCGTTGTGGCGAATTTTGCGAAAAGATCTTGGCCTACATCCTTGGAAGATCAAATTGACGCAAGAACTGAAGCCGCTTGTCCACCATAAGCGTCGTTTGTTCGTGAATTTGGCTGAGCAACAACTTGAAAATGATTCGGATTTTCATCGGAAAATCATCTTCAGCGATGAGGCTCATTTCTGGCTGAATGGCTTCGTCAATAAGCAAAATATGCGTTATTGGTCAGACAGCAATCCACACGTAATCCATGAGTCATCATTGCATCCCGAAAAAATTACGGTTTGGTGCGGTTTATGGGCCAGCGGCGTCATTGGGCCGTACTTCTTACTGTGAATGCGAATCGCTACCGTTCAATGATAACCGAATATTTTTGGCCCCAATTGGATAATATGGACTTGGAGGACATGTGGTTCCAACAGGACGGCGCCACAAGCCACACAGCGAATGCCACAATCAATTTATTGGAAACCAAGTTTGGGGAACGTGTTATCTCACGAAATGGCCCAGTCGATTGGCCGCCTCGGTCGTGCGATTTGACGCCGTTAGATTTCCTGGGGGGCTACGTCAAGTCTATGGTCCATGCCAACAAGCCAGTGACGATTGATGAACTTCGTACGAATATCGAACGTGAAATTGCAGCAGTATCGGCCGATTAACGCTTGACAACCGTCGAAAATTGGGTTCAGCGTCTGGACTTCTGCCAGCGTGACCGTGGTGGCCACGCAAAAGAAATCGAGTTCCATACATAATGGCATCGAACTTACTTTCACAGTCCGCATAAATGAGAACTTACTTCCTTGGCGTCAAGAAGGTTGATTGTTGCCAGCAGCAATCAAAAATTAATATGTGTTGAAATATGTTTTTCTAATTTTCTAGCTCTAAAAATTTAAATATTTTAATTTGCTTTAAAGAAATACGAACGGCAATGGTATAACCATAGACTAATACTTATAGTAGACCTAATAGTTCTCTCACCAAATTTATGACATTTGGCCTGGTGTGATATTTACGTTCGATATTGAAAAGAATTGCTTTACTAATACCAGATAGAGGCAATAGTTCAAAACAACAAACAAAATAACAACAACGGCATTTCGTTTTGTGTGTTAATATTATTGTGTTAAATACAACACAAATGTATTCTAACAATAACAGTCAATAAAAAAGTTTAAAAACATTTAAAATTTCAGTTTTTCACCAAAACGACATGAAAAATTAAAGCAAGAAGTTATTCTAATTCCACCTGGTGTATGTCACTTTTCGTCAAACACTTCTCGACCGCATCAAGAAGAGTGTGAAAGGAAACGTCAGGTGAGCAAAATTTTTTGGAATCATTTACCCTACCAGCGGATTTGTTGCGGAAAACCATAGAGCAAGAGACAAGAGCAGGGGGCATCCATAGATTAATTAATTGAAATGAAATGAAATGAAATGAAATGAAATTTATATATAGATTTGTCAACGCTCATCGCTTTTTGGACTGAAGTGAACTTGTAGAAGTTGCAAGTTTTAACGTCAAGATAAGATGCAAGATATGCATGTATATTTATTCAGGCTAACCCCATGGCACAGCTGGTCGGCAAACTAAGTTTCAATAGTGTTTGATTGGTACTAATGATAGCTAAATTATGTTTGATGTTGGTTGCATCGAACGTAAATACGCATTCACTTTTATTTCTGGCCAACCAAAGAGTAAAATCCAACAGCAACTTGAACTCGATGAAATGGCCTACTACCACATCGTCATCGACAGAACGTAAAGAGAGGGATAGAAACTCTTGTCTATTTCTCCATGATTCGGGTTATATTCGCAGCACAGCTGATTTCATTGTGTTCAGGTTAGTCGTGCCTAATCTGTCAAAGTTTGTTTACCATTTATGTTTTTGTTTACAATATTTGTTTGGTCACAAAAAATCCTAACAATTGAACAATTTATACACTGGATTGATTTAATTGTAAAAGCAATTTGTTAAATATTAAAGGTCTTTAGAAAAATCGGCTTGAATCTCAATTATGAACTTTAAATTGAAAACAATTGAAATTAAATTGGAATTTGCATATTGTGTTTACTTACATCAGCTGACCTTAACCATAGAGAAATAGAAAAGAGCCGCTATGCCTCTCTTCGTGATCTCTTGACGACGACGAGGTAGTAGGCCATTTCATCGAGTTCGAGTTGGTTTTGTATAGAGTTGGGAATTTTAGTTTATTCAAGTGAGCGCTCTTTTTAGTTCAGCTCAACACACTGAACTAGTTCATTCATTTAGTTCACTAGTTCATTGTATCACTTCCGCCAAACAGTTCATATGAGCTGTGAACTAAAGAGCTGATTTCAATTCAACATGTAGTTTAGTTCAATCATAACGAATAATCGCGAAAATGGTTTGATCTTTTGTCGATTTCTAAAGTGTTTTGGATACTGTACTATTTGTTCAAACTAAATCGCCCTATTGAAGATCGGCTTAACGATAGGGTTATTCTGTTTCTGAAATATTGTTGTTTTCGTAATCTTTTTATATTTTGGACCAAAATTTGAAATAAGCGCTTCAGTTATTCTGTAGAAGCCGGTTACATATCTATTCCACAAAGATTGCAACAGTAGGCACCTTAGTGCAAATTGAGTGACAAAAAGAGAGCATGAACTACAATATACCGGAGAGAACTGCACCACTGAAGTACAAAAATCTGCTGAATCAAGTGAACGACTGAAACTAAAGAGCGGAACAGTGTGAACTAGTTCATCTAGTTCACAAGAGTGAATCGTTCAATTGAACTAGTTCGTTCGTGAACTGCACAACTCTAGTTTTGTAATTTACTATTTGGTTGGCATAATACGGACAGAAATATAAGGGAATGCGTATTTTCGATCGATGCAAACAACATTAAATATAATTTAGCTGTCATTAGTATCAATCAAACACTATTTAAACTTAGATTGCTGCATGATTTGCTTCTGGTTGCGTATCATTCTCTCGCTCATCCACTCTGTTTTCTATAATTTTCCTACTACAAGTCCAATCAGCTGTGTCATGGACATCCCCTGCTACTACCTGGTCATCGAGAGAACGTAAAGAGAGGAATAGATTCAGAGAGTTTCGATCGCCGAGTGATACTAACAAGAATTTGAAACAGCTGTTTTACGTTAGTCCGTGGAAGACTAGGAAAACATATAGTAAATGAGAGAAATCTTTAATTTTAACAATTTGTGTGTTAATTGGGATATACACAAATAATTTTTCTCTAACACTTTATTACATTTTGATTTTTCCACTAAATATCCCTTTTTTTAATCGATTTAATTGGCAAAATTTACTCCCAGTTGATGTGTTTTGAACTTTTGGCTTGACAAGCGGCAGCAAATGTATGAAAATCACACCAGTCACCTATCACCGTTTCTTCTTTGAAAGCATCTTCTCTAATTGTTCTCCAAGTACCAATATGATCAGCTGTCTCATCGATCCCCCTTGGTTTCGACGGCACAGATCATTGACAATGAAGTTAGAAAATCGAGAAAAAGAAAGTGGATGACGAAATGAGCGATAGGCAGACCATGTGTAAGTTATGTTTAATTCATACTAATGTCTTTAAGTTAGGTTCTATTAGTACTAATGGTTTTTTAAATGGTGTTTGATTGATTTGATTGTTTTTTAACTGCAACTCCAACTCGGTAAAATTCCACCTTGCGACGTGACATCCAGTCAAAGCTCTCTCAGCTGTTGCACACTCTTAGTATATTTCTCTATGGATAGACTCTTGTCTATTGCGCTATGCGCCATGATAACAAAATTCTAAGGTAACCTTGTTTAACTGATCCCATCATAATTCAATTTACTATCATTTCGTGGATTTCTTAGCATCATTTCAAAAACAATATGCTTTAATTATATTATTATTAATACACTGATAAAACTCATGAGTAGCGCAAATGAACAAATAACTAGTAGATTTGTGGGAAAAATGTAAATAACTCGATATTTCCATCAAATCATAGATAATTTCGATCCAACTACGTGAAATATATTTCTTACCACTTACTTGGTTACATTATTAAAGTCAAAACTTTGTCATAAAAATCATCTATACATTTTTCATAACAAATTTTAATTTTTCATAAATGTAGTTATCATTAACCAATTCATACCAACTACGCAATAGTCAGGGGAATTTTGTCTACGGGGTTGTTAAGATTTATGTATGTTATTTTTTTGAATGTTGAGAATTTTTTCAGTGTTGCCATAACCCGAATTGTTACTTGGTTGTGTGTTATTATTTTGTATTGCATAATTCGTGCGTATGCTAGACGAAGTAGTATCTTCAGTACTCCGTGTGTAGTGTCTCTTCGTTTATCTATATAACTCATGTGTTTAGTGTTGCTAATATTTTTACAAAACGTTTTTTTCGTAGTAAATAATTTGAATTCTTAATTAAATTAACATTTTGCCGAATGTAATTTTAATCAGCTGCCTGAGTTTGCAAATCTGATAAAGTGAAGTTGGCAACCCCGACGGAAATATAATTTACTGATTATAAGAGAGATAGCCAAACATTTGTGGTAATGAGGGAGCGCGAGAGACTAAACAGAATTGAGTATCAAGAGAAAACATATTCATATTCATATTCTCTAACCAATCAGAGATGGGAGTTGCAATGTATTTCATGCCGCTGAACATATACTTTTTAGTCAGTGCTGCGGATAGAGTATTAAAAACCCGTACCCGGTTTTTTGGACTTCCTCCGATCGCCGGTTTTCAGAAAATTAGTATTTTCGAACAGGCAGTATAAAAACCAGATCCACCGGTTATTTGTTTTCAATTTATTTGGTGGCAAAACTTTTCTTTCAATGAAAAAATTTAATTTGAAAATGTTTAGTTGTAAAGAACTTTTCACAGGAAATTGAAATTATACATGCAATATTTTAAAGAAATCACACAGTTAGAATTCGAACTGTACAAAATTATCCATAAAAAATTTAAAATTAAACTCCAGTAGACATTTAAAAGAAACAACTCAAAATATTGTTCGAAAATATTGTTAAAATCAATCACCCGATGCTTATCATTTTTCTTTTACGAAATTCAATTTAATTTTTTGTTGGTATTGTTATTTCCAATGAATCGTGATCACTGATTTTCATATGGACATTTTCAATGTTAGTTACAACATAATCAATTAGAGTTTGCGTTGTGTTGATTATTCTAGTTGGGTCTGATAGTAGAGAACTATACAAGAGTCTCTATCCCTGTCTCTACGTTCTTCCTATGAAGACGAGGTAGTTGGCCATTTCATCGAGTTCGAGTAGCGTTTGAATTTTTCAGTTTGATTGGAAATAAAACGGACATAAATAAAAGGGAATGCGTAGTTTAGTTCAATGCAACCAACATAAAACATAATTTAGCTGTCATTAGTATCAATCAAACACTATTTAAACATAGTTTGCTGCATGATTTGCTTCTGGTTGTTTATACTACACTACGCTACTACTACACAGTTCATCAGCTGTAGCATGGATACCGCCTAGTATGAGATAAATTGCTTAAAATAGGTATCACATATTACTTCTTCTAAACTCCTCTTATGGGTATTGTGTTCATACCACTCAGTATTAAAATCGAACAGTATTATATAACTGTCATTTCCCCCAATTTCCTCCATCTCCGCTTAAAAAAGTCAATAAAATTTTTTATGAGGTGAATGATGCTTATGTGGCGATCCATAGACACCAACAAGATAATATTTTTCGTTTTCACACCGAACTTTGAGTTTAAGCCACCATATTTTCTTTTCAGTTGATATGCAGTGTATTTTTTTATGTTACCCTTTATTGTTTATATAAAAACATACTCTTCCTCATACTGAATGACACTGATGGCCGATTTCACCATGTCTGTTTATCATACAGTTACAGTTTTTCCTGTCAGTTTGTGTGGAATTTATAATTTGTAACTGTCAGTTAACTTGTGTTGGTGAAATTGGGCGTGAATGTAAAGAAATTTCTCCATCAGAAATGTCTGCAAATGGGTTTCCGTTAAACAACTAAAGTCAAAATATTCTTCACAACATACACTTTTGCATTGGCTCAATTTTCGAAGCACTTTTTCCACAACATGTTGTTTGAACATTTCAACAGCTGCTTCGTGCGTCGAAAAGCGTAGGCCAACCACTAAAAACAAGTCGCTGGGTGCCAAATCGGGGCTGTACGACGAATGACCCATCAATTCGACATGTTGAGTGCTCAAATAGTCCATTGTTGCAACTGATGTGTGAGATGCCGCATTGCCCTGATGCAAAATGATCCGTCTAGTCTTGTTGGTTTTCCTTATTTCTTCCATCACTGTTGGCAAACAGATGGTGGTATACCACTAAGAATTGACCGTGCTACGTTCCACCAAAGGCAGTGTGGCCACATGATCGGCTATACCGAAAAAATACGCGATCATTTGCTTCGATGTTCTTCTTCCACGAACCGCTTTTGATGGATTTAGCTCGTCTTGAAAGACCCATACGGTCGATTGATATTTCGTTTTGGACTCATGTGCATAAATACATGATTCGTCACCTGTGACGATGTTAGACACCGCATTTGGGCTACCGCGGTTGTAATTTTTCAGCATTTCGTTCCTCCAATCGACACGAGCCTTTTTTGAGCATTTGCCAAATTATGTGGCATCCAACGAGAACAAATGTTATTCACGGCCAAATGAACAAGCAATATCTTATTGATGACTGCCATACTGCCCAACGATTCCTCAATCTCACGGTATGTTACATGTCGATCTTGCTTTATCAGTTCACGCACAGCATCGATGGTTTCCGGCAATACGACCGAAGTTGGACGACTTTAACGAATTTCATTGGAGCGAACGGCGTACGAAACTGAACTCTTGGTACCAACGATTTAAAGTGGCTTTTGATGGTGCTTCATCACAAAAAGTCTAAACAAGGTGATTGAGACACTCTTATCTCGATAATTCACGTCGAAAATCGTAAAAAATCATCGATCGAAAATGTTTAGAGGTTAGATCCTTTTGTGCCCAATTACTTCATGGGATGTAATGGGAAACCATTTATTTTATTTATTTTTAATTGGGCCGAGATCAATTTTACAACACATTGTAAATACAGAAAATAGCGCGGGTCAGTGAAAACGTTTAATGTATGTTTATGCTAAAAAATGTCAAAGTTTCCAATGGAAGTTCCAGTTTGCATCTGGCAACACTGGTATTGCCAGGATCAGTAATATAAATAATCGCAAAAGGCGGCATTCTGTACTTCTGCAATCACGATTTGTGTCAATGTCTCTCAAGTTCAGTCTTTCTTTTGCCTTTCCACAATTAGTGCACTTCGTAATATTATTTTTACAATCTCTGTAAGAATGTTCCACTTCCCTGTATTTCGCACAAATTTGATTTTAATTTTTGCAATACTTAGAGGTGTGGTTGAATCCCCAACAATTTACAACATCTTAGCACATTACAGCTTTCATAAAATTGTTTAAAAGAGTGAATCGTTCAATTCAACTGGTTCGTTCGTGAACTACACAACTCTACTCAACGGTGACATTGTACATTGTAACGAAATACAAGCATTGGGTTTTACATTTTTGATTGTTATGGGAGGAGTGAGAACCCGAATTTAAATCGATGGACACTTCCCAGCACTGCATATTAAATTCAACATTTGCTCTTCTACTTGAAATTTCACACACATTCTCTCTGACACAAACAGGTTTATCTATTTATGCTCCCTTAAATGACCAACATCAACTAATGGAAATGGGAAACAAAACACCGGACAAATACATATACATGATCCATGTGTAAGTATCATATAAATTAGGGTGTTCTATAAAACTTTGTGTGAGGTCTCAAATGATGAGTATTGAAGACCTGATTGCAGGAATATTACACTTTTGAACCACTACCGGCGGTTAAAGTTACGAATTTACATTAGATATAATATAGCATTTGGGAATTACATCTAGTTTAGGTGTAATTGTCTAAATTTGTTTTCGTTTTTAGACCTGATAGAATATTGCGCGGTGATTAAACCGAAAAATATTTTATTTGGCTCTGGTCCATATTCATCATTCTCGTATATCATCTGGATGGGAATAAGCTTTTTTTTGTACCTAGCATATATATGTTGTTTGTACGTACATATGTATATATATACATTAGCGTGTACTGAACAACATTTCGAAAATATTTTCGATGTTTTGAAAAAACCATTTTTTCACCTCACTTTTCTGTATTCTTTTTATGCTGCCCGTAGTGTGTTTGTACTGGATATTTTTCAAGGTAATCTAGTTAAGTAAGATAAATAAGGTCACGGTTTTTTTTTTGGAACAAATCTAGTGTAGCAATAACTGCCCTATTTTTTCGGTTTTTTGATAAATATTTTTCCTAAATATAGCCTACAAAGCTTGAATGTATAATCGGGCATAACTCAGCCATTTATTATCCGATCGTGTTGAAATAGATTTCAGTGGAAAAATCTTTCTAAACTCTAGAAATGGCTTAAAAAAAATGTAGCCTCACTTTTTTCATAAAAATGTACTATTTTCAAACAAAATCCCTAGTAAACTTATTTTCTTGGTAGACTCCAACAATAGACAAGTCTTAAACTTTTTTAATGTATATTACTCACCTGTAACCCTTCAAAGACCGGAGGTATGAAAGTTGAAACAAAAAAAAATATCTTTGTTCTACGTTTTTTCGAATCCGATAACTCGATAACTACGCTAGTTATCGAAAAAAGCTATTTAATTTTTTTCGGCTAAAATGCATGAGTTCGGGGAACCCTCAGAAAATTATAAAAGAAATTAAATTAAAGAAGAAATCAAGAAAGCGAAAAATCGAAAAATTAGCCGTCGCACGGACCTATGTGGCCCACAGGGTCCAAAAAAACCGGTACATCCAGGGACACGTGGGTATGGGCAAGTGTGGGTACTTAAACGAAAGGTATTCGTCTCGCGAATACGAATATTTTTTTTGTGCAACGTCTGTAAGCCGAGTTAAGCTGAAAAATAAAAAAAATTTTAAGAAAATCGGGCGATTTTTTTAAAAAAAATTTTGACTGCGGCGGTTGTTTCATCAATTGAATCGGAAAGCGCTCTTTTCTCCTCACTTAAGTCCTATAATAAAATTTTTTTTTTAAAACAAATCGCGCGATTTTTCTGGTACAGAGGGAATTTGAACCGCCTGCCTGAGCCCGGCTGGGCGAGTAGGTGGAATATAAATTTAACGATTTATGAAATTTATTTCATCAGGATCGGATAATAAATGACAGAGTTATGCGCGGTTATACATTATACATATCCCTATTTTGTGACCCTGTGACCCTGTTTTTCGTTTTCTCTAATTTAATTTTATTTATTGGTTTTTTTCTGATCGTTACCCGGCCTCCTGCATTTTTGCCTTTTTTCGCTTATTTTTAAGATTTCTATGGGTCCAACACCAAGCTTTCTGTGTGGCCGGCCTTAGGGATTTTCTCCTCTGGGGTAGGTCCAACACCGGCTTCGCGACTTCGGCATAGTATTTTGGTGTTATAAAGCTTTCTGCTTGGCCGTCTTCGGCATATTATTCTTGTGCTAGAAAGCGTTTTGCGTGGACGGCCTTTGGCCGGGCTTAGGGATTTTCTACTCTGCGATAGGTCCAACACCGACTTTGTGGCTTCGGCATAGTATTTTTGTGTTATAAAGCGATTTTTTTGAAGTAATTTTTTTATTGTCTTCCAAAATTTTTGAACGTAACTATCTCCGGTGATTCAAAGGTTACAGGTGATTATTATACCTTTAAAAAAATGTTGGGAGTCTTCTCTATTATCGGCGTCTACCACTACAATAAATTCACCAGAATTTTTTTTGAAAATATTACATTTTTATGGAAAGTGAATTAAATTAAATTATCCTCCAATGGGTTAATAAAAATTAACATGTTTCTACACAGATTTATAGACTTTAGAATGACCTTTGTAGTGATACCCATTTTAGTCATATCGGATTATAAATACCTGAGATATGGGACCGTGCGCAGAAATAAAAACACAGTGGGACCGTGCGCAGAAATAAAAAACAATTTTTCGACTCACCGCAGAAGGTTTTGTCAGAGCATTGTTGCTACACTAGATTTATGCTCTTAACATAACACTGTGTGTAATTTTTTAAGTCATGGAATATAACCATATACGGACACCAGTACGTGATAAAAGACCAAAAAAAAGGCGGTGTCTCCCAGTTTTGCCCAAAGTTATTGACTTTTTTTTATGGGCAACCAAAGAATTGGGATCTCGGTGTCATTCTTGCAAAAAAGTGATCATTTTATCAGGCTCATATCTTGCAAATCGTTCGGAATTTTGATATACTCTCTGAGGGAAGGTTGTAGCTCTTGTCATAAAGAACAAAAATTGTGAACATATAAGATCAAAAAAACTTCATCGTCAAGGTCAAAATCGCAAAAAAAACTTTAAAAAAGTTTAATTTTTACCTTTGTTCCACTGTTCAGGTCCATAGGTAGCAAACGGTTCAAACTTCAAGGAAACAATCAACAACCAAAATGTACCTAAGATCCCAATAAACAACTTTCTGGGCCATCTGAAGTTCCTAGGAATGATTCTTATATTGTGTGCTGCGTCCCTTGTTGCGTGCGCTGAGCTTACTGCTTTGCCTGTGCTGCTGCGGTCGGTGAGATAGCATAGTATCTCAATGTTGAAGTAAACGGTGTTAAGAATCATTCCTAGGAACTTCTTTATGACAAGAGCTACAACCTTCCCTCAGAGAGTAAATCAAAATTCAGAACGATTTGCAAGATATGAGCCTGTCAAAATTATCACTTTTTTTTGCAAGAATGACACCGAGACCCCCAAATTTTTGGGGGCCCATAAAAAAAGTGCATGACTTTGGGCAAAACTGGGAGACACGGGTCTTTTTTTGGTCTTTTATCACGTAGTGGTGTTCGAATATGGTTATATTTTTTCGTGTTGCACTGTGTAATTAGCTAAACGGCTGAAGTTCAGGACCTGGGGCAGTCAAAAAAAAATTTTTAAAAAAAAAACAAAATTAAAGAAATATTAAAGAATGTGAGAAAGTTGAAAACTAGCCGTCGCACGGACCTATGGGGCCCACAGGGTCCAAAAAACTGTCACACCCAGGGCCATTTGGGTATGGATTAATGTGGGTACTTCAACGAAAGGTGTCACGAATTCCGTGGTGTCATTCTTTTTTTCGTGGGATGTCTGTAAGTCCATATAAGTCCACTTTTGTGCGTACAGTAACCATGAGATTGGTCATGGTAACATCCAGAAAAATAATTTTTTTTTTTAAGTATCGAGTGATTATTCCGATTTTGCCACACATCGACTTAAGGTACAGAGGGAATTTTAACCCCCCTGCCTGAGCCCGGCCGGGCGACTAAGTGCAATATAAATTTAACGATTTTCCAAAAGTTCTACCACACGGTACGAGCAACATTTGTCCCTGCGAGGGCTACTTTTCCATTTTCTCACATTCTTTACCTTTTCTTTAATTTTGGTTTATTTTTAAAAAAAATTTTTTTGCCTGCCCCATGTCCTGAATTTTTGCCAACTAAACAGATAATTATTTATGAACTGAAAAATTGTCCACAAGAGTATCACACTTATACAATTTTGGCTTAATACAGTTCTCTGTTAATGTTCACTTTTTTTGTCATCACCACATACTACATAATTTGAAATGCAGTACACCCTAATGCATAGACATGTATGTATGAATATGTTACGCACAAACTTAAAAGAAATATTTCCAATCCAGATGATATCATGGTATCAACATCAATTTGGAAAACGCCACTTTATACGATACTAATAATAATTATTTGTTACTGGTTCACAAATCACTTTGACTCACCGGTGAAAAAGGCAGTTGGGATAAAACGATTTATACCTAATTTGTTGTTACTTCCAAATTCGACAGCTGATTTCATTCGCGCGAAGTGTACGACAACAATTGTGGACTAAAATAGCTCAGACCAACCTCAACAGTTTCTTAACGCAACTGAGTAAGTTTTGGTAGCGGTCTGTTGTTTTTATCTCATATATACAAACAAACATACTTATCCAAATATGTATTTACATACATATGCAGCAGCGATGAGTTGCCAAATTTATACTTTTTAGCACTTTTTTGTTGAAGCACTTTTTTTTATAACAACACGGAACATGATTTTAGATAAATTGTTTTCAAGTGTATTAAGTATAATTTTCTCCTAATTGGGGCATCATAGATAGAGCTGTCATAATTTTTTTCTCCTAAATGGGGTATCATAGATAGAGCTGTCATCCAGAAAAAGGCAAAACAAATTTTTGTTTGCTCGCCCATATGTCCCAGATTGTAACCTGCCGTTTACACGGGACAGTTTTGCTCCGACAGTAGAAATACATTCACACATTTTTACTACCACACTTACACTTTTCTCACTTCCCTCGCCACTGTCTCTGATTTTTCAACGACAGTAACTTCGGAAAGAGATTTGACATAAGCGGCCAGATCATGGCTGAACTAGTAAAGGTTGACGCAATAGAACAACTGATTTTGCTTTCTTATGACTCCATCTGTTAAAGTCAGTGTATTTTGTTCTTGTACTGTTTTGTTTACTGTGTTTGTTCATATGGATCTGTGTTGAATTTGACGATTAGAGTCATGAAACAAAAACTAAATACCTGTTGTTGGTTCACACAATTACCACAAATCCTACTTCGACAACCTCTACTAGTTCAGCCATGGCCATATCGGTGACGTTTCGTAGTAATTTGAGACAAAGGCAACACATCGCAAACGACTTTACAAATTGAGAAATATGTTTGTATTTGAAAATTTTGCTAATTTTTATTGAATTATCCCAGCGGACCAAAACTTCGTATACGATATCGCATACGAGAGTTACGCGAAACTTTTGCGGTTAAAACTCTCGAAAACAGATCCGTAAACGATCGGAAAATGAATCATCAGTCGCTCAGTTTGTGGCAGTAAAAGTTTCGTTTACGATGTCTTGCAAGAGATTCGTTTGCGAGACTTTTGCAATATCATTTGCGAGAACAACACGAAAAATAAAACAAAATGCAATTGCCAAAACTTTGTTGTTGTGTCGTGTGCCTGCACGAGTGTGCCTCTGTTTGGCGCACAACACAACGACAACAATGTTTCTCTCTCTTTTTTCGTCCGTTTAGCACCCGTTTTTAAACCAGTTTGCGAATATTTGGACGAGTTTAATTTCTCCCCCGGCTTTGGTCCGGTAAATACTCGTTTCTGAGCCCGTTTGCGAGCATTTAGCGTAACACTCGCTAAGGCTCGGTTTTTTGCCCGCTGGGATTGTTTGGCAATACAAACATATAAACATGAATACATGTCTAATTTTGCTGAGTAAATCAGTTCCATTGTAATTTGGAGAAGTAAGACAAAACACAATAGCAAAAGAGCGAAGAAACAAAAAATCAGAGCACGAAATTTAACGAAACGACACTGTCGGCGGTTGCTTAATACTGTACTGTCTTTATAACTGGCTGGACGCGTACGTTACACAAACAATTTTTCTCTTTGTGACAACTAATACATATTCTCAACTATCTTGTCTCAAACTGTCCTGTGTAAACGCAAAGTAAGTCTACAAAGTTGGAACATGTAGCCCCCCACATATTATCCACATATATTGAAGGACTGCGATAGTATGGATATCACTGGAAAGCTTATGAAAATACATTCAAAGCCGCATATAACATTTTAAGATTCATTAACCTGTCGCTAGTAGTGTATTCAAAAAACAAAGTTTTCAAAATTGTCGGTTTTCGATTTCGTGGAATATTCCGATTTTGGCGAAACCAGTTTTCGGTTAACCCGAGGTGTAGAACCCGGTTAATAACCGGTTTCGGGTTTTATGACCAAATGGTAAACTATGCCTTTTATAAACATGGTTTATTTTTAATACTGTCTTTTTGAATTTTGAGATCGACTACCGAGAAGATAGTCATGAAAAACTTGTCGAAATACCGCTCGGAACCGGTGTAAAACTGCAGGTCCCAATCAGGGTGTGTAAGCCTATGCCTTCATGGTATGTGGTGGGAAACTAAAGTGTGGGCCATGTAAAATTTAGAATTTAATTTCTCTTTTAAAAAATATTAATATAGATACAGTACCTCCTTCGACCAACCCAATTTTTGAGTATATTGCCGATTGTTTGGGCCTCTAGCTCGTAGGTTAAGGCCTCAGTGGTCTCGGGATCTTTCACAGCGCTCCAGAGATAATAGGTTAACGGGTGCAAATCGCAGCTGCTAGGCGGCCAATGGACTTACGGGTTTCGGCTGATTATGTGGTCTTCGAACACAGTGAGCAAACGATCGATTGTAAAGTTAGCTGTGTGATATTTAGCGACGTGCTGTTGAAACAATACTTCGTCAATGTCATTCTCTTCAACTTTTTGTAACAAAAAACCAAGTTGACCATAGCACTGTAACGCTCGTCATTGACTACCTGCGGCTCCCTGATCATTTTCGAAGAAACATGGGCCTATCATGCCGCCATGCCAAAAACCGCACCAAACAGTAACTCGTTGTGGATGTATCGCATTTTCCTCGACGATGTTTGGATTTTCCGAGCCCCAAATGCGACAACTTTGTTTGTTAATGTAGCCCCGAGGTGAAAATGAGCTTCATCGGCAAACATTATTTTTTTGTTAAAAAGTGGCAACACATCGGATCTGCTTCGGCACTTGGACTATTTGGACTTAAGTCTTCGATCATTATACAAATCAATTTGCTGCGAACAGTAAGGAGTTTAAGTTGATGGCTGTACCAACACACATTCAGCTGCAGCAGCACTATTTTAAACAGGACGAGCACGTATACGAGTTATTTTGTTTAATAAGGACCCGGATTGGCGAACTCGCTTCACAAATTGATGCACAATCGGCGTTGATAGAACTCCATTTCTATCGAATTTATTTCGTAGATTTCTTACCGTTTGAGTTGAAGTTTCAGAAATTTCGATGAAAGTTTTTAATAGTTTCCAATTTTCTTCAAGCGTAAAGCGTCCCATTTCGTACATTTCTAACTTTTAGCTAATAATCTGTCACTTCATAAATGTCAAATTGGCCATCTGTTTCGATATAACGGGGGGTTGAAATTCTAAACTTTTTGTGGCCCATTTATTTATTTTATTCAACCTATTCTAATATTGAACTACCCCAGTCGGTGGTACCATAGCTAGTGTGCATGGCATTTGTGCATGAGAATGTGGGTTTGATCCTCGCTTAGTGCTGGCGACACTATCAAGTACTTATAAAATGAAAAAGCTCCTCAAAATACCGTTAGGAACTGGTGTAAAACTGTAGGTCCCAATCAGGTAGTTAAAAATTAGAACGTGCACAGCTCACTGGTTGTGTGAAGCCAATCCCTTCATGGGATGTAATGTGAAACGGATTTTTTATATTCCTTTTGACGTTTTGTACTTCTTTCTGGATAATGAATACTGTTTATTGTTTTATGCATTACTACTAATATACTACCATCTATATAAATCGGAGTTGCCAGATATGACTTATATTGTCTTGGGCAACTTATTTCAGAAATCTATCGACGGAATAAATCGGTGGCAAAATCCTTTGTGTCTGTCTGATTGGGTCAGTAACCATTGTGAGCTATGAAAAAATAATTATATTTGCAATTCTGCTTTGTTATATCAGTTGCGTAAATAACTTGAAATAGCCGGTGAAACCAGTTTTTCGAAAATATAACTTTTAAAAAACAGACGAACGGTTAACCGGCAGGAATTCGGTTAATCGGCTTCGGTTTTGAATAACCTAGTCGTGAGCTTTTCTGCAATATTTAACTTTTAAAGAAAAAATATTATTATTTCAGAATTGTACCGATAAGAAGGTATTTATTTTTTAATAATTTTTTGGTTCAAGACCAATTTCTATGGAAAAGTACTTTTATACCAAAAAAAACGTTTTCATAGAATATATTATTTAAGAAATAATGAGGACTTTAGTATTATGCTGGATGGTTGGAAATATAGCTACTTCAATACCCACCATATCATCAGCACCCTACTCCACAAGTAACGGGTATTTTTTTAGATGCAACTATCGATATCGAACCATAGTCCACAGCTGAGAATGTCAAACTACTCGTATGTTGACATTTCTGTTCAGTAATGTTTGTCAACATTGTGGAAGTTTACTTTGCCAAATATAACCCTCTTCGTGAAGTTCATAGAACACTTCGCCCATTAGTGATGAAGTTCAACTCTGTTTAAGTGGCTACGTCAATAAGAAAAATTGCTGTATTTGGGGCGAAGACAATCCTCAAGGTGTTAACGAAACAAAATTGTATTCCTTAAAATTTGCTCTTTGGTGCGGTTTACACGCTGGCGGCATCATCGGTGCTTATTTTATAAATGAAGTCTTGTTTTTCTCGCCAAAATATACAAGAAAAATAGTCTCACTTCCCAGCAATTTCTACTTCATTTTTGATGTGTTAAATTTAGGTACGGCCTAAATTTAGAAAGTGAATACATCCAAACACAGATTGTCCGACTGCGATCAAACAGATTGTCAGACTGCGATCACATAGACTGTATGAATACGATCAAATATTGTTTGGCGTTAAACTCCTCCGAAACGGCTGGACCGATTTGTATGAAATTTTGTGTTGTAGAGCTTTGGTATTTTAAATAGTATTTTATTCAAAATTGTGCCTAAAGCTGCAATAGTATTCGTACAATGAATTGGTTTCCAAATTTAGAAGTTCTGCGCTGTCGCCTTTGAAACTAAAAGAAGAAGAAGATGATAACCGACACGTTGACCATAGGCGAGGTTATTCGTTGTTACTCATTGGTACTGAGTTGGGTCCTACGCATGTAGGCAACTAACATTTCCATACACACACTCAAACACAACCTTTCCCTTACAATCCCAGCGGGCAAAACACCGAGCCTTAGCGAGTGTTACGCTAAATGCTCGCAAACGGGCTCAGAAGCGAGTATTTACCGGACCAAAGCCGGGGGAGAAATTAAACTCGTCCAAATATTCGCAAACTGGTTTAAAAACGGGTGCTAAACGGACGAAAAAAGAGAGAGAAACATTGTTGTCGTTGTGTCGTGCGCCAAACAGAGGAACACACGTGCAGGCCACGACACAACAACAAAGTTTTGGCTATTGCATTTTGTTTTATTTTTCGTGTTGTTCTCGCAAAAGATATTGCAAAAGTCTCGCAAACGAATCTCTTGCAAGACATCGTAAACGAAACTTTTACTGCCACAAACTGAGCGACTGATGATTCATTTTCCGATCGTTTTCGGATCTGTTTTCGAGAGTTTTACCCGCAAAAGTTTCGCGTAACTCTCGTATGCGATATCGTATACGAAGTTTTGGTCCGCTGGGATACTGTGAAATCGGCAACTAACATTACCAGACTTCAGAGCACTGCAAACCTTACCTCGCCGATCGTCAAACGTGAATGAGAAATATCTCATCACTGCTCCTCCTTTTATACACAATGTTACAAAGAAATATGACAAGAATGACGTTTGCAATGACAGTAGTTGACAGAACCAAATAAATACATAGTTGCATTGAAAGATAGTATTAGTAGGATATTGAAAATAGCCGTTACGAAAGATACATATTTGGATACGTTAGTACTTTAAATATGGACTGCTACAGTGTGCATATCGGGTAGGTCTCAGAATCGGCCAACATCTATTTTTCATACCTCTAAATGATAAGGGTGACCCACACCTATATAGAACACAGATTTGTCCGACTGCGAAACACAGATTGTCAGACTGCGAAAAAAACACACACTGTACTCTCAGAGCAAAGAGAATAATGACGAGGTTATACGTATATAAAACTGAGATAGCAAGAGAGCAACGAAAATTGTGTGAACTTGTGTAGCGTATGTATGAACGTAACAATGTATGTATGTGCATGAGTCTGTTGATTTGCATTCTCTTTCTTTTTTGTGGGTATAAAATAAAAAGAATTAAGCAAGAAAATAATGGCACTTGTCTTTAAATATTTTTAAGTGTTATTAAAGCATGAAACACATAGACGACGACAGGCTACCGACCACAACCTGTCAACAATAAAATACATGCGTTTATATGGAAGTGATTATTTTAACGACGGCAAGGCGACACGACTGCAGGTTGTTGTCTATGCTAGTTATGTAGCTGTAGTTGAATTAAACTAATTTCTATTTGTGTGGGCGACAATCAACAGGTTAGAGCTGTCAATGCCTGAATTGGCACCACTGACAGAATAATCAACTGTTTTCACAATTTTTGTTATGTTTGTAATAATATTTATTAAATATTCTCCAGACATTTTATTTTCTTCTAACACAAATAACACAATAACACAAACGACAACATTACAGATCAGCTGTTTACTTTGCAGTTGCCGTCTTGAAAATAATTCAGTAGCTGCCACACGTCTACATTTGCAGTCAGCGGCATTTGTAGTCGTGTGTTCATGTAGCCTGTCGTCGTCTATGTGTTTCATGCTTAAGTATTAATATTATTTAAATGAAACGTCATCATATAATTGAACGCCTTTTTTTATTATTGTGAAAGGTAAGACAAATAAAATATGGGTGCGGAGCACTCTCAGAGCAAAGAGAATAATGACGTATTATACGTATATAAAAATGAGATAGCAAGCAACTTGTGTACCGTATGTACGAACATAACAATGTATGTATGTTCATGTCTTTGTTACTTTGCATTCTCATTGCTTTTTGTGGGAATAAAACAAAAAGTATTAAGCAAGAAAATAATGATACGTGTGCTTGCACGGGTCTTTAAATAATTTTAAGGATAGTATTCTAAAAGTCCCGAAAGTGAATGTAAACGCAGAAGCCAACGCCAACGATAAAAAATGGTAGTTTATACATATATCACTTCGCGCTTGCGTTTGTTTACGAAAGCTGTCACTGCCATATGCGGTTTATAGAGTTGCCAAACTAACATAAACAATTATGGATCAGAAAAAGTTATTTTGAGTGAAATGCTCAGAATGAAAAAGATTAAAAATTTAGCTCTATTTCAGTAGATCAACAGATTTAAAGATTGGTATTATTTATAATACTGCAAATACCAACAATTTTCACATAAAATTGTGTAAAAATCCAGTGTTATTTTGGGGTTCAATGCCCAATAAATTTCCCCATCTATATTAAATTAGTTGTCTTTTCAAAAATACCCACCATTTTGCGGTATGTATTGATTGTAATGTTCTGGTTTTTTGTTTATTATTGTCAACATCAACTGGTGTCTATAATGTTTAAATATAATTATAATAGTTTTGCAACGCATTATTTATTTGAACGTTCCATTTCTAATTTTATTATTATAAATAAGAATTTCAGTGCGTAAACAGTCTAATTTTGAATTATTTAAAAACAAAAAGTCTGAGCTCTATCCGTCGAATGCATTTCAGCCAAAATTGGCAACTACTTATATGCAATGAAATGCAAAATACTTCCATTTGCCTATCCTCGATCACGATTTTTCTTTAAATATGTAATTTCTTCAACTAACGCGAAGACCTGTGGCGTGTTCAATTTGACAGCTGAAGTGACCAAAAACGTTGCAATGCGTTTTATATACTACCCATTAAATAGCGTAACTCAACGCAGGTAGTCACCGAACAGCTGTAACGTTTTATAAACTACCGAAACGACAAAAGTAGCGCGTAGTAACTGATTCACGACTTATAGAATACCACCCTAAGTATTAATATTATATAAATGTAACGTCATCATATGATTGAACGCTGGTTTTTATTTTCCAATGTAAAATTTACTAATGTGTTCATAGAAATCGAACAGGTACCGTGTAACAAAAAGGTGTTAACACATCGCCCGTGAGTTCGAAGCCTCATTGGATTTTTTATACCAATTGCATTTCTTGTTAGTTACGTCGTTTTTCATTTTTCATATACGTATAAGTAAATCGTATACAGATAATAAGTATAATAGGTAAAAATAAATAAATAAGATTGATAGGGAATATATTTTTGTTTGTTATTATGGCGTTTACATCTGCAAAGTTTCATTCAAAATTGCCACCTGGAATCCCGATATTGTGATAATTTCGCTGTATATAAAAAAATACAGCTACCAATTTTAAATCTCATGGAATTAAGTTTATTCTTCAAACTTTTGGCAGTATATCCATACATACATATGTATATGCAGACGCTTCGATAAAAATAGACACCAAACAATAAATACTATGAGTGTTTTGAAAATTGTATTCAAACTTTCGGGCGTACACAGTTCGGGACATATATCACATAAAAACAGATACAAATGTTTGCTAAACTCAATATTTGGAGGCATGTCCCTCTCTCTCTCTCTGATTAATATTCAAATATTTTAAAATTCAAATATTATAGCTACGAACTGTACCATAGGAAATTCGAATTTATATTATAAGTATACATAACTACATAAGTACATTTTTCTTCAAGATGTTGCTTTGTTTGTACCACCAAAATATTAATGACAAGATGCCCTGCTTGAATGAAGCACATGCACAAGTTCACAGTTTCAAGTTTTCATACGAATTTGTCATCAGCATTTGGTATTCATTCATCAATAAACCTACACATGTGACGTCACGTATTTTTAGTCAAATAATAGCCAACCAATCTGTTAGAATCAATACTTAGAAATTTACAAACCTTTGTATGAAGATGTATCTATTAGAGGTGGAACCGTTAGAACAGCTGATTTCAATTTTTTCTTGTCGTTGTAGTCCGACCTTGTCAAAAATTGTTTATACCAATTCCAAGATGTATCTAGTACAGGTGGTTGCGTTAAAACTGCAGGTTAAATTTTTTCTTGTCCATGTGCTTGTTGCCGAAATTTACAACAATTCCTGCTGATATAACCTGAAATAAATACATCATGACAATTTCTATCAACTGCATTTGACAAGGTCGGCTCCTGAAATAAAAACAAAATGCCTTCAATTCCTACTGCTTCTACCTTACGTAGTTTGCCATGATTTGTATTTATATAATTTTGAATTAAGAATCAAGGGAAAATAATTAAAACCAATATTATTACCAAAATAATAGCGATACATTGGAATACGCCCAAAAAACGCAACAAAAGAAATAAGTGCTAAAAAACATAATTAGCGTTTTTCCTGAAGTAAATATAGTTATCAATGCTAAAGGGATGGCAACAATAGACCGGCAAAATTTTCTCTCTCTCTCTCTGTTATTAATGTAGTACCATAGTAAAATCATAGAGGTAGCCACAGTAGGGGTTGTCGTTGTGGGCAACCACAGTAAACATTTTTCTCTTGTTTAGCCTCAGACCAACAATAAATAAGCAACAACAATAAATGGACAAATAATAAACAATGAAAAAATGGGCACAGATAAAGTACGACCCCATGGTATAGTAAACGTATGTAGTAGCATGGTACAAAAATATAATGGTAAAGGCAGTACGACAACGAATACAACAAGGTAAAAACAACAGTTTGTTTTGGCTCAGTGTCTGTATTGAGTCAAAGTCGGCTGTTGGAAAAATGTTGAAAATGTAAACAAAATTGTGAAATTTGTCATTTAGAAAATGATTGTGTTTCATTTGATATTTTGAAAGTGGTTAGGGGGAAAATTAAAATATTTCTATGTGATTTTTACACACAGAAAAAATTAGCATCGGTAATATTACCCAGTTGGTGTTTGGTGATTTAAATTTATGTATATGAAGACAAGAAAAGGTGGCATTATTGCCTAAATCAAAAGTGTAAAACACACTACCAACAGCAATGCAGACTTTACATTCTAATGTTGTCAAATTCCCTACTTCTTATTTGTATATCAAGAATTGCAGCGAGGCAGCAGCATGCCGACTAGACACCGTGCGTTAAAGCGAGGCGAATATAAAGCTATGAGAGTTTATATTACTATTGTGTCGCTGTTTATGTTCGCCATTAATTTGTGAAAGGAAAAACAAAAAAGGAATTTTGCCAAAGTTTCGCAGCGTCCATTTTATTAAATTTCCCAAAAAAATAGTGCAAATTTTCAATTTCATAAAGAGTTGTCAGTAAAAATTTGATTTCCAAGTGTTTTTAATAGCTCACACATTTGCATTGACCAAGATTCTATGGTAGTTTGTGTAATTAGAAGTGTCTTGTCTTGTTTTAATAAGCGACGGGAAAATAAATACCTCTTAGCCACTTGGAGACTATAATTGTGTGTCCAAACTTCATATCAAAACTTTTGATAGTTTTATCTCATCTTTAATTAAATTGAGGGAGCGTGATTGGAGTCAACAACAGAAATAAACCAAAACTAGAACTATATTTCAGGAGTCTGGGCTTTCTTTATTATTATATTATCGTTTGTTTAAATTTTATTGTAGGAAAAAATCTGATTATTCAATAAATGGTTCTATATTAAAATACAACAAAATTTGTTTCTGTAAATATGGGCTAAATATTTGGTAAGAATGCACATTTTGATTGAATATAATTCACCTATATAAATTCTGTAAATTTCTCTTCCCTCTTTGGGTAAATATACAAGCAAATGACACTTTGGTCTGACAACTTAAAATTTCCTACGTTAATTTGTAATATTGCCCAATTAACTAGCTGACCCTATGTTGCCAAGTGCAGTGGCTGATATTAGGCCATGAATTTGGGTAATTTTACACAGTGTTTTTTTCTGTGCAGATAAAACATTTCATAAACACCAGTTGTTGGTGTACAGGGGGTGGAGTGGTGTTGCAGACAAGCAAATGTAAACAATCCTTGACATTAGAGAACAACTCACTCAAGAAAAAGTTTAAATCAGTTGGGCTAGTTCTTCTACCATTTGTTTGCACCATGCGCAATCTGGTCGCTCGGCGGAGAATAACGCGGCTGTGGCCGCCCATGTCACTGAGAACGATGAAGCATCAACAACACGCCGGGCCACGCAATTGGGCATCACCAGACGAACCCTACAGTGGATTTTAGTGAATGACTTACACATAAGGCGTTTTGCATGAACTCGATCTCCCACATCGACTGGATAATCGACAAAACACTCTATTATCATATAATTTCTCATACAGTTTTTATGCCAAGATCGAGTAAATTTACCTCGATAATGTTATTGACATGTCACATCATTTCAACCGCAGAGTTGTATACGCACTTTTAGTATGAGACTGTGAACAGGAAATGTGAATGTAACTGCAACGTACTTCACTGAACATGTACATTAATGACAACACACACAAGCTGATTGATAAAAGAGGTAGTGTTATAAGATCAGTTATACTTTATTTATTTCCCAAATAGTTACCAAATTTAAAGAAATTCCACATAAAAATGAATCTAATTAAATAAAAAGTTGTTTTTACAAATAAATAAAGAAAGAAATATCAAATGACCGACTTTGACAGAATTGAATGAATCAAATTTGCTATGGCCTGGTATAATTCCATGATGGCAGAATGAAATACAAAACTAAAGGGTTATTCAACAGAGGCGCTACATAAGTAAATCCATAGGGACAGCAAACGACGCCATATTTTTCCCCGCTCTTTTGACATTTCTCTTCAGCAAGGTTTGCCATTTCATCACGGAAAGATATACGAGCCAACAACGAGTCGAAATTATTAAATTTTCTACCGAAATTTGGAGTCAGTGGCCTCAACTTTAAGAGGCCTCAACAATCAGCGATGAGGCTCATTTCTGGCTTCATCAATAAGCAAAAAATGCGTTATTGTTCAGACAGCAATCCACACGTAATCCATAAGTCATCATTGCATCCCGAAAAAATTACGGTTTAGTGCGGTTTATGGGCCGGCGGCGTCATTGGGCCGTACTTCTTACTGTGAATGCGAATCGCTACCGTTCAATGATAACCGAATATTTCTGGCCCCAATTGGATAATACGGACTTGGAGGACATGTGGTTCCAACAGGACGGCGCCACAAGCCACACAGCGACTGCCACTATCAATTTATTGGAAACCAAGTTTGGTGAACGTGTTATCTCACGAAATGGCCCAGTCGATTTGCCGCCTCGGTCGTGCGATTTGACGCCAGTAGATTATTTCCTGTGGGGCTACGTCAGGTCTATGGTCTATGCCAACAAGCCAGCGACGGTTGATGAACTTCGTACGAATATCGAACGTGAAATTGCAGCAGCATCGGCCGATTTATGCTTGAAAACCGTCGAAAATTGGGTTCAGCGTCTGGACTTCTGCAAACGTGCCCATGGTGGCCATGCAAAAGAAATCGAGTTCCATACATAATGGCATCGAACGTACTTTCACAGGAATAAAGAATTTCATTGGTATCTAGAACCGGTTTTGTTTTATTTAAAAAATCGTTTGTAGCACTCTTATTGAAAAACCCTTTAAAACTCATAGAATAATACATTCGAAGATAAACTTATTCTCTCATCTTACGTTTCATTTCACACTCTTCATCGTAGGTTTGTGGAAATGAGAGCAATTAAATTTAAAATTATCTTACACCAGGTGGAGTTACAAAATATGTTCACTTAACTTTTTCCTGTCGTTTTGGTGTAGAACTGAAAAATTAAAATATATTTTGCACTTTTTTGTAGACTTTTATCGTTGGTATACATTTGTATTGTATTTAACACAACTAGTTTGCCACACAACCACGAAATTCGGTTGCCACCATCTGGTATTATTGAACCCATAATTTCCACCATCCAATGTTTACTTTCCATCGTACCTATGACGTTTAATTTATTGAGCGAATGAAAGCTTCTATGGTATGTATTATTCTATGCTAAAACCTTTTTGCCGTAGAATGATAATCACGACCATAGACGAATATAGTATAGACACATTTATTCTCTCAAAAAATTAAACATCATAGGTATGGTTGCAAGTAAACATTGGATGGTGGAAAACATGGGTTCAATAATACCAGATAGAGGCAATAGTTCACAATGTCCAACCAAGAAACAACAACCGCATTTCGTGTGTTTGTGGCAAAATAGTTGTGTTAAATATAATACAAATGTATACCAAGGATAAAAGTCAACAAAAATGTGCAAAATTTTATTTAAATTTTTCAGTTCTACACCAAAACGACATGAGAAAGTAAGTGAACATATTTTGTAACTCCACCGGGTGTAAGTTAATTTTAAATTTAATTTCTCTCATTTACACAAACCTACGACGAAGAGTGTGAAATGAAACATTAGATGGTCACGACAGTGCCATGATAAAAGAGTGCATATAAACACGGTATTGCACATGGTAGAATGAGAAGGCAAACTCGGTAGACAGCTGATTTAATTTTTTTCTCCGTGTTTAGTTGGCCGCTTCTGTCAAAGGTTTTGTTTTGGAACTTTTCTGTTTACATTTATTTGTTGGTATACGTATGTGTTGACTTTGACATGAGGAGAGCCTAAACAAAAACAAAATGCCTGTTGTTCTTGCCCACAATTGTTGTTGTATCTTCTGCGGCTACTTGGTATTTTTACTATGGTACAGGGCGAATTGATATTAGGTGGTGTTAAGTGACAAGCTGATCCTAAATTTGAACAGCTGATTTCGTGGATGAAATGTCAAACCAATTGTTTTTGTTTACATGTAAATGTTATTGCCAAAGCGTAATTTTGTGGAAAAAAGTGTTTTTTTGTGTGTGTTAAAGTTTCAAATTGGTAAAAAATTAAAAAGTAATCTTGATATAAGATGGGAAAGTGTGCTGTGTGTTTCAAACAAGTGAAACGAGGAACCGGGCCGTTTTTCCAAGTTCCAAGCGACGATAGCAAACGCTTGTTGTGGGGTAGTCGTTGGCGGATGCAATTGTTGTACTTTGATAATGGCCTCAAAGTCGTATATATTGTAATAAAACAAACACTTTCACGATGGATGTATGTTCTTTTTAATTTTTAGCCAAATTTAAGCAAAAATCACATCCAAACAGCCACTAGCAAAAAAGTAAGTACATCAAAATAAACATATGCAAACAAAGTACAAATGTCACTTTCACAACAGGCGAACTCAAGGCAAATTCATATTTTGACATTTCATCCACGAAAAGCAAATACAAAATACATTAGACCTTGTATAAATTCGCCTTGCTATGGTATTACACAAGCAGTGCATTAGTTAATGCCTGCTGGCCGTCAGTCGCGTGGGAAGTACTGTAAACAAAATGAAGAAGAATCCTCAATCTCAACAACAAAGACAAAAATTTTGTGTCGAAAATCATCATGAGCTACTGGGCGCATTTCTACTTAAGAATTGAATTGAATTAAGCGGTTACGTCAATAAGCAAAATTTTCGTTTGAAAATCCGTGTGTGATGCACGAGGGGCCATTGCATCCACTCAAAGCTACTATGTGGTTCGCATTTAACGGGGGAGGAGTGATTGGGCCGTATTTTGTTGTCGACGCCATCGGCAATAGGGTCACTGTTACTGGCCAACGCTACATGGCCATGATAAGAGGCTTCTTACTTCTGGAATTGGATAAGCGGGGTTTAGTGAACATGTGGTTTCAAAAGACGGTGCAATCCCACACGCAGCACGAGCCACAATGTATATTGTGAAGGAAGCGTTTCCTGGTCGCGTAATCTCCAAGTTTGGCTATTTGGCAAAATCGTCCGATTTAACCATCCCAGGCCTCTTTCTTTGGGGCTACTTGAAGTCATGGGTTTATGCCAACACGTATAGTATAATAAAAGTAAACAAAAAAGGACAAAACCAAAATAGATGTGGATTTAACATAAGACAAACACAAATGCAAGAAAAAATTTCAAATCAGAGGTTCTAACGAGTTTACCTTACTTATTTTACCATGATTTTACTGGTATTGTAAAATAATTGTAAACCACTCACGTCAATGGACCACAACTGGACACCTACTGCACAATGAATGTGTTTGGTCAAACCTTTCTGTAGGGTTTTCCAATACGGTCTTGTCACGTTTTTTTTTAAAATAAAACGCAAACCATTTGAGATATTTCCAAAACTTTATGATCGACTTGAAACAAAATCAAAACACTTATGAATGGAACTCGACTACGTTCATATGGCCACCGCGGGCACGTCGCCAGCGGTCGATTCGTTGGACCCAATTTTCGATGACTCGGTCACACATTTCGGCCGCTATTTCGCGTTCAATGTTGGCTCTGGGTTCTTCCAACTTCGCCGGTTTGTTGGTATAGACCAATGATTTGACGTAGCCCCAAAGAAAAAAGTCTAGAGGCGTTAAATCGCACGAACGAGGCGGCAAATTCACTGGTCCATTTCTTGCGATAACATGCTCACCAAACTTACTCTTCAATAAATCGATTGTAACGTGTGCTGTGTGGCACCGACCTGTTGAAACCACATGTCGTCCAAGTCCATGTTTTCCAATTCGGGCCAAAAATAATCGGTAATCATGGCGCGGTAACGATCGCCATTCACAGTAACGTGACGGCCGTTATTGCCGACGAAAAAATATGGCCCGGGATGCAAACCGCACCAAACAGTTACTTTTTGTGGATGAAGTGGTGACTCATGAAGCACATGTGGATTTTCACCACACCAATAACGCATATTTTTGCTTATTGACGAACGCATTGAGCCAAAAATGAGCTTCGTCACTGAAGATGATTTTGCGATGAAATTCATCATCTTGGCGCATCTTCTCCAGAGCCCAATCGGAGAACGTACGTCGCGTCAAATGGTCATCGGCTTCAATTCTTGAGTCAGCTTGATCTTGTATGGGTGTCAACCAAGATCTTTACGCAAAATTCGCCATAAAGTGGGTTTGGCGATGCCAGCGGAATCGACTGATTTGGATCGTTTGCTACGAACGCCTGAACGGCAGCGATATTTTCGTCACTTCGACCAACCCGTTGTCTCACTGGCACGGCAGCATCACACAATGAATATGTAGACTCAAATGTTTGCACTAAACTTGTTATTGCTTGTCTACTAGGGCGAGAATAGCGACCGAAAATTGGAGTTAACGCTCTTAAAGTTGCGGTCACCGACTCAAAATTTCGGTAGTACATTTTTTTAATTTGCATACGTTGTTCCTTCGTGTACTTTACCATGATGAAAATGTTGAATTTACTGGAAAAAAAGGAAAGCAGCAGTTAGATGATCAGTGAAATAGTGCGTTCACAAATTAAATTCAAAGTTGTCAAGTACCCATTGAAAAACCCTTTAGAATAGAAAAACTATTATAACAACTCGCAAATGTAGCAAACAGGGTTCGTATTTCGTGGGTAATGGGTTTCCCTGGGTAACACATTATTATTGCAGTAGGGAATGGGTAGTGATCGGTTACCCATTACCAACAGGGTATGGGGAAAACAATGGGTAACACATTATAACTGCCGTGGGGAATGGGTAGCGATCGTTTACCCATTACCCACAGGGTATGGAGAAAGTAATGGGTAGCTACCCACGACAATGGGGAATTACCCACAAGGTAATGGGAAAATAATTTGTAACCCAGTTTTGATCGAAAAGATGAAAAAATAAAAAATAGAACAAATTTCTATATCTCGGAAAGGGAGCGTCCAATTGTAAATTAAACAATATTCCGGGTTTTTCATAAACTGATCCAATTCGTATGGAAGATTTTTTTAAAAAATCGCCAAAATAGGAAAATGGCTAAAATTAAAAAGTGGTTATAACTCGGAAACGGTGCGTGCAATCGATAAAATAATAAAATGTTTTTCTCAATAAGAGGCTTTAACCAATGGATATATTCACTGTGGCATCACTTTTTAAACCAATGGATGTTTCAATATGGCATCACTTTTTTTTTAGAAGGGCATATTCATTGCAGAAGACGGGTTCAGTTACTGCATTTTTCTCGGAATCAATCTAAATATGATTCCCCATCAAAGGAAACACTTGCTAGATGGTACATTCAAAAGTGTTCCGATGGGAGTTTTTAAGCAGCTGATAATACTTCATGTTTACTATTTTCAGGAAAAGGTAAGTGTTATGAGGAAAAAAAATAATATATGATTAACCTGGCGTTTACACGGGACAGTTTTGCTCCAACAGTAGAAATATATTCACACATTTTTACTACCACACTTACACTTCTCTCACTTGCCTCGCCCCTGTCTCTGATTTTTCAACGACAGTAACTTCGGCAAGAGATTTGACATAAGCGGCCAGATCATGGCTGAACTAGTAAAGGTTGACGCAATAGAGCAACTGATTTTGCTTTCTTATGACTCCATCTGTTAAATTCAGTGTATTTTGTTCTTGTACTTTTTTCTTTACCGTGTTTGTTCATATGTGTTGAATTTGACGGTTAGAATTTGAATTTGACGGTTAGAGTCATGAAACAAAAACTAAATGCCTGTTGGTTCACACAATTACAACAAATCCTACTGCGTCAACCTCTACTAGTTCAGCCATCGGCCATATCGGTGACGTTTCGTAGTAAATTGAGAAAAAAGCAAAACATCGCAAACGACTTTACAAATTGGGAAATATATTTGTATTTGAAAATTTTGCTAATTTTTATTGAAATATTGTGTGACAATGCACACATATACACATGAATACATGTCTAATTTTTCAGAGTACATCAGTTCCATTGTAATTTGGAGAAGTAAGACAAAACATAATGGCAAAATAGCGAAGAAACAAAAAATCAGAGCACGAAATTACACTGTCGGCGGTTGCTTAAAACTGTACTGTCTTTATAACTGGCTGGACCCGTACGTCACACAAATAATTTCTCTCTTTGTGACAACTAATACATATTCTCAACTATGTTGTCTCAAACTGTCCCGTGTAAACGCACCGTAAAGAAAAGAATGTAAGATTCCACAAATTCTCCTGCGGTGCTCCCTTCCTAATATCCGTTTTTTATAGAGTAAAGTTTTACGATTATTTTAAGAACATACTACACTTTATACTGCCATTGCTTTTACATCGAGTAACTGGAACGATTTGGTCCAATTTGCAGATTTTCCCACTCATATTTTTTTTTAATGGATAGAAGAATTAAAAGAGGTTACAATCACATATTTACAATCACAAAAAGCTTCTCAAAAATACCGTTCGGAATCGGTGTAAAACTGTAGGTCCCAATCAGTGAGTGAAAACTTGAAAGCGCACAGCTCAGTGATTCTGAAAAGTTCTCCCCGGTCCCTTCATGGGATGTAATGGGAAACCATTTATTTATTTTTTTTTACAATCACACATATTTGAATACACCAAAGAAATTTTTTAAACTGGATGGAGGAGACCCGGACGAATTGTATTGTATGTTTAGACACTGCGTTTTTGCATCGCAGGCATTTGAAATGCAGCAACGATTGTGTTCTGAAAATACAAGGCACAAAGTGCAATAATGTGCAACTTTTTATTTAAAGTTAATAAAGATCTGATTTTGCTTTCAAATCGGGCATTTTTTGTTTTTGTGTGCAAAAGTTAGCTTTTAGTTTTTGTGTTTTCATTTTGGGTGTTTTTTTCTATTTTTTGGGCGTATTTTGGTATTTCAAAATTAGGTCAATTTGCTTTTTTTCGGGCGATTTTTCTTTCATTTGGGTTATTTCTGAATTTTATTTTTGGGTAATTTTTCTTTAGGCGATATTTCCTACAGCCTCCATTCTTTGTCAACAATTTTACAATTTTTAATTTATTAGTTTTTGGTGTATGTATGAGAAATTCATACTACAAGCTTACAAGTCATGAACATTTTTCTAATTGAAAAATGGTTAGTTTTTGTTGGAAATAATATAAATTTTTTTAATTTATTATTTTTATTATTATTTTCTTATTTTATTTTATTAAATGTAATGATTTGAAATTTATTGTTATTGAAATGTATGTATATGTATAAGACATATTATTTCTTATTATTCCTATAATGTGAAACTTAAAAACTAAATATCATACATGGCTTGTTTTAATCATAGAATAACACATACGTAGAAGGTTTTATTCGCTCAATAAATTAAACGTCATAGGTACGATGGAAATTACACAGTGGAGGGTGGAAAATATGGGTTCAATAATACCAGATGGTGGCAATAGTATACAGCGATCCACAAAGGAACTACACCCGAATTTCGTGTTTTTGTGGCAAACTAGTTGTGTTAAATACAATACAAATGAATACCAACGTTAAAAGTCAACAACAAAGTGCAAAATACATTTAAATTTTTCAGTTCTACACCAAAACGACAGGAAATAGTTAAGTGAACATATTTTGTAACTCCACCTGGTGTATGTAAACATTTCCACAGACCTACCGAGAGAGTGTGAAATGAAACGTCAGATGAGAGAATAAGTTCTTCTATGGTATGTGTTATTCTATGGTTTTAATTTGCAAGTGCCAGCTATGAAGGGAATGCTTTGAAAATAAGTACAATTGACAATGATATTGAAATTATTTTGAATTTGCATTTGGAAAGGTCATTCAAATTAATCTACAAATTATAATTGTCATATAATTCATTTGCCCCATGTATGATAAATATGAGCGAATTCACCACGCCCTTTCTGACAAACGAAGATGAATCGATAGCAAAAAATATGTATATGTTTATACTGAAATTTTAACCATTCAATATAAATGGAACTCGGACCCCCGGTTCAACCAACTGAAATTTCTGTACTAGTTTTTATGAGATGATAAATTCTCTGCCAACTCTGTAGAGTCAAGTCGTACTTAATTTTGTGCTCCGTGATTTTTGCCTTATTAGTAATTATGATATCGTGTATTATTGTGTTTAGTGTGTGAAAAAGTGTTAAAACTGAAGCTAAGTATCTAACGTTGGTTTTGTGTATGTTAGTATTGTTTGTGCTTCAGTTGTTTTATAACTTAAATCTTCTGTTTGTTTGTCATTTAAGCTTTGGTACCTTAATACAACAACAATATTTGGGTTCCATCCTTTTATTGTTGTTATTGTCAGTTTTTTTTTGTTCGATTGTTGTTATTGTTAGTTTTTCTAGCCTCTTTTGTACTATTTTTGTTTGTATTCACAATTCTAGTGTTGATAAACATTCCGCTTTTTATTGTAAGTGTTTAGCAGTGTTGTCTATTATAGCGATTATTTAGTTATTTTAGCGATTTCTGCAGATTTTAGCAGTGTTGTCTATTGTAGCGATTATATTTTTATTTTTAGCTATTTATTTTGGTATTTTAAATTTTTTTTTGTTTGTTTCTTGGTTTTATTTGAAATGGCGTGTTTAAATAAAAATTGTTCTTTAAAATCTGATAATGAGCGTATGTTGTCGTGTTGGTTATGTGACAATCTATGTCATATTAAATGTGCTGGAATAGTAGCCAGAGTTGCTGATTGTCTGAATGGGGATAAGGGTATTCGTTGGTGCTGTTCTAAGTGTAGAAACATTGAAAATAGTTTTTATCGTTTTTTTAAGAGCATGCAGTCAGAGTTTTCTGGAATGGAAAGGGATCTGTCTGCGCTCTCGTATCGTTTCTCTAAATTTACGAAAATGTTTGTGGAATATCCTGATTTGGAGAAATTCATAAATTCTCCTTCTCAATCTTCTCCCAAACGCAAGAAATCATCGAGGAAATTAATTCCGCTGATAAATGTGAACTCATCACCTTGTTTAATTGAGGTTAATTCGCCTATGGCTGCTACTGATAACTCTGTTATCCGGTCGGTCGTAGCCTCTTCTGTGGCTACTGGTGCTGATATTTTGTAACCTTCCGCTCCATCTGGTGCTGGTGAATTACAGTCCGAGCGGGTGCAAACCGGGGACAATAATTCGCCTATGGCCGCTACTGATAACTCTGTTATCCGGTCGGTCGTCGCCTCTTCTGTGGCTACTGGTGCTGATATTTCGGAACCGTCCGCTCCATCTGGTGCTGGTGAATTACAGTCCGAGCGGTTGCAAACCGGGGACAATAATTCGAGGGACATCTTGTCGAATAGTTCGATTGTTGACTCTGGCTTGACGTTTGCTAAAGTCACCGCTTCTTCCGCACCATTAGGTGCTGATAGATTGGGCACCGTGTCAAATGGTTCAGTCGTTGACTCTGACCCATGTTCTTCCAGGTTACGGGCTAGAGAGCTGACTGTAGTTCCGGCTAGGCGGGTAATTTTTATTTCAAGATTCTTACCGGAAACCACTGTGGATGATATTAATTTTTATTTATCATCTAAATTGAATAACACGGATTCTATAGCGAGTTTTAAGCTTAACTCCGCGCATTCTGAAAAACTCGCCTCTTTTAAGCTTTTTGTTCCCGATGGCTTGTTTGGACAATTGGTTAACTCTAATTTCTGGCCTTCAGGGGCCTTGGTTAAAGAATTTATACAACGCAATAATGGTAGGCGTTCGAACCCTGTTTCTCTCCCAAAATCGAATAAAACGGCTTCAAAAAACTAAATGGATTTGCCAACATTTTGTATCAAAATGTTTGTGGCTAAAATACTAAACTATCTAGACTCTATGTGGACAGTTTTGTTCGATTATGATATAATAGTTCTTGTAATAGTTAACAATTCTGATAATTTTGAAGTTTCCCGCGTTAATCCTCTAAGTTTGCCCGAGGACTCATACCATCCTACAATTTGTATTCGTTTCTATCTCCAGACTGAAAATTCAAACTATTCAAAATCTACCAGGAGAACTTTTTGTTTCTCACGTGCTAATTTTGTCTTACTGAATAGTCTTTTTGAATCTGTCGATTGGAGGTCAATATTAGATTGCGAGGATCGCCAGAGCTTTGATGGGAGACTAATTAATTTTTATGATGTAATGTGTCGATGTATACGTAAATCTGTGCCGAGAGTATCTGCAGAAGATGGGAATTGCTCACCTCCTTGGTCTTCTAAATATTTAAAGCAGTTAAAAAATGCCAGGAGTAGATTACATAAAAAGTTTAGGGTATCAGGTAGATCTTTTGATTATAGTAAGTACACTATTGCCAGATGTCGTTACGAGGCAGAATCTCGCAAGTGTTATCAATCTTACTTGTGCAAGGTTGGTAAGAATTTTAGGAACAATCCTAAAAGTTTTTTCAACTTTGTTAACACCAAGCGAAAGTCCGTATCAAGACCTTCTCGAATTGTGATGAATGATGTCGAATACATAGACTCTGAATCTATTGCCAATTGTTTTGCTGACTTTTTCTCATCTGTTTACTCGGTTAATTCAGTATCGACTACCTGTGGCTATCCTCATGATATTCGGTCATTAGATCCGTTCGGGATCACTTCTATGAGTGATACGTGGGTCCAGGAGAACCTTTCATCACTGAAGCCCACGAACACTTATGGACCTGACGGGATCCCTAATTCTGTGCTAAAATACTGTTCTACAATATTAGCTACATCATTGAATATACTATTCAATGCATCTTTGAAATTTAGCTACTTTCCAGCGGTCTGGAAAAGTTCGTATATTGTCCCTCTTCATAAGTCGGGTAGCATTACAAATGTGTCAAATTATAGAGGTATTGCGAAACTGAGTGCGATTCCAAAACTTCTTGAGAAGCTGGTCACTGACATTATATCTTACAAAGTTTCCTCTATTATTGACTGTAGACAACATAGTATTCGCAAAGGTCTGTCTACGGTTACAAACTTACTTCAATTTTCTTCTCACGTAATTGATGGTTTTATTTCAGGAATGCAAACCGATGTTATTTACACGGATTTTAGTAAAGCTTTCGATAAGGTTAACCATCGCCTCCTACTGAGTAAATTAAGCGCTATCGGGTTTAATAGTAATACTATTGAATGGATTTCATCTTACCTTACTGGTCGCGAACAGATGGTAATTTTTGGGGATTCGTTATCTAGACCTATCCAAGTGTCTTCCGGCGTTCCTCAGGGAAGTCACCTGGGTCCTGTTTTATTTCTCTTGTTTATCACCGATTTGCCTAATTCGATAGCTGAGTCTAATGTGCTTATGTACGCAGACGATGTGAAAATATTTATGTCATATAAAAATACTTCAGACTATATTCTACTTCAAAATGATCTGGATCGGTTTGGGAGTTGGTGCAATCATAACCTTATGGAGTTAAGCTTGGTTAAATGTAAGCATATGGCGTTTTACAGATCACGTATGATTACCTCCCGGTATTCTATAGGTGGTTCTACATTAGAATTGGTCAATTGTTTCTTGGATTTAGGTTTTTTATTTGATAGGAAAGTGCCTTTCAATAGTCACATTATTGCTACTGTTAATAAGGCTTATGGCGTACTTTCGTTCATTAAGCGCTGGGCGAAGGAATTTTCTGATCCATATATCACGAAAAATCTTTTTACATCCCTTGTTAGGCCCATATTAGAATATGGATCAGTGGTATGGGATCCACAATATGACATTTATGTGAATATGATAGAATGGGTACAGAAACAATTCCTTATTTTTTGTCTTAGGAACCTGAGATGGGATCCTAACGTCCATCCTCCTCCATATGTCAGTAGATTGTCTTTGATTAAATTACCTACTCTGGCTAGTACACAGAAAAAAGCGAATGCTCAAATCAATTACGATATTTGTCAATTCAATTATTTTTATACTTGGATTTCCGCCAATGACGATTTTTGTAAATTCAATTACTCGAATTGTAAGATCGTAATTGAAAAGTTTTCAATTAAAGCAAATATTTATTTGAGCACAGATTTAATCAAAATTTCTTAATATTGTTCATTAAATTAGTACTTGAGTTATAAGCATGACTTTAATCAATTTTTTATGGAAAATTTCGATTACGCGTGTAATCAAGTTGAGTGAGTGCTTAATCAAAATTACATAATGTTTTGATTACGCGCGTAATCAAGTTGAGTGAGCGTTTAATCGAAATTATATAATGTTTTGATTACTAGCGTACTCAACTTGAGTATTCTGGTAATCAAAAGTCGGTGTTCGCTTTCAATCGAAATCGGTAATTTTTAATGATTAACATTAACACCCAAAATAACAAAAACCAACATCTCATATTTTTTGAATATATGTATATTGAATATTTTTTGTTTTTGCTTATGGTATGTCTTTTTTTCGTTTGAACATTTATTGGTAAATTCTCAAAGATGTGTTTTGATTTCGCAATAATTTTGTAGCATATGTGTTGTTGCTGTCATTGTGTTGACGAGTGCCGATTGCAATAACAAAACACCGTTTGTAACGGATTTTTGGTGATGCGCATCTTCCACTTGTTCTCCCTGACAACAACAAAAATTCGCCTTAAAAATCGAACAAAAAAACGTCAAATAACATATAAAGAATGTTGTAATTTCAAGTACACAAGTACTTGATTCCAGTGAAATTTTAATTGATCTTCTTCGCTTTATAAAATGTAAAATTGTTGAACCAAGTATTCAAATGATTGAGTCAAATAATGAAATAATTGATTTTTATCTCTGTTTTCAAGCAAATCAGTAATTGAAATTAATTCGGGAATATTTTTTTCTGTGTAGACGGACTATGCTTAATTCGATTACAATATATAAGATTCTCAGGGGCAATATACGCTCTGAGTATCTTCTTGGTCGTATTTCGATAAATGTTCCTTCGAGAACTTCTAGGAACTATAAACCCCTGTATATTAGTTTCCGACGCCATAATTATGCTTTGAATGAAAGGGTTCGGAGAATGTGCACAGATTTTAATGATGTTTATCAGTTTATTGACTTTTCTTTATCACCGGACACGATAAAGTCTTTTATTATAAATCATCTAAATAGCTAGTGTGTAGTATTTTATGTACGAGTATTAATGTTGTATTGATAATTTATGGTTTTATGTTTTAAGATTTATTTTTTTTCAATAAGTATATAGGGGTAATCTGCGAATTATATTCCTCTTTTAACTGGTATTGCTTTAAGCGGCTGTGAAGTTTTATGTAGCCGTTGCACGTTTTCCTCTCGGTTACTTCCCGTACGGATCGGTCTGTGGTGTGTACGTTATCCCTTCGTCATAGGGATGAGGCCCCCTCGGTCGGTTGGGGCGGGTGTGAGTGGCGGCGATGGGATCGTTCGTTTAAAAAAAAAATATACAATTTGTTTTAAAATGATGCACAATTTTAATTCTACTTAATCTAATATTTAAAAAAGATAAATAAATTATATTTGAATCACAAAGTTATTGTATTTGGTGCAATATTCAATTGAATTGCATGGAAAACTTATTTAAATGAGATTATAAATTAATAAAATTTTATGCAAAATATATATAGTTTTATGAAAAATTTAAATAAATTGATGACATTTGCTTTAAATTTATAACTCATTTTATTTTAATGGCAAAATTCTTTAAATATAACAAAAAATTTATTGAAATTTGGTGTACGATTTGGTAAAATTTTAAATAAAGTCTAATATTAATTTAGTAAAATTTTAAATAAAATAGAATTTAAAAAAAGCAGTTATTTCTTTAATGTAAATTTTTATTAAAAAATTATGTAAACCTTTATTAAACAAATTTAATTGAATTGATAATTATTTGAATAAAAATTGTGTCTAATAAATTGGTGCACTTAGATTGTGAACACTTGTCCTACAACCATCTTCACATTTTCATTGGTCTTAACAGCATAATAAAAGGGACGATCAGCGATAAATACTTGTGGTTTCTCCAAACTGAAGAAGGCATATTTCTTGAAGTTGGAGTTGGCTGTGCGGTAATGAAAAAAAAAAAAAACATTAAAGAGGGAACAATTTAAATTCATACAAAATATAAGATTAGGTAGAAAATTAATCGATAATTTTGAAAATAAAAAAATAAAGTATTATAATAATCTAAATCACAAATAAAAATGCAAACGCGTGCGCGTATTGCAAGGTAAATACAGACAGCAAGACATTTTGTCAAATTTTTAACAATTGAGCTGACATGCTGTCACATTTGAATTAGATTAAGAAAGAGTTGCCTAATCTAGAAATAAAGCTCTACAATATCGTGTGGATGCACGACAGGCTAGTGCTCATTATTTTGAAATCTCTTATTACATTTAAAGCGCATATACTGCATTACTATACTTCCGAAAAGAGCAAGCGCATCAGGTAATAGTAATTAATAAACAAGATATTATTGATTCGTATAAAGTACCAGCAACATATTGCACGAATCATGATAAGGGTCAAGTTGCTATCGCATTTCATAATACACATTACACGGATACCAAGAAATGCGCTACCAAATTCTGCCAGCAATTTATTTCATATCCAACCCAACAAAGGAGCTGTCGTTCGGGGAATTTAGAATAAGGCTGTTTTTTATTCCATTAAGCTATCGCTTCAAATAAAACGATCCACGCTTAATACTACGAAATGTGGCAACATTGGCTGTAATGGGTGAAAAAAATGCGGTACGGCAACTCGTTTGTAGCCAGTGCTAACAAATACATGGTAGCAGCAGATGTTGTTGTAGTTGTAAGCAGCAACAATAGACATTTTATTTTCGTTCATTCGTTTCAGTTGTCAAACTCTACATAAATATATATCAACAATACAGGAATAAAAAACAATATCAAACCAAAATACATATGATTTTGACAAGTGAAACGAAAAATGACATGGACAAAATGTCATCACGTGTTTAAACGTCTATACCTGATAGATAATTCTACCATGATCAATACCGCACGTTGTTGTGAAAAATGTAGTTCCAATTTTGTTTACATTCGGAAATAAAAACAGATCCTTCAAATTTAGAGATCTAAAAGTATACGTAGTCTTCCACTAAATAAAATAATTTTAATGAGCTTAAAATGTGTAAGCCATTTTGCCAATATCTGCGTTTGAGTATCTCGTTGATAACATTTTCCTTCGCAAGAAATTATAACAAAAGATAACTTTTTGTTGCCATTTCTTGAAATTGAAAATGTGGAAACATTGTCATTGCTCAAGTCGGAATTTAAGCGGAAAATTGAAATTCCACTTAATATCGCTTAGCTGTCCCGTACAAATTAAGCTATAATTAATTTTAGCGGGGTAAAAACACATACTTATTTTCAAACGAGTTATAGTACTCTGCTTCTTCACGCCCACGAAAGTATAGACCCTCCATTGACAGAATCTTCAAATCTAAACCTTCCAAAGGTCTCAGTCCAGATGGTATCTCGATTTTAATGCTAAAGAAACTCGAACCAATAGGGATTCGTTATATCGCGCATACGCTTACCCTTTCGGTATGCCAACTGGTCATACCGAACGAGTGGGAAATTTCTCCAGTTATCACACTCCTAAAACCAGGGAGAGTCATACCGAACGATCTCTCTCTCTCTCTTATCACCTGTAGCAAAGGTTTTGGAGTCCCTAGTCTTGCCGACTCTGAAAAAGCATTTTAAGCCCGCCCCATCAACAAAATGGCTTCAGGCAAGCAGATTGCACTTCGACGGCTTTAAACGAAATAGCTACTCACATCACCAATGACCTTAATCAGAGTAGACCCACTGTACGCACAGTGGCCGCAGCGTAAGACCTGTCTAAAGCATCCGACACCAGGACATCTTGAATGCGTCCCTCCCCAAAAGTACCAAGCACCAATCTCAATGGGAGACAAGAATTTGTAGAGTTCAGATGCCAGAATTCCGTTATCGTAACATAAAAATGGGTATGCCACAAGGAGGCATCCTATACTCTTAAATAATTATCCTGCGAATCTTCCTGCACCCCGTCATGGAGTTAGTATTGTGTCATACGCCGATGATTGCACTATAATCTCCTCGGGCGTAAACGTAGATGACATAAGCGCTATAATTAACAGCTATATGGCCACCCTCACTAGTATTCTGCAGGAACGGAATTTATAGTTATGTCCGCCGAAGCCTTCTGTGTCCCTTTTTTGCATCTTGAGCCAAAGAAGTAAGGAGAGAGAGCTCGTCATTTCTGTAAATGGGGAGTCTATACCCACAGCCTCCCTAAAATTCTCGGTGTTATTTTTGATAATCCCCTTACATTCTTGAAGCATACGCATCACATTAGGAGGAAAGTCCGAGAGGCCCTTTTAGGGACAACTTGGGGCAAGGAGAAGGCGACAATTGTAGTGATTTATAAAGCTATAAGTCGCTCGGTCTTCAACTATGCTTCCCCGGTTTCCTAAGTGAAGCTCAATGGAAAGGTCCGCAGAGGATCCAAAATAGTGAAATTCGAATCGCAACCGGATGCACACAAATGAAAAACGTGAATCACTTACAAGAGGAGACCAAGATGCAACAACACAATGTGTTGTTGACGAGACAGTTTCTTTTGGTTTATCATCTGTCCAGTCACCCCAACCATCACATTGTGATGCAGAATCCACCTCCTCGGCACATACGAAAGGACATCAGGAGTTACTGCGCGGACATCCAATATGTCATTCCATCTGACGTCAACAGACTGTCGATAGCAGTAGCCCAAAAAATGTTGCACAACGCGGCGGTGTCAGAGGATATAAATTGCTATTCTAGCAATAGGATACTTAATGAACACCCACCCGCGATTTCGGATAATGAAAGTTTTCTGTTCAGGCACACCAGAACTATTCTGGCCCGGTTTAAATCTGGTAGGAGTTCTATTCTGAATTCATACAGATTGAGGATAAACCCAGACACTTTATATCAGTGCCCACACTGCCTACAAAGCCCTCATGATACTATTTATATTTTCAACTGTCCTGATAGGCCTACTGAATTCCGTCCAGTGGACGAATGGGACAGACCCATAGATGTAGCACAATTTCTCCAGCTCCCCAATGCCACACATACGGGAATTCCCCTTAATTTTGATATCTTCCAGAGACGATCGAGTGAAAACAGACAATCTTGCTACAACAATAACGAACCATATATATGTATATGCATATGTTTGCAAGGATTGTGTTCATGAATTGAACTCTTTTGTGTCTCTTTGTCTGTCACGTTTTTGTTTTCAGCAGTTTTCGACAAACAAATCTACATTTGGGTCACAAAAACATATGTTATAACCTATTAATCATTGTAGACTTGTGTCTAACTCGTTCACTGGTTCTCGAACTCGTTCATTTAAGATGCCCAGACATATCAATCACAAATATACTCGCCGTATCGAACAACTGCATTATGTTCGTGAGGGTGATGTCTGGTCACCCTAAATGAACTATATAGTTCATGAACTACCCAACCCTAAATCACTGTGTCTCCAACATGTAATATTGAAAAGAATACACAATGAAATGAAATAAATAAGAGTTTCTAGCCCTCTTTTTACGTTCACTCAATGATAACGAGTTAGTAGGCCATTTTATCGAGTTCGAGTTGGTGTTGAATATTTCTCTTCGGTTGGACATAAAACGGACAGAACTAAAAGGGAATGCGTATTGTCGTTTGATGCAACAAACATAAAACATAATTTAGCTGCCATTAGTATCAATGAAACACTATTTAAACTTAGTTTAGCTGCATGGTTGGCTTCTGGTTTTTTATCGCTTATTCACTCTGTTCTCTATAGAGTTGGGTAGTTCATGAACTACCTAGTTCATTTAGGGTGACCAGACATCACCCTCACGTATATAATGCACATGTTCGATATCGGGACTGTGTCCGTGATTGTTATGTCCGGGCACTTTAAATGAACGAGTTTGAGAACTAGTGACCGAGTTCGACACAAGTCTAGTTCTCTATCATGTCCCTACTACGTATTCGATCAGCTGTGTAATGTCAAACAAAAAACGATGTACAAGTAGACAGTCAAAATTTCTCTTCACTCAAATGCCAACAAACAAAACGAGTGAAACCCTGGTACTTCTCTACTCTCTCTCTTACTCTCTTCATTGAATATTTCAATACACGAGCAGCTATTTGATAGTGTTATTGTATATAACTATACAAATTCCAAACATGTTGTAGTAAAATTACATAAACTATGCAAAAAGTATGAAATAAGCAAGATATGACGCGAGAGACAAATGCGTTTGGGTGAACTCCAAGCACTTTTTGGTTCTCTTTTACCAGGGTTGCCAAGTTGCGCACATCTTCTGGTCGTCTAATTATAAATCGTCTTTGGTCAAACATAAAGCAACTATTTTATAGAGAAGAAAATTTACTCATGGAGTGGAATGCGAACAAAGAAAACGAGTGAAGCGTGTCGTTTCTCTGCTCGCTCTCTTACTCTCTTCGTTGAATATTTCAATACGCAAGCAGTTTTCTGATGATGAAATTCCAACCATATTTAATTAAAATTACATAAAATATGTAAAAAGTATGAAATAATCATGTTATGACGCGGGAAAGAAATGCGCTTGAGTGAATCGCGTCGACTTTTTTGGTTCTCTTCTACTAGGGTTGCCAAATTGCGGGGTTTTTTCTTATGTTATGCTAAATTATAATTACGCGTTCCCTTTTATGTATTTCTGTCCGTATTATGTCCAACCAAAGAGTAAATTACAATAGCAACGCGGACTCGATGAAATGGCATACTCATAGACGAATTTAGTGTAGATACATTAATTCTCTCACTTGACGTTTGATTTCCCGCTCTTCGTCGTTGGTTTGTAGAAATGAGAGAAATTCAACAAAAATTAACTTGCACCAGGTGGAGTTACAAAATATGTTTTTATAACTCTTTCATGCCGTTTTGGTGTAGAACTGAAAAATTTAAATGTATTTTGCACTTTTTTGTTGACTTTTATCTTTGGCATACATTTGTATTGTATTTAACACAACTATTTTGCCACAAAAACACCAAATGCGGTTGTTGCTCCTTTGTTGGACATTGTGTACTACTGCCTCTATCTGGTATTATTGAAACCTTGCTTTCTTCCACCATCCAATGTTCCCTTGCAACCATACCTATGACGTTTAATTTATTGAGAGAATTAATGTGTGTAGGTATACTAAATTCGTCTATGGGCATACTACCTCGTAGTCATCAAGAGGACGTGAGTAGAGGCATAGCGGCTCTTGTCTATTTCTCTATGTTCTCTATGTTGGGATTCTGCCAAAACTCCTCAGTAGAAATCATTGGTGACCCATATAGAGGTCGTAGAACTCGAAATAACTTAATCACTGCTCATTCATGTAATCAACATTTATTTTCTATTAAACATTTGCCCTTAGTGCATTTTTATAAAAGTTTCCACCTAGGAAAATACACATCGCTACATTTTATAATAAGACGACCTAAAACTGTCACTTCAGGAAATTTTTCGTTATTGCATATTTAGAAAAACACAAAAAATTATGTACCCATTACATGTTTCCCCTTAAAGACTGTCACACCATCTCTATAAGCGATGACATAGAAGAAACCGTGGTCAACTTTGAAAGTTTTCGATAGAGGTGGTTCGGAACATTCAACAGCTTCCATATCTATATCAAAAGTGATGATTTATAAGGGAAAAATAAAATTGCTATAGATTTCAAATAAATCTGGCTTTGAAAAAAAACTGGATAACACGATAAACAACATAAGAAGAACACAACACATGCGAATTACTTTATAAAGTAGCAATTTATTTGAATTTGTGATTTGAATATAAATTGGTTATAAATCCCTGAGTAGCAGGGAAATACAACCAGGAGTAACCACAAAAAAAAAACAAAATATTGACAAATAACTAACTTTGACTGGCAGATTTGGAACAGAAAAGCAAAACTGATTCATGCACTCAGAAAAAAAAAGAATATCATGAATTTTCAGAATGTTCTTACTTAGCTCCCAAACTATAGTAATTAATTCAAGTTACAAATTGTATGATCTTAAAAAAATAATGAAATTTTCCTTAAATTTATCAAGCGTAACTTACAACTGTTCCCACCCTGTAAATATATTCCATGATTACATTTTATTATATCATGACCTGATACTGTAATTTCAGGAACTTTTCTTTATTGCGTTTGTCGTAAAATAAAAGAAATTCCCTGCAGTTGACGTAGTTAACGAATTTTTAGTTATTTCCCTAACTACCAATAATTACCATTAACTACCCGCCCGACTACCAGCAATGCTTTACACTGACGAATTTATCATGGGGATGTCATTGACGGTAGTCAGTGGCTACCCTCTGCACTACTATGTACCATGCAGATCGCTAGTTACACGGAATTGACGAAATATCTAACAACATTGTACTAACTACTTGACTAGTACAATCCGCTTGATGAATTCGCCGGACCATAATGAATTAATGTTATGAATAAATCTTTTTCATTATCTTCACCACATTCTTTTTCTACATTTTAAAACTTTTGCACAATTTGCTCCTTTTATTTCTATATTAAGCGTTTCATATATTAAAATGCACGTTTTTATACTTTTAACCTACGTACGCTGTCACGATGATACTTCTACGAACGTTTAATATCAACTGACGCCAACACAAATAATAACCAAGCAACCAATATATCATAACGGGATAACGGTTCGGTGCATTGTTTTTCCCTCTTGTTTTCATACTTACAATAATCAAAAGGCGAACTCTAGCATTACCTGTAGCCACTCAAGTAGCTAGTCAGGCTTTTCGCTAACGAAATAATTGACTACATAGCGCCACTAGCTATGTTTGAAACTGCAGGGTATGTACTCATTACTTGTGAACCTTCAAACAACTTCGTCATGTGTGTATTAACGATGGCATAGTAGAAACCGTCGTCGACTCTGAAATGTTTGGGAAGAGATGCGCGAAAGTTCTGACCTTCCATTCCTAACTATAACAAAAGTATTCATTTATGAAGGAAAATATATGTATTACGATACGACTGATTTCAGTTAGATCAGGCTGTGAAACAAACAACACAGTATAAAATTTGTAACAAATGCAACAATGAAATAATATAATGCAGTAATAAATAGTTTTGAATATAAATTATATTCATAAAAAATCGCATAACCCAACAAAAAAGCACAAGCAAGAAATACAAACCTGCACAATGCTCATTCCTTGATGGAGTTAAACAGAAGTGGACTAACATGAACACCAACTTTGAAAATATTTTACTTTTCAAAATTTCCCATTAGCTCCATTTTTGTTTTTTTGTTAATGATAGCTGAATTATGTTTGATTTTGGATATATCGAACGAAGGTAAGTATTATCGAGAGTTGGGTAGTTCACGATCTAACTATCTACTTCATTTAACCCTCGGAGGTATAACCAGGTCTGTGCAGACTTTTTGCATATAAAAGTGTGTATAACTTTTTTGTTTTCGCATGTTAGAGACAAATCTTTCCATGTAGTCCTGGGGCAAAAATCTCCGAACACAATGAGCAAAAAATCAGAGCGATTGTGGATGCGGGTTCGGGTTAATCCGGGTTTACAAATATTTTAGTCCAAACGGTATAACCAGGTCTGTGCAGACCTACTACATGTAATTTGTATGGAATGAATGAGGGGCAGGTGATAAAAACCGGTTTTGAGTGGGAATAGAGCGCAAACAATATCAGAAAAATTTCAAGTCTAAACCATAACATTTTTTTTTTCATAGTATTAATAAAATTGCGTAAATAGCTACCTAAGATGTATAAAAATGCGTTTTTATTGTTCATTTCGTGGTTTTCCTAGCATAAAATGCATTTATACACACTTTTAGGACACCTGACTATGCATTTCCATACCGATGAGACAGCTGTTCAAGTTAGTACTTGGAGAACAAATAGAGAATGTGCTATCAAAGAAGACTCGTTGATAGGGACTGGGTTGCGTGGTGTGATTTTCAAACTTCTGCTGCCGAGTGTCAAGTCAAAAGTACAAAACACATCAACTGGGAGTCAATTTTGCCAACTAAATCGATTAAAAAAAGGGATATTCAGTGAAAAAATCAAAATGAAATGAAGTGTTAGAGTAAAGTTATTTGTGTAGATCCAAATTAACACGAAAATTTTTAATATTAAAGATTGCTCTCATTCTCTATATGTTTTCCTCGTAGGTCTCGGAACTCGTTAGTACAAAAAGTAACTAGGGCATACTCTTATAGTATTACTCGGTGGCTGAATTATGTTTGATTTTGGTTGCAGCGATCGAAAGTACGCATTACCGAGAGGTTGGTAGTTCATAAAATACATAGTTCATTTAGGGTGACAAGATGAACATAATATACGTGCTCGATATGGCGAGTAGGTTCGTCATTGTGTTATCTGGGCACCCTAAATGAACGACTTCGAGAACTAGTTAGCGAGTTCGATCATAGAGCCACGAGACAAGAGTCTCTATCCCTCTCTTTACGTTCTCTCGATGACGATGAGGTAGTTGGTCATTTCATCGGGTTCCAGATGCTGTTGCATATTACACTTTGCTTGGACATAAAACGGACATAAATAAAAGGGAATGCGTGTAGTAGTTCGATGCAATCAACATAAAACATAATTTAGCGGTCATAAGTATCAATCAAACACTATTTAACCCTAGAACGTCATCCTTATATTTTGTACATTATCGTCGTCCTCCGTCATTATGACTATGATCTATCTATGTATACCAAGACGCTATAAATAATATTGTGAGCAAAAATGGGAACCAAAATTAATGTTGCTTTGTTATTTAGTTAATTTTTAATTAATATTCAACACAACAATTCAGTTTGCAATCGACTAACGCTATACGAAAAATGAGGTCATAACAAACGGAAAATCATAGTTCTGCTTGTCGTTTCGTTGAAGGATGACGGTGCAGGGTTAAACATAGTTTGCTGCATGGTTTGCTTCTGGTTGCTTATCGCTCTGCCCATGGATACCCCCTGGTGTAATCCGTTTTTCTTTTATTTTTCAGATTGCTGTAAAGAATACTTGGGAAATTGAAAATTTAAAGGTACACTACATAACAACGAACCAAAATTAATGAATTTTATTTTGAAAACCGACGATCAATTTGTTTAACGCAACGACCATATCGCCGGTCTTTTAATCTAAGAACTCAATCGTAAGAGGCAATGATAAATCGTTCTGATTGCACGTTTTCGCCAACAAGGCGCTGCATGTAACCTTCATGATAGAGCAAAAGGTAAGAGTGGTCATCCCTCTCTTTACGGCCACTCGATGACGGCGAGGTAGTAGGTAATTTCATCAGGTTCGAGTTGCTATTGTATGTTACTCTTTGGTTGGGCATAAAACAGATAGAAATAAAAGGGAAAGCGTATTGTCGTGACATGCAACGAACATAAAACATATTGGTTTACTTATCGTTCTGCGGCCCAACTACTCTGTTTTTTTTTTATCAATTTTCTATTTCACTGTCGATCAGCTGTGTCGTGGATACCCCTTGCTTCTAGTGGCTTATCACTCTCTCGCCTATACCCTCTGTTTTCTACCAATTTCCTACTACATACTCGATCAGCTGTGTCATGGACACCCACTGGATGTTCCAACTTCACAGTCGGTCGGCAGTGGCATCGATATGAATGTAAATATAGAGAAATAGACAAGAGTCTCTATCCATCTCTTTACGTCCTCTCGATGACGTCGAGGTAGCGGGTCAGTTCGTCGAGTTCGAGTTCCTGTTGAATTTTACTCTTTGGTTGGCCATAAAACGGACAAAAATAAAAGGGAATGCGTATTGGCGTTCGATACAATTAACACAACACACAATTTAGCTGTCATTAGTATTAATCAAACCATTGATTTCCGATGCCACAGATTATCGAATACGAAAATCATGCAAAAGAAAGTCGATGAAGGTATGAGCGATAGGTAAACTATGTTTAAATTATGTTTGATTTAGACTAATGTATTTTCAGTTATGTTCGATTGATATCAATAGCTTTTAAATAATGTTCGATTGATGATAATGACTTTTACCTTATGTTTGACCCTTGTTTTGTCATATGCAACTCCAACTCCATGAAATTCCAACTTGCGACCTGACATCCAGTCACAGCTTTATCAGTTGCTGCACACTCTTGGTTCTAGAGAAATATACTACGGGTTGGAATTTCATCGAGTTTGAGTTACAGATCACTAAACAAGAGTAAAACATAATTTAAAAGTCATTATTATCAATCAAATATAATTTAAAAATCATTAACATCAGTCAAACATAATTTAAAAAACATTAGTATGAATCAAACATAATTTAAACATAGTTTGCATATCGCTCATTCCTTCATCCTCTTTCTTTTGCATAGTTTTCCAACTTCTTAGTCGAAGATCTGTGGTATAGAAACTCCCTGTTCTTGGGATATTTCTCTATGATGCAGGGGGTATATATTATACAACTGATCGACTACGTAGTAGGAAAGTAATAGAAAACAAAGTGGATAGGCGATAGAGCGATAACCAACCAGAGGCAAACCATGCACCAAACTAAGTTTAAATACTGTTTGATTGTTACTAATGACAGCTAAATTATGCTTTATGTTGGTTGCATCAAACGCAAATACGCATTTCATTTCTGGCCGTGTTGTGTCCAGCCAAAGAGTACAATTCAACATCAACTCGAACTCGATGAAATTGCCTACTACTATAGAGAAAGAGACAAGAGTTTCAATCCCTCTCTTTACGTTCTATCGATGACGACGAGGTAGTAGGCCAGCTCTTCAAGTTAGACTTGCTGTTGTATGTTACTCTTTGGTTGGACATAAAACCATGGGGTATCCATGATACAACTGATAGAGTATTTAGTAGGAAATTGATAAAAAAAAAAACAGTTAATAGGCGATAGAGCGATAAACAACCAGAAGCAAACCATGCAGAAAACTAAGTTTAAATAGTATTTAATTGATACTAATGACAGCTAGATTATGTTTTATGTTGGTTGCTTCGAACGTAAATACGCATTCCCTTTTATTTCTATCCGTTTTATATCCAATCAAAGAGTATAATTCAGCAGCAGCTTGAACTCGATGAAATGATCTGCTACCTCGTCGCCGTCCAGGGAATATAAAGAGAGGGATAGAGAGGGTGGTGATAGGGAACAAGCCATACTTACTGCAAACCTTATAACAAAATTATAAATTTATGAAATAAATTGCTATAGATTTCAATTAAATCGGGATAATATTTTAAGCAACGAGATAACGGTAATGGCACAAGCGATAATGGTTTATTTTTTTTTGATTTAGCAGTGCAAAAAATATGGAGAAATTCCAAAACTATGAAAGATAGTTTTAATATATCACTAGCTTTAACTGGCAGATTGGGAACAGAAAATCAGCGCTGATTCATGCACTCAGAAGAAAAGCATATAGCAAATTTTAGTTCAGAATTGTACTTACGTAGTTCCAAAACAATACTCAACCAAGTAAACTTTTACTTAGATGAGCGTAAAAATTCTATGACCTAAATATTTATAAAAAATAAATAAATGATTTGCCGTTACATCCCGTGAAGGGATTAGGGAGAACTTTCTCTCAAACCAGTGAGCTGTGCGCGTTCTAGTTTTACACTCACTGATTGGGACCTACAATTTTACACCGGCTCCGAGCGGTATTTTGAAAAGCTTCTTCATGGCTAAGTAGTCGATAGCGTCGCCGTCTCCAAGCGAGTTGACCGCTGTCGAGAGAAATGTAAGGTGGTCCGAGCAGGGATCGAACCCACATTCTCGTGTTCAAGAGCTGCGCACACAACCATTGCGCCGCCGAAGGCCACAAATATAAGGATACAATTTTGCCATTTGTACGTTTGTTTAACTGTTCCCACCCTATAAATATACACCATCATTACATTTTATAATCTCATAACCTGAAACAGTAATTTCTGGAACATTTATTTATTAGATTTTTCGTAAAACAATCGAAGTTATGTACTCATTACTTGTGAGCCCTCGTAGAACTTCGTCATATCTTTATTAACTATGGCATAGTAGAAACCGTGGTCAACTCTGAAAAGTTTGGGAATAACCGCGCGAAAGTCCTGACCATACATTCCTATATTAAGATTGATTTCAGTTAATTCAGGATATAAAAGACACAGCATACAATTTTTAGCAAATGTTATACAATGTTATGTTGCAGTAACAAATTGTTTGGTTTTAGTTTTGAAATTTTAAAAATTATATTCATTAAAAAGAGCAGATTTAATTAAAAAAAGCGCAAACAAGGAATACGAAAATACACAAATTCTTAATAGTTTGATTGGCAAATTTGCAACACAACGCTAACTCCTGAATTAAGTCACACAGAAGCAGGCTAACACGAACACCAACTTCGTAACTATTTTTCTTTAGTTTTTGGTTAATGTATGAGAAATTCGTACTGCAATCTTACAAAATCCTCGCTGAAAAATATTTTGATTTTTGTATGATCTCTTCGTCATATTACAGCTCTAACTTGAGTGTTATAATGTTTGAATATGCGGTCTAAAATACGTGCCTGTCTGGAGGCACACATGCTAAGGAATGCACATATCATACGCACGATAGATGTTGTTTGACACATCGCAATTGTGTGGATTCTTTGGGCCCTTTCCAATATTTTGCCTAATAACACGGCGATTAAGGTAACTTACTGGTGTTTGATCGGAATGCGAAATGAATGTCTTCATTTTATGAATTATCCTACTATTACCTTTAATCTTTTGAAAATAAAATACATTTTTTTCTCAAGAAAACTTCAAATAATTTGAATTGTTGTTTTTTGGAGCAAAGTTTTTTATCGCACGTTGCGGGATGGGGCTAAATGAAAAGAAAATTAAACAACTTTTGTTTTAACACTATTATGCTACAAACCACTATTATCAACTATATTGTTTACTTTTGCTTTGGTTTGTGCCTATACTAACTAAGTATATGTCTCTCATATACATACATTGGGAAATTTCTTGTTTAATGTGAAGTTGTCTAGGTGAAGCCTGTAAACAATATTAAGTATACATTGTAGTTTTGAATCCAATAAAAAGTAAATTTAGAAAAGCCAACGTGAAAGAAGTTTAAAACAATTGAAAATATGTTTTATTAATCTGTTTCTATTTAGTTGATTTTTTCTCCACTTCACATTTTTTTGTTTGTTTGTATTTAATTTATAATTCATCTGTTATAATTCTATTAGCACTCGTTAGAGTTGTTGTCGTTGCTGTTGACAGTAGGCTGTCCACAGTGGCAGAGTGCCACACTGCGACCTCTCCGATATCTTTGTGTCTTTTATCCATAAGTAATGCTAATGTTATATTAGATGATAAGGGCGGATCAATAAGTCCGTGACTTTTTGAATGAAACACAGTTTTTTTTAGCCAAAAAAATAATTATTTTTTAACATAATCTCCTTCTAGCTCAATACACTTAGTCCAACGTTTCTCCAATTTTTGTATCCCTTACAAAAAATAGCATTTTTCGAGGTCCATAAATAGGCATTTATTTGATCAATAATTTCATCGTTGGTGCTAAATCTCGTTCCACCCAGCCATTTCTTTAGGTTTGGAAATAGGAAATAGTCACTGGGGGCTAAATCCGGAGAATATGGTGGATAAGATACCAAGTCCTAGCCCAATTCATACCATTTTGCCATTGAGACTACACACGAGTGCACCCGTTCATTATCTTGAAATAACTTTTTTCTTGGCCATATGGGGTCGATTTTTTTAAATCCTCGTTAGATCGATCCAATAAGTTGGCATAATATTCGCCGTTTATTGTTTCTCCCTTTTGAGGGTAATCGATGTGGATTATCCCGCGTGCATCTCAAAAAACTGTTGCCATCACCTTATTGGCCTACAAACTTACCTTGGCCTTCTTCGGAGCCGGTTCACCCGAACAAACCCATTGCTAAGGCTGCTACTTGGTCTCCGGAGTGTTGTAATGGATCCATGTTTCATCCACAGTTACAAAACGCCCCAAAAACTGCTTCGAATTGCGGTTAAACAACTCAAAACAATCCTTTGAAGTTATCACATGATTACGTTTATGGTCAATTGAGAGCAAACGCGGCACCCATCTTGCAGACAGCTTCCTTAAACCCAACTGATTAAAATCGAAACCATACTGCCATAGGATATGCCTATGGCATGAACAATCTCACGCACTTTTACTCTTCGATCGGCCAACACCATATCGTTGATTTTTTTCGACATTTTCGGGTGTATTGACCTCAATTGACCGTCGACAACGTTCAGCGTCATTTGTGCTTGTGCGACCACAATGAAAGTCTGTAAACCACATTTTACCATTGAAATCGATGGTGCAGAGTCCCCATAGTATTTATCAAGCTTTACCTTGGTTTGATTGACGTTTTTTTTTTCGCCCTTGAAATTCACTTTTTTCCATTTAGAAACAAAAACGCACGAGGTTGTATGTTTTGAACAGCTGTTAAACGCAAAGTAAATCACGGAACGTGCTCAAAATTTGACAGTAGTCTATTAACAGGTGGTACTTGATGGGAGCAGTGTTGCATTTGATATAACTACGTGGGAATTTCGAAAAGTCACGGACTTATTGATTCGCCTCGTATATTGGGCAAAGGAGATGATGGAGGCAATGTGGATTATAGACATATGGATTATAGACATATGAACCTGTGGTTTTGCTTAAATCTACGAGTGCACGTTTGCGACGCACCATCACTCCTAACTACATATAAATATGAGAATTAGGATAAATACAGAAAGGTGTGAGAATGAGATGTAAACAGTGAGAATGGATAAAGTTAGAAAAGGAAATGTATGGCTGTGCATGTGCGATGGAAGCTAGTGAGTTTAAGTAAGAAAGTGTTTAATGTAGACTCACAGAACTAATTGTTTTGAGAAGAGGTTGTAGCAATCGTAAATTCGGCTGCTGCCACAGAATTGCAGTTGCCATAACCTAATTGAGGTATTCACGACTGAATTTAGTCCCCACATCCGGCATTCAGTTGCTGCAACCACTAATGTGGGCGTTACAACCAGTAAAGTGGTTGTTACAACCACTAACGTTGTTGTTAAAACCAATAACGGTGTTGTTATTACCACTAACGTTGTTGTTACAACCACTAACGCGGCCGTTATTACCACTAACGATGTTGTTACAACCACTAACGAGGTTATCAGTGCCACCCACGTTGTTGTTACGGCCAATAATGCAGTTGTTACAGTCACTAATGCAGTTGTTACAACCTCTATTGTCGTTGCTACAACCACTAATGCGGTTGTTACTACCACCAATGATGTTGTTACAACCACTAATGCTGTTGTTATGACCACTAATTTGGTTTTGACAATCTGGAAATTCGGCTGCGGCGAATACAGTTATTGTTTCTGCGGGTGTAGGGAGCACATTAATCACTTCTGCAATGGTATTGGGGGTTTTTTATTAAAATAAGGAGTAGTTTTCGTGTGATTTGGGGTGGCGTGGATATTTGGTTAACTACAAAGCAGTATATTAACTTTATTAGCATAAACAATCAGACTAAGGGAAATAAAGTCCTGGATGTAAAAAAATATAGATTATTGTATACAGATTTATTGTAAACGTCCAGCCCTTGCAGAGAATCGTATATTGGAAAAAGCATTTTGTTTATGTCAATATCAATAATATCTAGAACCACATTTATACGAGGGCAACTATGGTGGCATTTTCTCAGCAATTTTTAGTAGGTATAGATAATTATATAAATTCCTGTTGTTCCTATAAAGAGCATAGGGCTTCAACGGTTGCGTTCCATTCTTTTTTTGTCTGCTGCGACAGGTTACAGCTCGTTCCATGATTTCTTTATCTTCGCTGTTGTCATATCCAGCTGCAGTCGGCAAGTGTGACCTGGACGTCCTCTTCTACCGCTGCCTTGAGGATTCCATTCATTGGCGTTTCTGGCTATGTCGGATTGTGGTGTTCGCAAGACACGTCCAATACATCTACATTTATCCCCAGAGCTGAGCATTGGTGATTGTGTTTGACCAGAAGATTTTTAGGATTCGATACAAGCATCGGTTAAGGAAAACTTGAATTGCTCTGAGATCGCAACTAGCTGCATTCCATGATTCACATCCGTACAGGGCAGCTGACTTCGCTCAGGCGTTCAATATGTATAATTTGGTGCGCCTCGACATATATTGTGAATTCCACACTTGATTCAGTTGACCAAAGGCTTGTCTGGCTTTATTGGTACGATTCATGACGTTCTCTTTAGAGACTCCGAATGATGTTATCATGCATTCTAGATAGCAAAACGCCTGGACGTCTTCGATTCCCTGTTGTTGCAGTGTAAAATTGTTTCCATTTTATATATTCCTCACTAGAGTCTACAGGAAATTTAATTGTAACTCCCTCTTTCAATTCATCGCTGAGACAGTTGCAGCTCCAAAACTCGTTTATAATTGGGCGTAGATGTTGGACACTTATGTTGGGATCTGCTTTCAGCGGCTCGGGAGTTATGTTATCAGTGTCAGGCACTTTGCTATATTTGAGGCTATTGATCGCACTTTAAATTACAGACAGCGTTAGATTGTCGATGGGTATATCATGCCTTTCTATGTGTTGGAGACAGTGGCAAGTGGATGGGTTTTGCGTTGAGATAGGATTCAGCAAATTCGTGTACTGTTCCGACGTATCCAAGCATCCATTGATGGATGTAGATAACTAATTGGCGGTAATTTCTCCCCTACACCTCTTGTCCACACACTAAAGCGAACCACAAACTTGTCTTTCATGGCGATAACTTTTTATCTCACTGATGAATTTGAAAAAATATTAACAAAAAATTTTGTGAATATGGTAGGGATGCGAATACCATCGATTACAGTCTTATTTGGTATCAAGAATTGCGGTAAACCGACAATCAACAATAACGATAACTGATCTGATGTTCATGAATGACAGTAATGAGACAATAGACATCAACGACAGCTGATGTTCATGCTTATGAATGACAAGTCTGTGGTTCGCTTAACAACTGGAGAAAAATGCCACCAAAACATACCCTCATGTAAATTTAATTTAAGAAAAATGTTCGAGAACTTACGTAGTTAGGGACTGAGTTAAAAGGAGGTTGTGTTGATATAGAAAAAAGTAAGATGTCCGAAACTATGAACTCAGATAAACAAAATTAAGGAAACTATTCGATATGCCGTCGGTGGTGCAATGGTAAGTGTGCGCGGCTCTTGTACATGAGATCCTGGGTTCGAACCCTGCTCTGACCTTCTTCAAATTTCTTTCGGAATCGTATTCTCAAAATACCGTTCGGAATCGGTGAATCGGTGGGGAATCGGAATCCCAATCAGTGAGTGAAAACTGGAAAGCGCGCAGCTCAGTGATTGTGAGAAGTTCTCCCCGGTCCATTCATGGGATGTAATGGGAAACCATTGATTTATTTTATTCGATATATAGTTTTAATAGCCGATAATATTTAAAAATGCATTTTTCTTAAGGAAACCCCAAAAAATCAAAGAAATAAATTCAATACCTTAGTTATCGGAAGTTGCAATTTCGTTAAACGAATTTAGGAAATGGGACTGACCGTGGAGGTAGAAAGTGTGTGATTGTCACTTATTTGGGAGTGGCCACAAATGATTCCTTCATAGGGCAGCCTAAGCAGCTCACTACCGTTATATTGAAAGAGAAAGAGAAACATAAAACCCCATTATTTGTTGAGGACCCCGGCAAACGCCATAAGGACACGATTTACGGATACGCACTTGGAATGTTAGAGCACTATACAGATCCGGTGCAACTATCCACTTGGCAAATGTCGTCGAGAATTATAAGGCTGACAATAGTGCTATCCAGGAGATGCGATGGACAGATCATGGCGTTATAAGGAATAAGATCGGTGACATGTACTACAGCTGCCATGAGAAAAGCATGAATTTGGTTGCGGATTTGTAGTTGGCAAAAGACTGCAAAATCTTGTCTTAAGTTTCAACCCTGGGAGTGAACGTGTTACCACCATCCGCATAAAAGCGAAATAATTTACCATATTTCTAATTTGTGTACATGCCCTGACGGAAGAAAAATACGATGACACCAAACACATGTTCTATGAGCAACTATAGGAAACATACGACCGCTGCCCTGGCCATGACATTAAGATTGTTCTAGGTGATTTTAATGGTAAAGTCGGCAGGGAAAATGTCTTTGAACCAACCATCGGATAATTCAGTCAACACGTCATCACCCCCGACAACGGGATGAGACTGTTAGATTTTGCCGCGACGAAAATCTTGGTTGTCAGTAGTACGAGATTCCAAAATAACGACATCCATACGGCTATTTTGATGTCCCCTGATAAAAAGACGAAGATCACGATAGATCACCTGGTAATTGATGGAAGGCACTCTACTAGTGTAATGGGCGTACGTGTGATTCGAGGAGCTAATACACCGATTCGGATTACTACCTAGTTGCAGTAAAGGTTCGCACAAGGTTAAGCATTGGGCTTCATTGGGCGTAATTTGCGAGATGTTACTGCCGTATTTTCGAGATTTGAGAAGGAATCAGCAAAAGTGGGTTTGGCAGACAAGACAAGATTAATGCTTTCGACAAGCAGAACATCGGCCCGATTGGATGGAAGCGTTAACATTGATAACCTTTATAACTTCGAGGTAGGGGAGGAATTCATTTGCCTTACGTCAGCCTAGAAGCAAACGGAGAATTGTGTTTGCAAGTGGCCGTCGGTGGTGCAATGGGTAGTGTGCGCGCCTCTTGTACATGAGATCCCGGGTTCGATCCCTGCTCTGACCACCTTAAAGAAAAACTTCTTTCGGCGGCGGTCACCTCGCATAGTGACGGCGACACTATCGAGTATTTAGCCATGAAAAAGCTTCTCAAAATACCGTTCGGAATAGGTGTAAAAACTGTAGGTCCCAATGAGTGAGTGAAAAATTAGAAAGCGCCCAGCTCACTGGTTGTGAGAAGCTCTCCCCAATCCCTTCATGGGATGTAATGGGAAACGTTTTTTTTTTATTGTGTTTGCAAACAGGTGTTATTCCGGGATAAGCATGCGCTTCAGATATAAGGCCCTTTCTCGAGAAACGACGATCCAACTATATCAGACTCTCATACAACCTGTCTTACTTTATGGTGCAGACTACTTGGTCATATCGCATGCTTAATGAAACATCATTGGGGGTCTTCGAGAGAAAAAGGCTCCGAAATATATATGGTCCTATAATACTGTAAGTAAAATTTGAAGTTTTGAAATGACACACAAAAAAACCGAGACACCCCAACTAATTTTTGGGTCATAGAATCCAGTGGTATACTCCGTTTTAAAAAGTTAGCTCAAAATAACGAGATATTTCGATTTTAAATTTGTAGTAGATTTAAGGTGATTTTTGATTTTATTTGAGGGAAAAACCTGCAAAAAGTGTTCACTTTGATAGATTAGTCCCTACCCGCCCCTATAGATGTTAACACATCAAAAATGTAAGCATTTTCTTGACCATTTTGAAAAAATAGAAAAATTAGTGACGAAAAATGCAGATTACATTGCGAAAAATTAAATATATTTTGTTTTGTGTGTGGAAAATTTACACCGAAAAATCATCGACGACATTTGGTTGAAGATGCCCTCAAAGCTAACAATCAGTATTTTTTGGTTACCCCCGCTGAAGAAATGCGAAATGTGCATCACATGTTTTAGTGCATTAAACAAATGGTGGAAATTACGGCGATATTCGATGCCATTTGGACTTCCAATGGTATGGACTGATCCAGAGGAACATGATACAGAAAATTGCTACGCGTGCAAGAACGATGTAAATGGTCTCAATCGAAACTTAGATAGACTATATATGGAATACACAATAATTTATTCTTATAGAACGATCCGGTTTTATATACAAAGGTGTGCCCAGTGCTCACGTACCAGTTCTACACAGTGATGTATTACTTGTCCCAGTACAACCATCTACATACCAATATGATACTGCGTCCTATGAAGTACAATCACAAACTTCAGCAACATCATTACATCATGCTGATTCTGATTACCTTCAGCCAGTTATACAATATCCATCATTAATTTCGCAGGAACATTTAGATAGAATCGTTTGAAGTCTGAAGCTATCTCAAAATAATGCAATGACTTTGGCTTCGGAACTAAGAAGCGTCAACGTGCTGGCACCAGGTGTAAAAGTTACATCTTACAAATACCGGCAAGAACCATATATACCTTATTTCATGCTTTCCGAGGATATTCCCAGTTTAATGAATGAAATGGGAATCTCTGCGACTATAATCCATCTTTATGGCGTCTTTTCATCGACTCTTCAACCAGAAGCTTAGAAGTAGTCTTGCTTGCACCATATTAAACCAGTGCCATTGATGTATGCTCTTGGAATGCATGAGTCGTAGGATACCATGAAATTAATTCTGGAACGCATCAGTTATGACGAACACAATTGACGCGTAAATTGTGATTTTAAGGTTCTTTCACTATTAGCTGGAATGCAAACTGGCTATACAAAGTACATGTGTATTTTTTGTAAATGGGACACCCGTGCAAAATGCAACCAGTACAAAAAGCGAGATTGGCCAAAAAGCGATTCGCAAGTTGTTGGCGAATTTAATGTAATTCGTCCACCATTGATCCCCCTTCAGAAAATAATGCTTGCGGATCTTCATATCAAGCTGGGAGTTGTAAAGGATTTTGAAAGACAACGCTTTTCCAAAATTATCAATTGAAAAATTAAAAGAGGGTAATTTTGTGTAACTAAAAGTGTGTGACTGCAATATACAGGGTGTTTTTTTTAAACTGAGACGATCAAATATCTCGAAAAATAGCCACTCTACAGAAAAAATGTCCATATTCAAAATTTAATCATACCGCGGGGGAAATACATTAGTGCAAAAAAAATAGTCCCCCACCCCCCCCTTTGTAGATGGGGCGGGGGTAACTTTAAAACTAAGATAGGAAGCCATATTTTTTATTGCAGATACTGATTCTACGACTAAAAGTAAGTATGATTTGAATGAAATATTTTGTTCGGTTCATGATAGATGGTGTTGTAATCGATGAAATTCAATTTTTTCAATTTCTCCCCCTTAGAACACACGCATTCGATTCTGCAATATGTTTGAAATAAAAAACATCACGTTATCATTTTGAACACTTATTTTAAGCTAAAATTATTTTATTCACCTACCTTTTACATTAATAAATTGTTTTGATGACGAATTTCGAGTATTTGCAATGATAACGTGATGTTTTTTATTTCAAACATATTGCAGAATCGAATGCGTGTGTTCTAAGGGGGAGAAATTGAAAAAATTGAATTTCATCGATTACAACACCATCTATCATGAACCGAACAAAACATTTCATTCAAATCATACTTACTTTTAGTCGTAGAATCAGTATCTGCAATAAAAAATATGGCTTCCTATCTTAGTTTAAAAGTTACCCCCGCCCCATCTACAAAGGGGGGGGTGGGGGACTATTTTTTTTGCACTAATGTATTTCCCCCGCGGTATGATTAAATTTTGAATATGGACATTTTTTCTGTAGAGTGGCTATTTTTCGAGATATTTGATCGTCTCAGTTTAAAAAAAACACCCTGTATTTTATATCAATTTTTTTTAACAGGTGTAGTTAGCGGTCCAGATATACGGAAACTTTTAAGGGATACGAGTTTTTCTGAAATGTTAGATGAAACTGAACTAAACGCATGGAACTCAATTCGTGCGGTAATTGAAAACGTTCTTTGCAAAAATCGCTCACCAGAGTACCGTGATTATATTAACAACATGATGAATTCTTTCGACAAACTTGGCGTTAATATGTCGCTGAAAATCCACATGGTACATGCACATTTCGATTTTTACGAACGACAATTGTCCACATAAACAGACGAAACTGGCGAAAGATTTCATCAAACCATAATGGCATTCGAAGACCGTTTCGCTGGAAAAAGAATAGACTCAATTCTTGCTGATTTCTGCTGGTCGATTGCAAACAAAGAGTAACAATTGAATAAATCCAAAAAGAAATTATAAAATCATCAAAATAAGAGCAAATATAGTTCCATGTCCGCATGAAAATGAACGTCCATTATTTCTAGATATAAATTTTGACAAATAAATAATAAACAAATTGATTTTAAACAAGTTTTTGCATTCAAATAAAATCAAACATCGTCTTAAATCTACTACAAATTTAAAATCGAAATATCTCGTGATTTCGAGCTAACTTCTCAAAACGGGGTACACCAAGGGTTATTCCGGTCCAAAATTAGGTTCACGTGTCTCGGCGTTTTGGTGTGTCATTTTCACCTACTTACAGTGTAATAGAAAAAGGCGAGTATCGACGACGAGCTGTTTAATCTGTATCCCGACATCGACGTAGCCATGTCAGTAGAATGGATCAGGTTGAACCAGTGCAAAAGGTATTGAAAGACGTACTCGAAGGACATCGAAATATTTGACGACCAAGTCTCGCTGGAAAGACCAGGTGGAATATTGCCTGCGAGAGCTTGGTGTTACCAACTGGAGGAGAAAAGCTAACGATCAGGCCGGTTGGAAAATATGTTACCCGCATTTTGTAAGGCGGTCGAGGGCTTGGGTGCGGCCACCTAAGTAAGTAAGTAAGTAATTTAGGAAGAGTAAAATGTTCGCGCAGCCGAATTAAGGTAAATAATAAATAAAATAAATAAATAAATGGTTTCCCATTACATCCCATGAAGGGACTGGGTAGAACTTCTCACAATCACTGAGCTGTGCGCTTTCCAGTTTTCACTCACTGATTGTGACCTACACTTTTACACCGATTCCGAACGGTAATTTGAGAAGCTTTTTCATGGCTAGATACTCGATAGTGTCGCCGTCACTATGCGAGGTGACCGCCGCCGAAAGAAAATTTGAAGGTGGTCAGAGCCGGGTTCGAACCCACGATCTCATGTACAAGAGCCGCACACACTACCATTGCACCGCCGACGGCCACCAAATAATAAAATATAATAATAAATATATAATAATAATAAATAATAAAAACTAAAATTTCTGTAGGGGATTTTGAATATGGGTTCGATCCCTGCCATGACAACGTTATATATCTTTCGACAACGGCCACCTCGAGAAGTGATGGCGACATTATCAAGTAATTAGCCATAGCAACGCTTCTCGAAACCCGGTTCGGAACTGGTGTAAAATACAACCTTAGGTCCCAATTGATTATGAGAAGGGAGAAATTTATTTATATATTTACGTTTTTATTACGTGAATGGGGCCGAAGTAATATAAAAAGATTAAATTAAATAACAGAAAGAAACAGCACAACCATTGTAATCACAAAATTGGCTTGAAATGGCTGCACAACACTAAAGGATATCTTTTTTCCTTAAAAGTGTTTAACCGACACAGTTGAATGGGTAACACCGGTGTTCCAGTTATTACTTAAAAATGTATTTTGTATTATATTTTAATCTATAATGACGTAGAACCCGGTGTCTTCTTTTACTGGATGTTTGTATATTTTTTGAGGTGTAAAAGGGGATAGGTTCCATTCAGTAGGAATATTTACACTTAAAAAAATATGTTAGTAAAAACGAAGAAAGAACAAAGATAAAGAAGGTAAAGAAGGTAAAGGAAACGTGTTTGTTATCTCAGCAAGCATGTTGTATGGTACAAACACTTGGTAGTAACGGCAGTGCAGCATTTTATGTAAAAAAAATAAAAAAATAAATGGTTTCCCATTACATCCCATGAAGGGCCTGGGGAGAACTTCTCACAATCACTGAGCTGTGCGCTTTCCAGTTTTCACTCACTGATTGGGACCTACAGTTTAACACCGATTCCGAACGGTAATTTGAGAAGCTTTTTCATGGCTAGATACTCGATAGTGTCGCCGTCACTATGCGAGGTGACCGCCGCCGAAAGAAAATTTGAAGGTGGTCAGAGCCGGGTTCGAACCCAGGATCTCATGTACAGGAGCCGCGCACACTAACCATTGAACCACCGACGGCCACGCAGCAGCATTTTATGTAACAGCAGATAAATTGCCTGCTAAGAAGAAGCGACCTTTATTTGGTATAAAGGACAAAGTTTATATTCAGGGTGCATACATATTTGCATATACCCAGTATTACGTTCTGCAATGAAAAAACCCGGTTTTGGATTTTATTGAAAGTGCACGAAAACCCCGGTTTAACGACGGTTTTTCTTGATTTCATTAGCATTGAATTTCAATACGATTTTCATTTCGAACCGTCTAAAAGTGATTTCGAGACGAAGCCAAAGATAACTTAAATATCAACCAAATGGTTTATATACTGCTTTATAGCGCCATCGGCCAGGATATTTAGTTTTAGAAAAATGTAAAGGGTTTTTCAACAGAGACGCTATAAAAGTAAATAGATAGGGACAGCAAACGACGCCATATTTTTTCCCGTTCTTTTGACATTTCTCTTCAGTAAGGTTCGAAATTATTTAAAGTCGAAATTATTAAAATTTACTACCGTAATTTGGAGTCAGTGGCCTCAACTTTAAGAGCGCTGCGTCCAATTTATGGTCTTCAGCGATGAGGATCATTTCTGGCTGAATGGCTTCGTCAATAAGCAAAATATGCGTTATTGGTCAGACAGCAACCCACACGTAGTCCATGAGTCATCATTGCATCCCGAAAAAATTACGGTTTGGTGCGGTTTATGGGCCGGCGGCGTCATTGGGCCGTACTTCTTCCGTGATGATCAAGACCGGCACATTACTGTGAATGCGAATCGCTACCGTTCAATGATAACCGATTATTTTTGGCCCCAATTGGATAATATGGACTTGGAGGACATGTGGTTCCAACAGGACGGCGCCACAAGCCGCACAGCGAATGCCACAATCAATTTATTGGAAACCAAGTTTGGTGAACGTGTTATCTCACGAAATGGCCCAGTCGATTGACCGCCTCGGTCGTGCGATTTGACGCCAGTAGATTATTTCCTGTGGGGCTACGTCAAGTCGATGGTCTATGCCAACAAGCCAGCGACGATTGATGAACTTCGTACGAATATCGAACGTGAAATTGCAGCAGTATCGGCCGATTTATGCTTGAAAACTGTCGAAAATTGGGTTCAGCGTCTGGACTTCTGCAAGCGTGCCCGTGGTGGCCATGCAAAAGAAATCGAGTTCCATACATAATGGCATCGAACGTACTTTCACAGGAATAAAGAATTTCATTGGTATCTAAAACCGGTTTTGTTTTATTTAAAAAAACTTTTGTAGCGCTCTTACTGAAAAACCCGTTATTACAGTAAAGCTGAATTGTTAAAATGCAAGGAACACATAGACAAGTGACACACACAAATAGGTTTTGACAAAAGCTGAACAAAACTCGTGTAATTTGTTAGTTTCACATCGAAGCATAAAAGTGTGAGAGAGTTTAGAAATAGAATCAGAATAACTCACCAGTGGCAGCAGCAGCTACAGTACCCATCTCATTGACCTCAATGAAAGCTTTGTGAATGGCTTTGCAAATTTGCAAATTTGGAGAAGATTTCAACATTTTTCCGAATTCGGTTGAGAAGAATTTCTTAGAGAGCAATTCATTGTATTTGTCTTGGACTTCGTGGCCCTTCATAACGTAGATCTTGTTGGCTGTATTCAAAATATCGCTGTTCTCGTAGAGAGACAAAACCGAGTAGTAGTTTTCGGCCAAGGAATCGTCATCTTGTGACTTCAAACCCAAAGCATTGTCCATTTGGAGGGCAGTCTCACCGGTAGCGCCCAGACGAGCCATAGCAACACAAGTTTGGATGGAGAAAGGTGAGAAGACGATATTTTTATTGACATTGGATTTAGCCAATTCAGAGAAAAGCTCAGCACCGAAGTGTTCCAAACTATTGGCAAACTCAATGTTGGCCATATTGGTGGTGGGTTTTTGGATGACCGAGGGGACGGTTAAAAGCAGAATAGCAAAAATGCTATGGATGGTGGGATCTATGAAAAAACAAGAAAAAATTTTATTGAATGGTACATATAGAGAAAAGAATAGACTAATATTTAGAGTTCAAATGCCAAAGGGTGAACAAAATTATTTTGTTGCATTATGTTTGCGGTAAATGAATAGTTCCGCTGGCGTTACGACACGGGATAATGCCACGTTTTATTGACAATGGACAAATAATCCTGTAGTTGACTGGAATATTATGAAGAGGAATATAAAATAACTATTTGTTAGAAGTAATTGGTTAGATTTCGATTGTGTGCTGATTTGATTAAAAATTTTACTATAATAGCTGCACCCGTTGCGCTTCGCTATTTTTCTAGTTTCAAGTGTTCTAGGATATAGAATATTTCTCGTTTTGCCATCTGGTGCAAATATATATAAGTCTGAAGGTTTACCCACACGTGAACATGCAACATTGTATATTGGCCGTGAGAAAAACACGGATTTGTTAAACTTAAGCCGCAGACTTGAGGCGACTGCCCCTGCGCTTTATTTATGGTCATCGCAAAATGCCAATCGAATCGGAAACTGCAATCTTTTGAAATCGATGGGCATGTTTGTAGGTATCATGAGAATGCGTGGAATCAGGACATCGGTTCCTATATACTTTCCAGTGATTATAGTAGCCTCTATAAGATTATTCTGAATTGTTTTAAATGCATTATTGGTATAAAGATATTTAGGATGCTCTCGAAACTGACCTCAATGATATTCATATTCATTCGTACCTGTGGTCACTTTCTTAGCTTCATAGTCTGACCTTTTCAATAGCCGTATTTTCATTGGGTTTTCCCAAAAAGTAATTTACACCAGGCAGTTGTGAACATATTTCAATGTATCTCAACAGATATATGGCCGATTTGAATCAAATATTATTATTTTTAAGTTAGAAGCATTTAAATTTAAAAAAATGATTTAAAACGAATCGGCTATATATTTTTGAGATATAATGAAATATGTTCTCAAGTGCCTGGTGTACGGACGATTGTTTGATATCTATAGTATAGTGTATGTAATAGTCAAAAATTGACGTGTGTGGGCAGCACCTCGTCTCTATTTCTCAACTTGCTTCCAAACAGCCTGTTCGAATCTGTGGACCAACTGTAACATACTGTGTAATTTTCAGGACGATCAAACTATTATTATGACTGCTATAACGGTTTATTTTAAAAGGGGCCGTGACACATCCCACTTCCACCGTGGCTGTAATTCATACTGTACCAGCAACATATATACCAAATCTCATCTTCATACCTCTAATAGTTCATGAGATATAGCCATTTTATATTTCAAGTTGTATGGGCGATGCCACACACTTTATCCAATCACTACCAAGTATAGCTACGAACTATCAGCAGGTCATCAGTACCACATTGTGAAATTTTCATAACAATCAGTCTATTAGAAAAGCCGTCAGAGCGACTTTTGAAAAGGGGGCGTGGTACCACCCACTTCCAACATAGCTGTAATAGGAACTGTACGAACAACTTATATACCAAATATCTTATTCATACCTCGGATAGTTCATGAGATATAGCCGTACAAAGTTTCAAGTTGTTTGCCACGCCCACTCATCCGATCGCGCGCATTTTTTGATGGATCACGAATTTTTGTGCCACATGCATCCACACAAATTGCCAAGGCGATTGGTGAAACAGTCCTCCACATAATGCGTTTTCAAAAATAGGGTCCAATGGCCGGGGCCACGGCTACTTAAAAAAGTATTTAAGGGTGGGTCACCCTTATCATGAAGGGTGATGTTAGATGATGTTGGCTGATTCTCAGACTTACCCGATATGCATACAAAATTTCATACAAATTGGTCCAGCCGTTTCGGAGGAGTTTTGTAACTAACACCGCGACACGAGAATTTTATATAAAGGGTTCTTCAACAGAGTAAATCGATAGGGACAACAAACGACGCCATATTTTTCCCCGCTCTTTTGACATTCCTCTTCAGAAGGGTTTGCCATTTCATCATGGAAAGATATACGAGCCAACAACGAGTCAAAATTATTAAAATTTACTACCGAAATTTGGAGTCAGTGGCCTCAACTTTAAGAGCGCTACGTCCAATTTATGGTCATCATAATCGTCCTACCAGAACAACAATTGAGCGTCTTTTGAGCGTCCACAGGCACAGTACAAAACGTTCCCGTGCCAGTGAGACAAGAAGTGCCCGTAGTGTCGAGAATATTGCTGTCGCTGAGGCTTCAGTTCAAGAAAGCCCAAATGTGTCTCTCACACGTCGTTCTCAAGCATTGGGCATCTCTGTGACGTCGTTGTGGCGAATTTTGCGAAAAGATCTTCGCCTACATCCTTACAAGATCAAATTGTCGCAAGAACTGAAGCCGCTTGACCACCATAAGCATCGTATGTTCGTGAATTGAGCTAAGCAACAACTTGAAAATGATTCGGATTTTCATCGGAAATCATCTTCAGCGATGAGGCTCATTTCTGGCTGAATGGCTTCGTCAATAAGCAAAATATGCGTTATTGGTCAGACAGCAATCCACACGTAATCCATGAGTCATCATTGCATCCCGCAAAAAATTATGGACCGGCGGCGTCATTGGGCCGTACTTCTTCCGTGATGATCAAGACTGGCACATTACTGTGAATGCGAATCGCTACCGTTCAATGATAACCGATTATTTTTGGCCCCAATTGGATAATATGGACTTGGAGGACATGTGGTTCCAACAGGACGGCGCTACAAGCCACACAGCGAATGCCACAATCAATTTATTGGAAACCAAGTTTAGTGAACGTGTTATCTCACGAAATGGCCCAGTCGATTGGCCGCCTCGGTCGTGCGATTTGACGCCGTTAGATTATTTCCTGTGGGGCTACGTCAAGTCTATGGTCTATGCCAACAAGCCAGCGACGATTGATGAGCTTGAAAACGATCGAAAATTGGGTTTAGCGTCTGGACTTCTGCAAGCATGCCCGTGGTGGCCATGCAAAAGAAATCGAGTTCCATACATAATGGCATCGAACGTACTTTCACAAGAATAAAGAATTTCATTGGTATCTAAAACCGGTTTTGTTTTATTTAAAAAAACTTTTGTAGCGCTCTTATTGAAAAACCCTTTATAAGATTACACTATCTGAATTCTCATCTTAGTCGACTGTGAAAAAATCAATTTTAAGCTCGCCGGAGAATCGACATACAAATATCGGTCTGAGCTACACAGATTCGTTAGTACATACGAAATAGGTGTGTTTTGACACATTCACACAAAATACAAATGGAGTTTTTGACAACTCGAAGATTAGATAATCTATATAGATTTAGATAATCTTAAGATAAAATTAATAAGTAGATTTTCATTATTATATATGAAGGGATGGAGAGATCTCCTCGTAATCAGTGAGATGATTCTTTTCTGGATTTACACATACTTATTGAGACCTACAATTTTACACGGGTTCCGAACGGTTTATTGAGAAGCTTTTTAATGGCAAATTCCTCGGTAGTGACGCCAGCTCAAAATGCTCGCCGCCCAAAAAAAATTTAAGGTGGTCAGACCAGGGATCGAACCCACGTTCTCATGTAGAAGAGCCGCGCACATTAACAATTGTACCACCCACGTCTACTTAAGTTAATAGCTGTGTTCGGGAACATGATAATATGTACAAGTTTGTTCAAATAGTTACCATTTCTTAAAAAGCCAGTGACGAGAAAGCACAGAGAGAATATTTTGACAGTTCGCTGATAGTGAACTTACCAGTTTTAACTATAGAAATTTTTGCTAGTAAGAATTTACAAGTTCGAACATATGTTTTGTGTAAACAAACAAAATTCGTAACTTGAAACAATAAACTGGGTTTATTGGTTCTTCCAATGTTTACATTGCAAATCAGCTGTTAACATACAAAAGTTCATATTTCTTGCAAGTTTTTAATGGTTGTCATTCGCGTCCTATTTGTAATCTTTTTTACTGAGAGAGCCAAATCAGTCATACTCTCCGAAAACTAGTGACTTGACAATGTTGGACCGATATAACCCATTTTCAATGGGGTTCGTTGCTTGCGCAATACGTCAGTTGGAGAAGTGTTCCATTACACTACTTTTTAGTTGAAAGAAGCGAAATATTTAAGAAGACAACTTTTAGTTCGAATGAACTTAGTCAAAGTTCATGGTTAATTTTTACTTGCTTTTAATATACATGCCTACCTATACAGGGTGATTCAGGAAGTTCCGGACAAATTTCTCCAGCGCATTCCTTGGCTCATTTCATGAAGAAAAGTCTACTCGGACCATGTCCGAAAATGCAAGGGTGCGAAATTAGAGCGGGTTCAAAATTTTCGGATTGGTGGTCGGAGGGTAGTAGGGTAAAGTTGCTAACTTCAAAGCCAAAGGTCGGATTTTTGGGCTTGTTGGAAAGGTCTTTAAGCGGACTTTCAGAATCAATAAAAAAGTAGAAAAACGTCAAATCGCCGAGATTTTCACATAACCTCAATTTCTCAGCCAGATGGCAGGTAAAGATTGACATACCTCTTACCTTTCTAAAATGACCTAAACGAAGCCCAGAGGTCTTACCGTTCCAAAGATATGACCATTTTACTGAAATGCAAAAATTTTTTTTTTTGTTTTTGGAAGCGAAATAACAGCGCACATTTATTTGTTTTTGTAAATTAACACGTTTAGGATTTTATTTTTTGAAATTTTTGGCTGAAGAATCAAACACATAAGGAAAAAAATCTCTGGGCTTCTTTGAGGGCAAATTCTAAATAACCACCCACACATGATGAGTTTTCTATGGTTCTCAGATTTAAAAAAAAATTATGATACCTAATCCGTTCATTTTTGTCCGGTTTTTAAAAGTGAATAACGACAAAAAAGTAAAAGTTTACGCTAATCTCTGCTGCAGCAACAGTTTCGAGTACGTTGTGTTTTGAATTAGTAAAAATGGCAACTTATTCAAACGAAGAATTAGCAGACATTCAATACATGTATGGATTCTGCGATTGTAATGCAAGAGCTGCTGCGCATGAATATGCATTACAATTTCCTGATCGACGACCACTAAACCGACCACTGGCATAGAAGTTAGCAACTTTACCCTACTACGATCCGACTGCCAATCCGAAAATTTTCAACCCGCTGCCACTAATAAAAAAGTGTAAAACGTTTAAATTTCACAGTTTTTCGCCAAAACGACCTGAAAAATTAAAGCCAGAAGTTATTGTAATTCCACCTGGTGTATATCACTTTTCGTCAAACATCTCCCTATCACACCGACCGCATCACGAAGAGTGTGAAAGAAACGTCAGATGAGCTAAATATTCTCTCTAGTAAGATTTACTCTATGGTGTATATCATGTAAGTGTGTATCTGTATTTTTGCATTATTCTCTCATTGAGTGATTCATAAATATTTCTGAATGCTTCGTATTTTGGCTGATGTAAATAAAAAAAATAAATAGTTTCCCGTTACATCCCATGTAGAGATTAGGGAGAGCATCTCAGAAACAGTGAGCTGTGCGCGTTCTAGTTTTACACTCACTGATTGGGACCTACACTTTTACACCGGTTCCGATCGGTATTTTGAGAAGCTTTTTCATGGCTTAATACTCGATAGTGTCGCAGTCGAAAGAAATTTTAAGTGGTCAGAGCAGGGATTAAATCCAGGATCTCATGTACAAGAGCCGCGCACAATACCATTTCACCACCGACGGTTTTTTTGGCTGATGTATTGCGTTTTAATTGCGTGTATTCAGTCGCCAATGGTTCATCGGACAGAGGCTATCAAAAGCGCTTGATCAGTGAAAAAAGAATAAACAAACGCTCGGACGGTTAAATGGTTTGTGATGTGGCTTTGATTTTTGTGTATGTGCGTCGTATATATTTATGTGTGCCACCAAAGTAAGAAACGACTTTTGAGGAAAGAAACTGGAAAGGGTAACAACGTGAATCCCTTCTTCCGCCCGAGCCTCTACTGAAAAAATGGGAATGGTGGACCATTTGTGAAATATAATAAAAAAAACTCTAGTAATTAATACACGCTTGTCTTGCATGAACTAGAGTTGTATATAAGTGTATTGTTTATGTATCAACGTATGGTGATAGCCAACGCATAGTTGAAACCTTCTGAAAACAAAAACGTGAGAGACAACAAAGAAAGGAGAAGCAAAACAGCGGCAGATTCTCATTTCATAAAAAAGTAATGCATTCAGCAAGTAAATGTAAAAAGGGTCATTTTAAATATTTAAATTTTTTGTATTAATTATTTATTTTAATTATAATAAATAAAGAATAATTCGTTTCTAAATATTATTATGTTTGGGAGAAAATACGAATATGTTTCCGCGTAAGTATATGAAGGTTTGTGGGAAACACGCGAATGCCGCCACGTCAGTATACATACATCTGTATGTTTGGGATGAAGCACGCATATGTTTCCACGTACACGCATATATATTTGTCAGTAAACATGCTAATGTGGCCGTCGGTGGTGCAATGGGTAATGTGCGCGCCTCTTGTAGAGGAGATCTTGGGTTCGATCCCTGCTCCAACCACCTTAAAAATTTCTTTCGACGACGGTCACCTCGCTTAGTGACGGCGACACTATCGAGTATATAGCCATGATAAAAGCTTCTCAAAATACCGTTCGGAATCGGTGTAAAACTGTAGGTCCCAATCAGTGAGTGAAAACTGGAAAGCACACAGCTCAGTGATTGTGAGAAGTTCTCCCCGGTCCCTTCATGGGATGCAATGGGAAAACCATTTTCAAACATGCTAATGTTTGCATTTAAATACACCTGAGTTTGGGACTTGCAAACATATAAATGTTTGAAGTGCGTTCCAAATATATACATGGTTCCTGCAGAATATGTTACAGAGGCCGTTTCATTCAGCGTACAGATGTAAATTTGTACCTCATGTAGTGTAAGGTATAAGCTGCATTGGACATATGATTACAGTTACACTAGGACACTGTCAACTTATGGATCAACACATTGGGTCATAAATTATGATTCCCAAGGTTTACGATATTTGAAATTGCAAATACTTTGGAAAAGCATGTGTTGAATTTGGATTTTAAATTTTTACATGTTACATGTTTTATTTCATTTACTTTTATTGACTATTTTACAACGTCATGAGGTCAGCTGTTGTACACATATTAATTAAACAAACAAATTTTAACATATTCCTCCAACTGGTTCTATCCTTCACCTTTTCTCGCCAGTTGGTAGCACTAAGGATACGGAGGAATTCTTCTGCCTGGTCTTTCCAGCGAAGTTTTGGTCGTCATCTTTTCCTGCTTCCATAGGGTACATTATCGAAAAACTTTCGCTCTGGCTCATCTTCTTCCACTCTGATAACATAGCCTAGCCAACGCAATTGGCCTAATTTGATTCACCTAGCTATGTTCACGTCAGAATAGAGATGATATAGCTCTTGGTCCCAACGACGTCGGTACTCGTCGGTTTCTTTAACAGGACCATTTTTCTCTCGAATACTCCTAGGTGTTTTTCATCCGCTAGCGATATGACCCAAGTTTCGGAGCCATACGTCAGCACAGGTGAAATGAGAGTCTGGTAAACTGCTTGCTAAGCCGAAAATAGCATATATTTGCAGTCACAATTGAAATTGGTCGTTAATTTAAATTGTTTATTTACTTCAAATTACAAAGAATCTAATAAATTTAGCACAATCAAAATTCTTTATAAAATTTACTTCTAATGGTTTTTAAATCTTCCTGCCGAATATTTCAGTCTTTATTTCTAAAAACATAAACATTGCCTAATACAGTGGCGCAGTGGGTTAAACCTGAACTTAATAAAATTTCAGAAGAAATTCAAAATTTGATTCCTTAAGGTCTACACTACGATTTTTTTTTTATTTTGGAAACACACGTCTTAAACATTCAAAACTTTTCCAATCTAATCGGATGTTTGGTAAACTTTAAAGGTATTTTTTTCTAATGTTTTTCTCCATTAGGTCCAAAATGTGATTAATTATCGAAAACATTTCTTAAATGAACTTATAAAAATAACTTGTTTTTTTTTTAAATAAATAACATATCCATACATACGCATAACTTTTGTATTTACCCCCCATTTTGAGAAACTTCGGATTTACTTATAGAATAGTTTACAATGAAAAAAATCCAAACACTTGGCAGAAACGATGTGCAACGCGGCGGTGTCTTATACTGATCTCTTTCCAGCTGGTAGATGGGTATTTATATTATAAACCCCTGTTCCAAGAAGAGAAATTTATGTGGTAGCCTATCATATATATTTCTCTTATCTGTCGATATCAGACAAAATATAATAAATATAAGTATATATATGCATAAATAGGCTAAGTTAGAAGCTCGAGATAAGAGGGCTCTTAATGAAAGTAAGAATATAACACAGGCATTGCGTTGAATCACTAGAGGGACACTTGCGGTGAACGAAGAGACTAGGGATACTCTCTAATACAGGAATTTATACGACATTTCGAGAAGTTAATTGTCTCCATTCCACTTAGCTATTGATAACACACAAACATACAAGCACACTTAAATATGGTTGGATGTAATCGGAAATGTCTAAACAAATATGATTCACAGAGAAGCTATCTAACTCGGTTATTGAGAAAACTTTCCGCGATCTTTGTTTGTATAAGTATACCCAACAAATGTCTGTTTTAGGTAAACAAATATGATTTATATGATTCACAGAGAATCTATCTAACTCGGTTAATGAGAAAACTTTCCGCGATCTTAGTTTGTATAAGTATACCCAACACCTGTCTGTTTTAGCTTACATTAGGTGGAATGAATTGGATTGAATTGAATTGAATTGGATTGAATTGAATTGCATTGAACTGAATTGAATTGCATTGAATTGAATTGAATTGAATTGAATTGAATCGAATTGAATTGAATTGAATTGAATTGAATTTAATTGAATTGAATTGATTTGAAGTGAATTAAACTAAATTGAATTGAATTGAATTGAATGGAATTGAATTGGATTGAATTGAATTGGATTGGATTGAATTGGATTGAATTGGATTGAATTGGATTGGATTGAATTGAATTAAATTGAATTGAATTGTATTCAATTGAATTGAATTGAATTGAACTGAATTATACTGAATTGAATTGAAGTGAATTGGGCTGAATTAAATTGCAATGAATTGAATTGGATTGATGTGAATTGAATTGAATTGTATTGAATTGAATGGGATTTGAATCGGATTGAATTGAATTGAATTGAATTGAATTTGATTGAATAGGATTGAATTGGATTGAATTGAATTAAATTCAATTGAATTGGACTGAATTAAAGCGAATTGAACTGAATTGAATTTGAAACATTAAAACAAACACATGAATTTAAAATAGTAAAATTTAAGAATTTAAAATATAATAGAGAACACACAAACATGAAATATAAAACATTAATGACAATTAAAAATTTTAAAACAAAACTAAGATATAATATCATGCAGACAAGCCGAATGGCTTCGTGGGTTTAATATTTAAACTTTATATAAAAATCTAATGATCAAATAAAAATTAAAAAAAAATTGTATTGAATTGCATTGAATTAAATTGGATTGAACTGAACTGAATTAGATTGAATTGAATTCAATTGAATTGAATTGAATTCAATTGAATAAAATTGTTTTGTAATGAATTGAATTGCATTGAATTGAATGGAATTGAATTGAATTGAATTGAATTGATTTGATTTGAAGTGAATTGAAGTGAATTGAACTGAATTGAATTGAAGTCAATTTAGCTGAATTGAACTGAACTGAACTTAACTGAATTGAATTGAACGGAATTGAATAGAATTGAAGTGAACTGAATTGAAGTGAACTGAATTGAATTGAATTGAATTGGATTGAATTGAAATAAATTGAATGGAATTGAATTGGATTGAACTGAATTGAATAGAAATGTATTGAACTGAACTGAGTTGAATTGAATTTAATTGGAATGAAGTGAAATTAAATAAAATGAATTGAACTGAATTGAATTTAATTGAACTGAATAGAATGGAATTGAATTGAATTGAATTAAATTAAATTGGATTGAACTGAACTGAATTGGATTGAATTGAATTCAATTGAATTGAATTGAATTCAATTGAATAAAATTGTTTTGTACTGAATTGAATTGCATTGAATTGAATGGAATTGAATTGAATTGATTTGATTTGAAGTGAAGTGAAGTGAATTGAATTGAATTGAATTGATTTGAAGTGAATTGAATTGAATTGAATTGAATGGAATTTAATTGGATTGAATTGAATTGGATTGATGTGAATTGAATTGAATTGTATTGAATTGAATGGGATTTGAATTGGAATGAAATGAATTGAATTCAGTTGAATTGGATTGAATTCAATTGAATAAAATTGTTTTGTACTGAATTGAATTGCATTGAATTGAATGGAATTGAATTGAATTGATTTTATTTGAAGTGAATTAAACTGAATTGAATTGAACGGAATTTAATTGGATTGAATTGGATTGAATTGAATTGAATTGTATTGAATTGGACTGAATTAAAGCGAAAAATAGTAAAATTTAAGAATTTAAAATATAATAGAGAACACACAAAAATGAAATATAAAACATTAATGATAATTAAACATTTTGAAACAAAACTAAGATATAATATCATGCAGACAAGCCGAATGGCTTCGCTGGTTTAATATTTAAACTTAATATACAAATCTAATGATGAAATAAAAATTTAAAAAAAAATTGAATTGAATTGAATTGAAGTGAAGTGAACTGAATTGGACTTAATTGAATTGAAGTGTATTAATCTGAATTGAATTGAATTGGAATGAAGTGAAATGAATTGAATTGAACGGAATTGAATAGAATTGAATTGAACTGAACTGAATTGAATTGGATTGAATTGAATAGATTTGGATTGGATTGAATTGAATTGAATTGTATTCAATTGAATTGAATTGAATTGAATTGAATTAAATTGAATTGAATAGATTTGAATTGGATTGAATTGAATTGAAGTGAACTGTAATGAAATGAATTAAAATGAATTGAATTGAATTGAATTAAAATGAACTGAAGCGAATTGAAATGAATTTGAGTGAACTGAAGTGAACTGGATTGAATTTTGATTTAATTGAATTGAATTGAATTGAATTGTACTCAAGTGAATTGGAATGAAGACAAATGAAATGAATTGAACTGAACTGAGCCATACTTCTTTGAACAAAACTGACACAGCGTTACCGTTAATGGAGACCATTACTTGAGCAAGCTAAAAGAATTTTTCTATCCGGTACTACGTTCAAAGATAATTCCTTTCCACTCTCTGTGGTTTCAACAAGATTGTGCAACTGTACACATAGCTCGGCCGGTTATGGCTGAATTACACAGAAAATTTCCTAACAGGAAACTCAACCTTCCGTTGGCTTCCCAGGTAGCGTGACCTAACTCAACCGAACTTTTTATTGTGGGGTTATTATACGGGCCAACGGCGGATAGAAACTAAAAGAAGAAAATCCAGGTTCAACATATCGCATCCTGGTCAGCGTCTGATCCATAATGGGCGGCTGCAATCAAATATCCTGGCAGTAGGTAAAATGCAAAAACCCGGTGGGCTGGGTTTGCCTCCCGCCACCGTTCATAATGGCAGTGAAAATACAAAAACGAAACAGAAAACATAAACAACCCCTATTTGTTGACGACCCCCGCAAACGTTATAAGGACCACGATTTACGGATATGCACTTGGAATGTAAGAAATCTATATAGATCCGGTGCAAGTATCCAACTGGCAGATGTCCTCGAAAGTTATAAGGCTGACATTACCGCTATCCAGGAAATGCGATGGACAGGACATGGCTGCACAAGAAAAAGAAACTGCGATATACACTACAGTTGCCATGAAAAAAACATGAATTTGGTTGTGGATTTGTAGTTGGCAAAAGACAGCGACATCTAGTCTCTAGGTTCAATCCTGTGAGTGAACGAATAGCCACAATCCGCATAAAAGCGAAATATGTTTATATTTCCCTAATTTCTGTGCATGCCCCGACAGAAGAGAAAGATGATGATGCCAAAGACATATTCTATGAGCTCCTAGAGGAAACGTATGACCGCTGCCCTGGCCATGACTTTAAGATTGTACTAGGAGATTTTAATGCCAAAGTAGGAAGGGAGAATGTGTTTAATCCAACTATTGGCAATTTCAGTCTTCATGCTGACAGTTCCGACAACGGTATGAGACTGATTGACTTTGCCGCGGCAAAAAACATGGTCATCAGTGGCACAAGATTCCAGCATAAAGACATCCACAAGGCTACTTGGGTATCCCCTGATCAAAGAACTAGGAACCAAATTGATCACGTGGTAATTGATGGAAGGCACTCATCCAGTGTAATGGACGTACGAGTGATCAGAGGAGCTAACATCGATTCTGATCACTACCTGGTAGCAGCAAAGGTTCGCACAAGATTAAGTAGAGCGAAAATCGTACGAAACCAGACGCAGAGGAAGCTGGACATCGGAAAGCTGCAATTACCAGAGGTAGCCACAGCCTACTCAAGGAAGCTCTCGCAACTTTTGGCACAGAACCCACCCCCTCCCGATGACGATCCTGATGCGCAGTGGAAACCCATTTCCGACTCTATAAAAACTGCCGCAACAACCGTACTTGGTTTCGAAAAACCGCTTCGCAATAAACCGTGGTACGATGAAGAGTGTCGCATAGCAAATGACGAAAAGAACGCTGCACGTATGGTAATGCTTCAGTCAATTGCAACGCGAGCTGCAACTGAGCGGTATAGGGAGAAGAGAAAGGAGGTAAACCGTCTCTTTAGGCGTAAGAAACGGCAGTGGAGAAAACGCGAGAGTGAGAAAATTGAGACATACAGAAGGAAGAACGAAGCCCGAAAATTCTACCAAAAAGTTAAAAACGGAACTAATGGACATGGTTCAGGGCCCCCCTTCTGTAAAGACAAAGAGGGAAATCTCGTCGCAGATGTGCAGAGCATGTTGGGAATATGGAGAGAGCATTTCTCCGCGCTACTAGTACCTGAGATATCCGATGACGATGGGACAATCGATCACAATATGGACGACGACGTCGATTGCCCCCCTCCTAACCAAGACGAGGTCAGAACAGCTATTGCCCGGCTTAAGAACAACAAAGCCGCAGGAGCCGATGGATTACCGGCGGAGCTGTTTAAGGCTGGCGGCGATGAGCTGATAAGGTGCATGCATCAGCTCATTAGCAAAATTTGGTTAGATGAATGCATGCCCGGCGATTGGAGTCTCAGTGTACTATGTCCCATATTTAAAAAAGGTGACCCGAGTATTTGTGCCAACTACCGTGGAATAAGCCTTTTATCCATAGCATATAAGGTTCTATCAAGTATAATGTGCGAAAGACTAAAACCAATTATCGCTGACCTGATTGGACCATACGCCAAATCCTGGAGAAGACACACGAAAAACAAATCGACACCTATCATCTATTTATCGATTATAAAGCAGCCTTCGATAGTCCGATACGGGAGAAACTCTATGAAGCAATGTCTGAGCTTGGTATTCCTGCAAAACTCATACGCCTTTGCAGGATGACCTTGACGAACACCAAATCCGCAGTGAAAGTTGCTAAGGATCTTACCGAACCTTTCGAAACTAAGCGAGGCCTCAGGCAAGGCGACACCCTATCGTGCGATCTCTTTAACATCTTAATGGAGATCATTATGAGAAAAGCTGCAGTCAATATGAATAAAACCATCAGCAGCAAAAGTCACATGCTGCTCGCGTATGCTGATGATATAGATATCATTGGGCGCACAATTAGAGAAGTTACTGCGGTTTTTTCGAGAATTGAGAGGAGTCAGGAAAAGTGGATGTGACGGTAAATGAGGACAAGACAAAATTAATGGATTCAACGAGCAGGTCCTCCACGCGATTAGACCAAAGAGTGAACGTTGATAACCGTTATAATTTCGAGGTGGTAGACGAATTTATATACCTCGGATCTGCCGTGAACAAAAACAACAACGTCAGCCTTGAGATCAAACGGAGAATTGTGCTTGCGAATAGATGTTATTTTGGGCTAAGCAAGCACTTTAGAGATAAAGCCCTCTCTCGAGTAACAAAAGTCCAGCTGTACCAGACTCTCATTCAACCTGTCTTGCTTTATGGCGCAGAATCCTGGGTCCTATCGCAAGCAGACGAAACATCTGTAGGAGTCTTCGAGAGAAAAATACTCCGAAAAATTTATGGCCCTATAGTGCACAACGGCGAGTATCGGCGACGCATGAATCATGAGCTGTATGAGCTTTATCCTGACATTGACATAGTTAAGCGGATCAAGATAACGCGATTGCGCTGGCTAGGCCATGTCAGTAGAATGGATGAAGATGAACCAGCGCGAAGGCTTTTCGAAACCGAACTCGAAGGAAGACGAAAAATAGGAAGACCAAGACTCCGCTGGAGGGATCAGGTTGACGAATCCCTGCGTACACTTGGTATTGCCAACTGGAGAGATAAAGCAAAAGATCGAACTGGTTGGCGAAATATGTTATCTTCGTTTTGTAAGGTCCCTGACCCCCCGGGGTTGTCCGAGACCGGATAAGTAAGTAAGTAAGTATTATAAACACGAAGTGTTTAAATCGCAACCAACTAATGTGGATGAACTAAAACAATCAATTCGAGCGACTGTACCTGCAATTCAAGCGTCAACTTTGCGGGCAGTAATGAACAAATTTTTGCTACGATGCCGTACGTGCATCAACGAGCAGGGCGGGCATTTAAATGCAATTATCTTTAACGGCCGATTTCACCGTGTCCAGTTATCTTTCACTTGGAGCTAATGAACAGCTTTAGCTGTAAGTTTGTATGGAATTTATAATTTTTAACTGTCAGTTAGCTTTAACTTTGTTTGGTGAAAGTGGGCATAAGACTAATTAATGTATTTTTAATAAAATTCAATGGGCTTTCAAATGAAAAACGATTGAATTTATTCGATGCATTACAAAAAAGTCATTCCAGTTTTTTAACGTAGCAAAATTCAACAGCCACCCTGTACAAGCCGTTAGCAGTAGGTGTTATTGTAAGCAACAACAAAACGTAAAAGCCAAGGTCAACACAAATAAATAGAAACCATCAATTTAATTTGTATCTGAAATTTGAGGTCCTGAACGAAATCAAATAGATAAAATTAGCTCTGCGTGTAACATCACCTGGTATAAATACATTAAATTTGTTAGTTAGAGAAACCAAAATAACACGAAATACTCAGTCCTGTCTTGAAATGAATAACAAACGATTAATTGCAAACTTTGGTAAGTAAACAAATTATCCAAATTATCCATAATCCAACAAAAAAATGATAACAATAATAAATGTTGAGACTATAAATTATTAAGAGTGTACAATTCAAGATTTTTCATGGCTAAGTACCCGCTATTGTCGCCATCACAAGGGACGTGACCGCCGTCGAGCTTCGCATACTAACCATTGCACCACCATGGAACGCTATACTCCTGTTTAAGCCCGGTATTCAGTTTTTGCCATAAGAAATACGTGTATAAGAAATAACGAAAATTTCATGAACCTAAAATTTCGCTCACTTTTCATTTGCTTGGTACTCAGCACTTTGCGAAAATTTCGTAAGCAAAATCAGTCAAAGGATTGTTACGCCAAGTTATTTCGTACGAAAACAATTGTTTGATAATTGTTTGGGGCGGGAATTTTGACATTTCGATAGTTTTAACAGCCAAAAGTAACACTGGATGGATTACAAATAAAATTGAGTGCGTAAATGTATTATAAATTAAATAATTGCAAGGTAAATCAAAGATAGGTCGTAACTCTACGCAACAAAATTTCGCAAGAACAGCATACGGGGCTTTACGGAATAATTCATCAGTGAACCAAAGGCTACTAGTTTAACTAGGGGGTTTCTAGGGCACAGCTGATCGAAAAGTTACTAGGAAAATGATGTAGAATGAGAGACCAAAGAAGACAGGAACTAAGTTTAAATAGTGTTTATTGATACTAATGACAGCTAAATTCTGTTTTATGTTGTTTGCATTGAACGAAAACACGCATTCCCTTTGTTTTCTGTCCGTTTAAAACACAGTGAGCAAATCGAACTCGAATGAATGGAGAAGAGAATAATAGAGGCTCTTAAGTATTACTCCAAGGCGTTTCGCCGCTCGCCTCAAAGAGACTGGAACAACACGTAACAGAAAAGGAGCCGGAAAGTGCTCGTAATGCTCTTTCCGACGGAAATACCTCAGCTGTGACTGAATATGTCACGGCCAAGCCGTCAAAGACTACGGTCCAATGTGCACATAGTGCGCCAGATTGTAGAAATTTTGGAAGTACGCGTTTCCGGGTCGCATAATAAAGGGTCCGCCAAATAACTTTTTTTTTGAAAATGCTATAAAAAAAACTACTGAATATTTTCTCAAATTTCTTTCTTTATTTGAAAGTACAATCCTTCCGGTTAATAATGGAAAATAATTTCATTCAAATGGCTGCCTCGGCTGGCCATGCAGTAGCCGCCTACACGATCGGTCCAATTTTTAAGCACATTATCGATTGTGAGCAGCTGTACTTCACCAATGGCATCACGAATATTGTCCTTTAAAGCGTCAATTGTCTCTGGCTTGTCGGCGTAACACTTATCATTGAGGGCACCCCACAAATAATAGTCCAACGGTTTCAAATCGCAGCTCCGAGGTGGCCAACCGACATCAGCTCTGCGGCTGATAATGCGATCTTCAAAAACAGGGCGCAAAACATCGAGTGTAGCTTCGGCTGTGTGGCACGTAGCGCCGTCCGTCAAATGGTCATCGGCTTCAATTCTTGAGTCAGCTTGATCTTGTATGGGTGTCAACCAAGATCTTTACGCAAAATTCGCCATAAAGTGGGTTTGGAGATGCCCGCGGAATCGACTGATTTGGATCGTTTGCTACGAACGCCTGAACGGCAGCGATATTTTCGTCACTTCGACCAACCCGTTGTCTCACTGGCACGGCAGCATCACACAATGAATATGTAGACTCAAATTTTTGCACTAAACTTGTTATTGCTTGTCTACTAGGGCGAGAATAGCGACCGAAAATTGGAGTTAACGCTCTTAAAGTTGCGGTCACCGACTCGGAATTTCGGTAGTACATTTTTATAATTTGCATACGTTGTTCCTTCGTGTACTTTACCATGATGAAAATGTTGAATTTACTGAAAAAAAGGAAAGCAGCAGTTAGATGATCAGTGAAATAGTGCGTTCACAAATTAAATTCAAAGTTGTCAAGTACCTATTGAAAAACCCTTTAGAATAGAAAAACTATTATAACAAATCGCAAATGTAGCAAACAGGGTTCGTATTTCGTGGGTAATGGGTTTCCCTGGGTAACACATTATTATTGCAGTAGGGAATGGGTAGTGATAGGTTACCCGTTACCAACAGGGTATGGGGAAAACAATGGGTAACACATTATAACTGCCGTGGGGAATGGGTAGCGATCGTTTACCCATTACCCACAGGGTATGGGGAAAGTAATGGATAGCTACCCACGACAATGGGAATTACCCACAGGGGAATGGGAAAATAATTTGTAGTTACCCGCGGCGATGGGTAATAGGATACCCAGTGTAACCCATTTTTGATCGAAAAGATGAAAAAATAAAAAATAGAACAAATTTCTATATCTCGGAAAGGGAGCGTCCAATTGTAAATTAGACAATTTTCCGGGTTTTTCATAAACTGATCCAATTCGTATGGAAGATTTTTTTCAAAAAATCGCCAAAATAGGAAAATGACTAAAATTAAAAAGTGGTTATTACTCGGAAACGGTGCGTGCAATCGATAAAATAATAAAATGTTTTTCTCAATAAGAGGCTTTAACCAATGGATCTATTCACTGTGGCATCACTTTTTAAACCAATGGATGTTTCAATATGGCATCACTTTTTTTTAGAAGGGCATATTCATTGAAGAAGACAGGTTCAGTCACTGCATTTTTCTCGGAATCAATCAAAATATGATTCCCCATCAAAGGAAACACTTGCTAGATGGTACATTCAAAATTGTTCCGATGGGAGTTTTTAAGCAGCTGATAATACTTCATGTTTACTATTTTCAGGAAAAGGTAAGTGTTATGAGGAAAAAAAATAATATATGATTAACCTGGCGTTTACACGGGACAGTTTTGCTCCAACAGTAGAAATACATTCACACATTTGTACTACCACACTTACACTTCTCTCACTTGCCTCGCCACTGTCTCTGATTTTTCAACGACAGTAACTTCGGCAAGAGGTTTGACATAAGCGGCCAGATCATGGCTGAACTAGTAATGGTTGACGCAATAGAGCAACTGATTTTGCTTTCTTATGACTCCATCTGTTAAATTCAGTGTATTTTGTTCTTGTACTTTTTTGTTTACTGTGTTTGTTCATATGGATCTGTGTTGAATTTGACGGTTAGAGTTATGAAACACAAACTAAATGCCTGTTGGTTCACACAATTACAACAAATCCTACTGCGTCGACCTATACTAGTTCAGCCATCGGCCATAGCGGTGACGTTTCGTAGTAAATTGAGACAAAAGCAACACATCGCAAACGACTTTACAAATTGGGAAATATATTTGTATTTGAAAATTTTTATTGAATTATTGTTTGGCAATACAAACATATAAACATGAATACATGTCTAATTTTGCAGAGTACATCAGTTCCATTGTAATTTGGAGAAGTAAGACAAAACACAATGGCAAAATAGCGAAGAAACAAAAAATCAGAGCACGCAATGACACTGTCGGCGGTTGCTTAAAACTGTACTGTCTTTATAACTGGCTGGACGCGTACGTCACACAAATAATTTCTCTCTTTGTGACAACTAATACATATTCTCAACTATCTTGTCTCAAACTGTCCCGTGTAAACGCACCGTAAAGAAAAGAATGTAAGATTCCACAAATTCTCCTGCGGTGCTCCCTTCCTAATATCCGTTTTTTATAGAGTAAAGTTTTACGATTATTTTAAGAACATACTACACTTTATACTGCCATTGCTTTTACATCGAGTAACTGGAACGATTTGGTCCTATTTGCAGATTTTCCCACTCATATTTGTTTTAATGGATAGAAGAATTAAGAGGTTACAATCCCATATTTGAATACATCAAGGAAATAGTTTTAACCTGTACCTCATTTCTGTAGTTCTCGAATCGAAAAAGTTTTCACATGAACCATGTGATTGAAACAAAAACGCTAGGAATCGGTACAAAAAATCGCTTCTCACACGTGACTGTTTCTACAATGTTTGTTTTGCGAAAACTTTCTGTGACGTACTGCTTTTTTCATTCTTATTGGAAAAATGCGAGAAAATCTGTTTCTAAAAAGTAGTGAGTCGAAAAAATTAAAATGTGAAACGTCAAAAATACTCACAAATTAAAACGGTGCGAGATTTTGATATTGCTTCTACAAAAAGGTTTTTTAAGAAATTAAAACTTATTTTTAAGTGGAGAAGAGAAGAACTATATCTTTTTGTGTAATGTATGTCAATTAATTTTTCCAAAATATTACAGAAAAATCAAGAAAGCAAAAATAAAATGCAGTTGAAAACATGTCTATACTCCTTTTTGTTATTCTTTTTCGCGCTAGTTTATTTTGTTTGTTTATATTTTTTTCTTACTTGACAGCTTTCTTGGAATATTCCAATCAAAACTTCATCAGTGTTGTCTCTTTTCGCATTGATATACAGAAACACTTTTTACTCACAAATCGAGAAACGATGGAATTTTTTGTTTCATGCTTAATGTGAAAACTTTTTCGATTCGAGAACTACAGAAACGAGGTACTGGATGGAGGACACCCCGACGAATTGTATTGTATGTTTAGACACTGCGTTTTTGCATCGCAGGCATTTGAAATGCAGCAACTATTGTGTTCTGAAAATACAAGGCACAAAGTGCAATAATGTGCAACTTTTTATTTAAAGTTAATAAAGATCTGATTTTGCTTTCAAATCGGGCAATTTTTCTCTTTTTTTGTGTGCAAAAGTTAGCTTTTAGTTTTTGGGTGATTTTGTGTTTTCATTTTGGGTGTTTTTTTCTATTTTTTGGGGGTATTTTGGTATTTAAATATTGGGTCAATTTGCTTTTTTTTCGGGCGATTTTTTATTTGGGTTATTTTTCAATTTTATTTTTGGGTAATTTTTCTTTTGGCGATATTTCCTACAGCCTCCATTCTTTGTCAACAATTTTACAATTTTTAATTTATTAGTTTTTGGTGTATGTATGAGAAATTCATACTACAAGCTTACAAGTCATGAAGATTTTTCTAATTGAAAAATGGTTAGTTTTTGTTGGAAATAATATAAACTTTTTTAATTTATTATTTTTATTATTATTTTCTTATTTTATTTTATTAAATGTAATGATTTGAAATTTATTGTTATTGAAATGTATGTATATGTATAAAACATATTATTTCTTATTATTCCTATAATGTGAAACTTAAAAACTAAATATCATACATGGCTTGTTTTAATTTGCATTGGATTTTAATTTGCATTACTTTATCTAATGCAAATGCAAAAGAATTTCCATTGTTCGCAATGGCAATTAAAAAATTTTGGAATTGACATTTGCTCAGGGAATGCAAATGCAGGTTGTGGAATCGGATGCCAATCTTATTGAAATATGGGAATGCTTTTAATTGTTTTGAGTTTGTTTGACTTCTGGCAATTCTGTTTTTAAAGTATTTTATATGTTGAGGTTTGTGGCTTCGATAGGTATTGATCCGTACTACTTTCAAATTCATAAACTTGTACTGTATAAAATATTTGAGTGCCAGATATGAAGGGAATGCTTTGAAAATAAGTACAATTGACATTGATATTGAAATTATTTTGAATTTGCATTTGGAAAGGTCATTCAAATTAAACTACAAATTATAATTGTCATATAATTCATTTGCCCCATGTATGATAAATATGAGCGAATTCACCACGCCCTTTCTGGCAAACGAAGATGAATCGATAGCAAAAAATTTGTATATGTTTATACTGAAATTTTAACCATTCAATATAAATGGAACTCGGACCCCATGGTTGAGGCTATGTTGAAGTCGGATCAACCAACTGAAATTTCTGTAATAGTTTTTATGATGATGTAATATACAATTTGTTTTAAAATGATAAATAAAAAAAAAAATAAATGGTTTCCCATTACATCCCATGAAGGGACTGGGGGGAACTTCTCACAATCACTGAGCTGTGCGCTTTCCAGTTTTCACTCACTGATTGGGACCTACAGTTTTACACCGATTCCGAACGGTAATTTGAGAAGCTTTTTCATGGCTAGATACTCGATAGTGTCGCCGTCACTATGCGAGGTGACCGCCGCCGAAAGAAATTTTAAGGTAGTCAGAGCCGGGTTCGAACCCACGATCTCATGCACAAGAGCCGCGCACACTAACCATTGCACCACCGACGGCCACAAAAATGATGCACAATTTTAATTCTACTTAATCTAATATTTAAAAAAGATAAATAAATTACAATTGAATCACAAAGTTATTGTATTTGGTGCAATATTCAATTGAATTGCATGGAAAACATATTTAAATGAGATTACAAATTAATAACATTTTGTGCAAAATATACATATATAGTTTTATGAAAAATTTAAATAAATTGATGACATTTGTTTTAAATTTATAATTCATTTTATTTTAATGGCAAAATTCTTTAAATATGACAAAAAATTTATTGAAATTTGGTGTACGATTTGGTAAATTTTTAAATAAAGTCTAATATTAATTTAGTAAAATTGTAAATAAAATTGAATTTAAAAAAAGCAGATATTTCTTTAATGTAAATTTTTATTAAAAAATTATGTAAACCTTTATTAAACAAATTTAATTGAATTGACAATCATTTTAATAAAAATTGTGTCTAATACTTGGTGCACTTAGATTGTGAACACTTGTCCTACAACCATCTTCACATTTTCATTGGTCTTAACAGCATAATAAAAGGGACGATCAGCGATAAATACTTGTGGTTTCTCCAAACTGAAGAAGGCATATTTCTTGAAGTTGGAGTTGGCTGTGCGGTAATGAAAAAAAAAACAAAAACATTAAAGAGGGAACAATTTAAATTCATACAAAATATAATATTAGGTAGAAAATTAATCGATAATTTTGAAAATAAAAAAATTAAGTATTATAATAGTCTAAATTACAAATAAAAACGCTAACGCGTGCGCGTAGTGTAAGGTAAATACAGACACAAGACATTTTGTAAAATTTTTAACAATTGAGATGACTTGCTGTCACATTTGAATTAGATTAAGAAAGAGTTGCCTAATCTAAAAATAAAGCTCTACAATATCGTGTGGATGCACGACAGGCAAGTGCTCATTATTTTGAAATCTCTTATTACATTTAAAGCGCATATACTGCATTACTATACTTCCGACAAGAGCAAGCGCATCAGGTAATAGTAATTAATAAACAGGATATTATTGATTCGTATAAAGTACCAGCAACATATTGCACGAATCATGATAAGGGTCACGTTGCTATCGCATTTCATAGTACACATTACACGGTTACCAAGAAATGCGCTACCAAAGTCTGCCAGCAATTTATTTCACATCCAACCCACCAGAGTGGGAGAGCTGAGCAAAGGAGCTGTCGTTCGGAGAATTAAGAATAAGGCTGTTTTTTATTCCATTAAGCTATCGCCACTTACGACTGTTCAAAAACGTTCCACACTTAATACTACGAAATGTGGCAACATTTGCTGTAATGGGTGAAAAAAAATGCGATACTGCAACACATTTGTAGCCAGTGCTAACAAATACATGGTTGCAGCAGATGTTGTAGTTGTAAGCAGCAAATATACAAAATATATTTCCCAATTTGTAAAGTCGTTTGCTATGTTTTGCTTTTTTCTCAAATTACTACGAAACGTCACCGATATGACCGATGGCTGAACTAGTAGAGGTTGACGCAATAGGATTTGTTGTAATTGTGTGAACCAACAACAGGCATTTATTTTTTGTTTCATGACTCTAACCGTCAAATTCATTCATATGTATGAACAAACACAGTAAACAAAAAAGTACAATAACAAAATACACTGAATTTAACAGACGGAGTCATAAGAAAGCACAATCAGTTGTTCTATTGCGCCACCCTTTACTAGTTCAGCCATGATCTGGCCGCTTATGTCAAATCTCTTGCCGAAGTTACTGTCATTGAAAAATCAGAGACAGGGGCGAGGCAAGTAAGAGAAGTGTAATGCCTTGTTCACGCTGCAACGAAATTGACAATTTCGGATTGAAATTGTCGAACGAAATTGAAATCGTTCACACTGGCATTTGAGCAATTTCGTTGAAAAATGACAACGGTTTGTTTACAAACATTACCATCACTAAAATTTTAGTGCCTGGGCACAATAACCGAAATTTAGCTAGGAAATGAATGAAAACAATAAAATAAAGGAATGGTACGTGAACTTTAACATGATGCCCTGATTCACCACAATTTTTAATTTATTTTCACTACTCTATGTCGTCGTAAAGTTAAAATTTCAATTTGATGAATGAGGCGGCATACAATTGTTTTGTTTTTTGTTGTAATTTTAGTAACCACGTGTTCGGTGAGCGAAGCCGACCCATAATTATCGACGGCGTTGGAGCAACAAAAAAATGAATCGACGGCGGCAACTGAGTTTTTATTAAACGTGATTTTTCGGCAGCCGTTACTTTTAGGCTCATCCCGTAGGTTGTGTAACCTGGCGTTTACACGGGACAGTTTTGCTCCGACAGTAACAATACATTCACACTATTTTACTACCACACTTACACTTCTGCCACTTGCCTCGCCACTGTCTCTGATTTTTCGACGACAGTAACTTCGGCAAGTGAGTTGACGTATTTGGTCAGATCGGTGACATTTCGTGGTAATTTGTGAAAAACAAAGCAAAACATCACATACATACATATAAACATGTATACATTTGAAATTTTCAGAGTACATCAGCTTCATTGTAATCTGGAGAAATAGGGCAATTGGGAAAATTTAGTTTTATTTGGTAGAAATTGGGAAAATTTAGTTTTAGAAATTTAGTTTTATTTGGTAATTTGGAGTTTTATTGAAATATTATTTGGCAACACATACTAGATATATACATGTATAAATATTATTTGTATGTAGCAATCTTCTTTTAGTAAATTAAGATTTCAAGCAAATGTGAAGAAGAGCAAATCAAAATCAGAGCACGAAATTTACAAGAAACAATACTATCGAAGGCCTCGGACAACTGTCTGCTGTATTTTTTTTAGTAATTTGGGACTTTAAAAGCGGTTTAGGCGATAATATCGGCCTAGATTTTAAGTCGAAGAATGCCTTAATGACGGCGGCGTGAACTACAAAAAAAAATTATCTATGACGGCGGTACACCGAAAAATTTTCTGTCGGCTTGCATATATGCAAAAAAGAGTACTAAGTTCATTTTGTTGAGTAAAAACAACGTTGTATACGAAATTTTCAAGTCAATTTCAACGAAATTGTTGTAAACACCACAATTTCGTGGCTGTCAAAATATATGCGAAATTGAGCAATTTCAACTCAATTTCAGCCCAAATTGCGAATTTCGCGGCAGCGTGAAAAAGGCATAAGTGTGGTAGTAAAAATGCGTGAATGTATTTCTACTGTCGGACCAAAACTGTCGCGTATAAACACCAGGTAATCTCTTCGGGGATAAATGTAGACGACATACCCTCACTAGCTTTCTGCAGGAATGGAATTTACAGTTATCTCCGCCGTAGTCTTCCGTGGCAATTAGAATCGAATTAGTATAGACAAATGAATGAAATTCGACAAAAATTAACTTACAGCAGGTGGAGATACAAGAATTGTTTACTTAACATTTTCATTTCGTTTTCGTATAGAACTGTGAAACTTAAATGTATTTTGTTCTTTTTTGTTGACATTTCCTTTGGTATCCATTTGTATTGTATTTAATACAACTATTTTTCCACAACAACACGAAATACGGTTGTTCCACCATCCAATGTTTTACTTGCAACCATAACTATGACGTTTAATTTATTAAGAGAATTAATGTGTCTCCACTAAATTCATCTTTGCGCATACTACCTCGTTGTCATCAAGAGAACTTGAATAGTGGCTCTTGTCTATTTCTCTATGCTTGAGCAGAGGGCAAGTTGGGATTCTGCCAAAACTCTTCAGTCGAAATCATTGCTGGCCTATATAGAGGTCGTAGAACTCGAAATATCTTAATCGTTGCTCATACATATAATCAAAATTTATTTCTCATTAAACATTTGCCCTTAGTACATTTTTATAATAGTTTCCCCCTAGGAAAATACACATCGCTACATTTTATATTAACATGACCTGAAACTGTCACTTCAGGAAATTTTTCTTTGTTGCATATTTAGAAAAACACAAAAAGTTATGTACCCATTACTTGTGTCCCCTTAAAGAATGTCAGACCATCTCTATTATCGATGGCATAGAAGAAACCGAGGTCACTTTGAAAGGCTTCGATAGAGGTGGTTCGGAACATTCAACAGCTTCCATATCTATAGCAAAAGTGATGATTTATAAGGGAAAAATAAAATTGCTATAGATTTCAAATAAATCTGGCTTTGAAAAAAAACTGGATAACACGATAAACAACATAACAAGAACACAACACATGCGAATTATAAAGTAGCAAATTATTTGAATTTTTGATTTGGATATAAACTCCTGAGCAGTATGGCAAACAACCAGGAATTAACCCCAAAAATACACAAAATATTGACAAACCACTAACTTCGACTGGCAGATTTGGAACAGAAAAGCAACACTGATTCATGCATTCAGAAGAAAAGCATATCATCCATTTTAGTTCAGAATGTACTTACTTAGTTCCCAAAATATACTGGATCAAGTTATTTTTTATGTAAATGAGCGTACAAATTGTACGAACTAAAAATAAGGATGGCATTTTCCCTAAATTTGCAATTCGCGTGTTTTTTTAAATGTTCTCACCTTACAAAAATATACTCCATCATTACATTTTAAACTGGCATGAACTGAAACTGTAATTTCATGAACTTTTATTTATTGGAATTTTCGTAAAACAATTGAAGTTGTGTACTCATTACTTGTGAACCTTCAAACAACTTCGTCATGTGTTTGTTAACGATGGCATAGTAGAAACCGCGGTCAACTCTGAAATTTTTGTAAAGAGACGCGCGAAAGTTCTTACCTGCCATTCCTATAACAAAAGGATTAATTTATAAAGGAAAATTATATTACGATACGAATGATTTCAATTAGATCAGGCTGTGAAACAAACAACACCGTATAAAATTTGTAGCAAATGCAACAATGAAATAATATGATGCAGTAATAAATAGTTTTGAATATAAATTATTAAATTATATTCATAAATAACCCAATAAAAAAGCACAAACAAGAAACACATACATGCATAAAGAAAAAGCTTCACCAAATGCATAAGTTTGATTGGCAAATTTGCAACACAATAGATATTGACACAACGGTCATTCCTAGATGCAGTTAAACAGAAGTAGACTAACATGAACACCAACTTTGTAAATATTTTACTTTACAGAATTTCCCATTAGCTCCACTTTGTTTCTTTTTTTTGTTAGTGATAGCTGAATTATGTTTGATGTTGGATATATCGAACGAAAGTACGTCTTATCGCGATCTACACCAGCGGTCGCAAAGTGGTGGTCCGCGGGCCACTAGTGGTCCGCGAGAAAATTTCGCTGGTCCGCAAAGGAAAGGTGTAATACATATACATATGTATGTACTTAGCCGTGGCCGTCGGTGGTGCAATGGTTAATGTGCGCAACTCTTGTACATGAGATCCTGGGTTCGAACCCTGCTCTGACCACCTTCAAATTTCTTTCGGCGGCGGTCACCTCGCATAGTGACGGCGACACTATCGGGTATTTAGCCATGAAAATGCTTCTCAAAAATACCATTCGGAACCGGTGCAAAACTGCAGGTCCCAATCAGTGAGTGGAAACTGGAAAACGCACAGGTCAGTGATTGTGAGAAGTTCTCCCGGTCCCTTCATGGGATGTAATGGGTAACCATTTATTTATTTATGTACTTAGCCACTGCGCTGAATTATTGTAACGATTTTTTACCATAATAAGTACGTCTACACAGAATTGATCAAATTGGTCAATATTACCGTGGTTTATGTTTCTGTGTAAACATCCTTATTATTGAAAAAAAAAAATGACCATGGAAGAGAAAGAATTACTAACAGCTTCCTATCTCATGACAAATCAGATTGCGAAATGCCAAAAGCCGTACACGATTGGACAAGAGTTAATTAGGCCTTGCATGTTAAAATCCTGTGATCAGATTTTGGGAATGCAGGCTGTCCAGAAATTAAAAGCAATTCCTATGTCGGCTAATACTATCAAGCCCAGAATCGAAGATATGGCCAAAGACATTGAAAACCAGGTAATAAAAATGGTGAAAAATTCATCAATTTATTCTATACAACTAGACGAATCTACGGACATTACAAACAAAGCACTTCTTCTTTGTTTTGTGAGGGTTGAGTATGAAGGAGAGTTATATGAAGAACTACTTTGTCCGCTTAATTTGCCGGGTAGAACAACAAGCTCTGAGATTTTTGAAGCTCTTAATAGTTATTTCCGGGAACATGAAATTGACTGGAAAAAATGTATTGGGATATGCACAGACGGTGCCGCAAATATGACTGGACATCTTTCAGGAATTGTTGCAAAGGTGAAAAATGTTGGTCACCCAGACATTTTATCTACGCACTGCATTATACATCGAGAACAACTTGCAACGAAAAAAATGTCCCCAGAACTACACGAAGTATTATCAAATGTCATTGAAATTATAAAGGAAATTGTGAAGAAATGGGTTCAAAGTAGAGTTGGGAATTTTAGTTCATTCAACTGAGCGCTCTTTTTAGTTCAGCTCAACAGAATGAACTAGTTCATTCATTTAGTTAACTAGTTCATTGTATCATTTCAGCTTAACAGTTCATATGAGCTGGAAACTAAAGAGCTCATTTCAGTTTAATTTGTAGTTTTAGTTCAATCGGAGCGAATAATCGTGCAAATGATCTGATTTTTGCAGACTTTTAAAGTGTTTGGGGTACGGTGATATTTGTTTATACCAAATCGCCATGTTGAAGATCGATTTAACGATTGGATTATTCCGTTTCTGAAATATTTGGGAATATAAATGGTGATTAGCGCTGTAGTTATTGTGTGGAAGCCGGCAATATGTCCATTCCACAAAGATTGTAACATTAGGCACCTTTGTGCAAATTGAGTGAGACAAAGAGAGCATGAACTAGAAAATGGTGGAGATAACTGCGCAATTGAAATACAAAACACTACTGAAACAATTGAACTACTGAAACAAAAGAGCGGAACAGTGTGAACTAGTTCATCTAGTTGACAAGAGTGAATCGTTCACTTGAACTAGTTCGTTCGTGAACTACACAACTCTAGTTCAAAGTATTATCATCTACTTCGTCAAGCTGTGGTGATATGGCTGTCGAGGGGCAAAATACTGACCCGACTGTTCGCCTTGCGGGAAGAAGTCAAATTATTTTTCCAGGAAAAAAATAATGCGAAATGGCAAAAATTCTTATCCAACAATGAATGGCTAGCAACGCTTGCATACTTGGCAGATATATTTTCCCTGTTAAATGAACTAAACATATCCTTGCAAGGACAACTTAAAGATGTGTTCATACTACGAAGTAAAATGGATGCGTTTCAAAAGAAAATATTACTGTGGCAAACACGGTTGGTTGAAGACGATCTGCAAATGTTTTCTAATTTTGATGAATACATGAAGGAGAATGGTGTTAACCAACAAGTGGTAACCCTAGTTAAAACCCACTTGGAATCAATTACAGAATCTTTTGCTCGATATTACCCAAAGAATGAAGGTCCCAGACATGGTAATATGTGGATAATAGACCCGTTTACAGCGAAAATTCCTGATAATAATTTAAGCATGCATCTAAAAGAAAGCCTCATCGACCTATCATCGTCCGACGAAAATCTCAAATTTAAATTTCATTCAACCGTGTCAAGATCTCAGTTTTGGATTTCTATAAAAAGTGAATACCCTCTTCTTAGTGAGCAGGCGATGAAAATTCTGATTCACTTCTCCACAACTTATTTATGCGAAAAGGCCTTTTCATCCGATACAGCCATTAAAACACGTTACCGGTCTCGGATTGAAATAAATGCAGTTCTCCGTCTTGCAGTAACAACATTGGATCCAAATATCCATAATATTATTTCCAGTAAGCAGGAACATCCGTCACACTAGGAATGAATAATGCTAAAAGTTGATATACTTAAACCATCTTTGAATTGTTATGTTTTTACAGTTTTTGTTTATTTTGTTATGGTTTATTAATAAAGCTTTCAAAATTTGGTTACAATTAATAGTATAAATATATTTAACCCTTCAAAATCCTATTAGTGGTCCGTGGGGTTTAAATTATAAATTTCCTGGTCCGTGAGTTCAAAAAGTTTGGCGACCGCTGATCTACACGATCTACATTAGAGTTGGGTAGTTCATGAACTATCTGCTTCATTTAAGGTGACCAGATATCACCAAACATAATGCACATGTTCGACACGACGAGTATGTTCGTGATTGTTGTAACCGGGCACCTCAAATGAACGAGTTCGAGAACTAGTGAACGAGTTCGACACAAGTCTAATCTACATTGTTCATTTAGGGCGACCAGACAACATCCTCGCGAACATAATATACATGCTCGATATGGCAAGGGAGAGGGATAGAGACTCTTGTCTGGTTTCTATGAAACAAACCCTATAACAAAATTTAAAATTTATAAAATAAATTGGTATAGACTTCAATTAAAATGAGATATAAAAACCAGGATAATATTTTCAGCAACGAGACAACGGCAATAGCAGAAGCGGGTTTATAAAATAGATAATTGTTTAATTTTTTTTTTGATTTAGCAGTGCGAGAAAAAAACGTGAAGAAATTCCAAAAAAAAATATAAAAGAAAGTTTTAATAAATCACTAGCTTAAACTGGCAGATTGGGAACAGAACAAATTTTTTTTACAGATATGTACTTACTTAATGAGCGTAAAAATTGAATGATCTAAATAGCAATTTTCCAATAATTTTTTTTTAGCTGTTCCCACCCACCCTATAAATATACAACATCATTACATTTTATAATGACATATCCGGAAACTGTAATTTCTGGATCTTTTATTTATTGGAGTTTTCGTAAAACAATCGAAATTATGTACTCATTACTTGTGAACCCTCGTAGAACTTCGTCATTTGTTTATTAACTATGGCATAGTAGAAACCGTGGTCAACTCTGAAAAGTTTGGGAATAACAGCGCGAAAGTCCTGACCATACATTCCTATAACAAGAGTATTAATTTATAAAGAAAAAATACATTACGATTGATTTCAATTAATTCAGGGTTTAAGAAAAACAGCAAACAATTTTTAGCAAATGTTAAAAATTGTTATGTTGCAGTAACAATTTTTTTGGTTTTAGTTTTGAATACAAATTTGGATATTTTATTCGTTAAAAATCGCCGATTTAATTAAACAAGCGCAAACAGAAAGCAGATTTAATTAAACAAGCGCAAAGATTAATTGGCAAATTTGCAACACACCCAGAGAACTAATCGATTGAAAAGAGGTTGTTGCAACCGTAAATTCGGCTGTTACCACCGAATTGCGGTTGCCACAACCGAATTGAGGTTGTCACGACCGAATTTAGTCGTCACAACTGAAATTCGGTTGAAGCAACCTCGTTTCATTGGGTTGTGACAACTGAATCTTGATAATTTAATTAAGGTTGGAAATGTTTCACACGATTTATCGGATTGAAAACCCGGACGACCACAAAGCTTTTATATGGGAGGTACCAGAATGGGCGTGGCAATCTCGCACATTTCCTCCAGTTAAGTAGACATTTAATTATATCTACAAGAAAAACGATTTAGAAGAAATATGACTGTACTAAATGTGTCGATTTGTATGAGGCGTGGTCAAAGCACCCATTTTCAATCCCAAACTAAGTTTGTACAAATAATAGTTACTAGCAAAATTTCATTCTCATCGATAAAGATTTACGGCATTAATCGTGTTGACCAGCCAGTCAGACAGACGGACACTGCTCAATCCTCCTACAACGAATTTCATCCAAAGATACTAAGGGTATAATATGTCTCCTTCTATGCCTTAAATTTTTTTCGTATTACATCTTCAAAAACTCATAAGTGTGTTGATATGAAACTGATTTTCAAAATTTGAAAGATGTGAGGTTTACCGTTTAAACAGAAAACATTTTTTGAAAATCGTCTGGAAAATGGCTGAGTTACGGTCGGATACGTTTAAAAAACTCACCTTTTTACTGACTCGCTAGCAACTTAGAGCATGAAGAAAATGAAAATTTTTTGAAAAATGTGGTTTTTAAATCTCAAGGATAAAGGGATTACGATTTTGACGACCACAGGCAAGTATGGGCTTTTGGGCCATGTATTTGTGGGCATATGTAGTAGATAGAGCAGACGTGTACACAAGTGATTTATAGAAAAGGGTTGGGACAACAATAGGTTTAGTAGCCGGTCATTGTCTATCTACCGCAACTTTCAACAAAGTGGTCCCAACACAGGAAGATGCAACGGATCGAAACATGTGGTGAAACATTTTGACATGGTTGAAACCCCAAAAACCGTTCAAAATATTTAAGGATTGTCAAGTATGTTTGCATTTGGGCTGAATATGATTAAAACGCACCTAAAGATAAATAAACAATTGTGGGTCCTTTTTTTTCAAAGATAAATAACCTAAAACCTAAATAAAATCGTTTCAGCCAAAAATCTATGGCCACTTAAACCGAGTACTAAGATCGTTCACTTGAAACTTCGGCCGATAATCTATGGCCACTAAAAGCGAGTACTAAGATCATTCACGTGAAAACTATTGAGCAACATCAATTTGTTTCGCTGCGAAATGAGACACCAACATATCAGTGATAACGACTATATTTTTCTCTGTTTTTAAGTTTATTTTAAACTAAAAATCTATTTTTGTTCAGAAATTGAGCGAACAAAACAACACTGATCACATCTTCTTTCATTTTGATTGGTCGTTGCATTTTTGTTAGCAACATTAAAATGTTGCTCAATACATGTTGCTGATAATTCGCGTGAACAACTTAGTGCTACACGTGCACTGAAGAATTTTGATTTATATGGGGTTTTGTACACTTTCACGTGAAATTATGATCCTAATGGGGGCCTCAAAGGATTAAAATGCTTTCTCTAAAAGCCTAAAAGCACCCACCAAAAGTCTGTTTACCTTTAAAACGGGATAGTCACTTTAATATATATTTCATGCCTCTTTATTTACCAGGGTTGGGTACTTGGCAGAGATGATAAGTACAATACGTATGATAAATATATTAAATTGATAATTTACATTTCAATTAATTTAACTGTTGAAGGGCTATAAAAAACAGTCTTACCATTAAAATTTTCCAGATTGCAAAGAGTTGTAAAATTCAGCTGCAGTTCTTTGAAACATTTAAGGAAATCGCAACAATTTATTGACAGGAAATATAAGAAATATAATTGTATTGATTTTATAATAATAATCAATAAATTAAAATCAAATGTTTATGTTTATTTGGTACCAATATTGACCCTGAATGCCGAGCCGAGTCTTGTTTAAATGAAATTTGGAAATATTTATTATGAATCCATTTGTATTTAATTACTTTTTTTTTAAGTTTTTCACCATTTTGTTGTTGTTTGCATTTAATTTATAATTCGTCTGTTATAATTCTACTAGATTTTGATAAGAGTTTTGCTGTTGTCGTGGCTGATGATAGTGGGCCGTCCACAGTGGCAGAGTCCACCACTGCGACCTCTCCGATAACACTGTATATTTTACCCATAAATAATGCTAATGCTGCATTAGATGATATATTGGGCAAAGGGGATGATGGAAGCAATGTAGGTTTAGGGGTTATGTGGTACAAAAATGGATGATCGACATAAAAACCTGTGATTTCGGTTAAAAATACGAAGGCACGTTTGTGACGCACCGGCGCTCCTACATACAATAAAGATAAGAATTAGGACAAACACAGAAATACATGAGGCGTGAGATAAAGACGTAAATAGTGCGAATGGATAAAGTAAGAAAAGAATATATATGGATGTACATATGAGCAGTAAGCGAGAGAGTTTAAGCACGAACCGTAAATTTAGCGGTTGCCACCAAATCGCAGTTGCCACAACCGAATTAAGGTTGCTACGACTGCATTTAGTCCCCACAACCACTTTTTGTGACAAACACTAATGGGGTTTGTGGCTAACACTAATATGTTTGTGACCTCAACTAATGCGGTTGTTACAACCACTAATCCGGTTGCTACAACCACTAATGCGGTTGTTACAACCACTAATGCGGTTGTTACAACCACTAATGCGGTTGTTACAACCACTAATGCGGTTATTACAACCAGCAACGCGATTGCTACAACCAGTAATGCGGTTGTTAAAACGTCTAAAGTGGCTTTTACAACCACTAAGGCGGTTGTTGTAACCACTAACGACGTTGTTACAACCACCAATGCGGTTGTTATAACCAGTAATGCGGTTGTTATAACCACTAATGCGGTTGTTACAACCACTAATTCGGTTGATACAACCAGTAATTCGTTTGCTACAACCACTAATGCGGTTAATACAACCACAACTGCGGTTGTTACAACCACTACTGCGGTTGTTACAATCACTACTGAGGTAGTTGGAGCCAATAATTCGGTTATGCGGTTGTTTCAACCACTAATGCGGTTGAGATAACCACTAATGCGGTTGACACAACTACTAATGAGGTTGTTAAAGCCATTAATTGGGTTGCTACAAACGCTAATGCGGTTGTTACAACCATCAATGCGGTTGTTACAACCATCAATGCGGGTGAATAACCACAAATGCAGTTGTTACAACCACAAATGCGATTGTTATAACCACAAATGCGCTTGTTACAACCACAAATACGGTGGTTACAACCACCACTGTGGTTGTTAAACCAATAATTCGGTTGGTACAACCACTAATGCGGTTGATACAACCACAAATGTGGTTGTTTCAACCACTAATGCAGTTGATATAACCACTAATGCGTTTGTGGCAACCACTAATGCGGTTGTTACAACAACTAATGTGCTTGTTAAAGCCAATAATGCGGTTGTTAAAGCTAATAATTCGGTTTTTACAACCACTAATGCAGTTGTTACAACCACTAATGCGGCTGTTAAAGCCAATAATTCTGTTTCTACAACCACTGATGCGGTTGTTTCAATCACTAGTGCGGTGATATAACCACTAATGCGGTGATATAACCACTAATTCGGTTGATATAACCAATAATGCGGTTGTTACAACCACTAAATTGGTTGTTAATGCCAATAATTCGGTTGCTACAACTACTAATGCGGGTGTTACAACCACTAATGCGTTTGTTGCAACCACTAATGCAGTTGTTACAACAACTAATGTGCTTGTTAAAGCCAATAATGCGGTTGCTAAAGCTAATAATACGGTTTTTACAACCACTAATGCAGTTGTTACAACCACTAATGCACTTGTTAAAGCCAATAATTCGGTTTCTACAACCACTGATGCGGTTGTTGCAACCACTAATGCGGTGATATATCCACTAATGCGGTGATATAACCACTAATTCGGTTGATATAACCAATAATGCGGTTGTTACAACCACTAAATTGGTTGTTAATGCCAATAATTCGGTTGCTACAACTACTAGTGCGGGTGTTACAGCCACTAATGCGTTTGTTACAACCGCTAATGCGGTTGTTACAACAACTAATGTGCTTGTTAAAGCCAATAATGCGGTTGTTAAAGCTAATAATTCGGTTTTTACAACCACTAATGCAGTTGTTACAACCACTAATGCGCTTGTTAATGCCAATAATTCGGTTTCTACAACCACTGATGCGGTTGTTGCAACCACTAATGCGGTGATATAACTACTAATGCGGTGATATAACCACTAATGCGGTTGTCACAACCAGTAATGCGATTGTTAGTCAATAATTCGGTTGCTACAACCACTAAGTCGTTTATTACAATCACTAATGCGGTTGTTACAACCACTAATGCGGTTGTTACAAACACTAATGCGGTTGATATGACCACTAATGCGGTTGTTACAACAACTAATGCGGTTGATATGACCACTAATGCGGTTGTTACAACCAATAATGCGGTTGATATAACCACTAATGCGTTTGTTACAACTAATAATGCGGTTGTTAAAGCCAAAATTTCGGTTGCTACAACCACTAAGGCGGTTGTTACAACTACTAAGGCGGTTGTTACAACCACTAAGGCGGTTGTTACAACCACTAAGGCGGTTGTTACAACCACTAAGGCGGTAGTTACAACCAGTAAGGCGGTTGTTACAACCGCTAATGCGGTTGTTACAACCACTAATGCGGTTGTTAAAACCAATAATTCGGTTGCTACAAAAAAAAAACACCTCGAAAATGTTTTAGAATTGGTCCTTTTATCAAGAATAGATAAATTTTTAAGAGTAAGTACTTATCTAAATTTAGTTTTTTTATGAAAAGACAATTTGTAGTAAGAAAATTTACTTTTTTAAGAAAAGGTTCTTATATTAAAACAATTACGTTTTTAAGATAAGGTATTTTCTTTAACAAAATTTACTTTTTTTTAAGCAAAGGTACTTCTTTAAGATAAGGTATTTTTTTAAGAAAAGGTACTTTGTGTAAGAATATAAGTAGGTATTTTTTTGAGAAAATTTACTTTTTTTTAAGAAAAGGCACTTATTTAAGAATATGATATTTTTTGAAACTTCTTTCACTTTGGCTTCTCTAAATGTACTTTTTATTGGGTTCAAAACTACAATGTATAGTGAATATTGGTTACAGGCTCCACCTAGAAAACTTCCCATTAAACAAGAAATTTCCCAACGTATGTGAGACATCTAGTTAGTCGAGACAGACACCAAAACAAATGTACCCAATATTTTTGATAATAGTAGGTATTAGAATAATAGTGTTAAAACAAAAGTTGTTTAATTGTTTTTCATTTAGCCCCCATCCCGCAACGTGCGATAAGGAACTTCGTTCCAAAAAACCGGTTTCGAATTTTCTTGAAAGAGTACGAAAATCCCGTTTTAACGTCTTTTATTCTTGTTTGCGTTAGAAGAGTCTAAAAGTGAATTCGAGACAAATAGTTTATATGGGCATTTCCACAGGAAGTTCAACCTTTTGTCACATCACGTCACTCTCGATAATTACTTATATTTTAGGATCAGTTTGTTTGATTGTGTTATTTTATTGTAATAAATATGTAGTTACTTACATTCTGTATTTAGGAAAAGAATAGAAAACAATCGAACCACATGGTCATAAAATATAACCAAATAACGTGGGTGACGTGATGTGACATAGGGCGCCACTTTCTCTGGAAATGCCCATATACCGGTTTATAGCGCCATCGGCCAGGATATTTAGTTTTAGAAAAATTTATGGAAATAAAGCTGAATTGTTAAAAGCGGGGAACACATATATAAGTGACACACACAAGTAAGTTTTGACAAAAGCTGAACAAAAGTCGTGTAAATTGTTAGGTTCACATCGAAGCATAAAAGAGCGAGAGAGTTTAGAAATAGGATCACAATAACTCACCAGTGGCAGCAGCAGCTACAGTACCCATCTCATTGACCTCAATGAAAGCTTTGTGAATGGCTTTGGAAATTTGCAAATTTGGAGAAGATTTCAACATTTTTCCGAATTCGGCGTCGCTGGAGAACATGCGAGTCATACCCATCTGGGAAATAAAGGAAATATGTATGTTAATGTTAAATCTTGTCTTGTGGTAAGAATATTTTCCTATCACTTGTACCTTCATAAAGACATCAGTTAATTCAACAGCGAACTCAGCCTTGAATTTAGGCATATGGATAAAGACTTTATGTTTGCGCATTTTGTCGGACAACTCTTGCAAAGAGGTGGTTTTCAATTTCTCCTGCAAAGCAGCCAAACCAGTGCGGGAGTTGGGCAAGATGATTAACATGGACAAATCGCAATCCTTGTACGGCAATTCCACAGCGGTGGCATCCAAATCAGGGAATGCACCATAACGGTAATGTTCATCGTGACTCATCATTTGCACCTTAATAGAATTAGTTTCGTCGATGTAGAAATCGTCTTCTTCGGTAAAGTAAGTGGGGAACTCATGGAGCCATTTAGCCTTGAAGTGGATGGCATTCAACAAGACCAAACGGGTATCGGAATTCAGATTGCCGGGGGTTATAAGATTCTTAATCAAGTTATTGGTCTTCGACTCCACCCAATCATTGATGTGTGCGGCAGCTACAGGGCTTAGTGCGAAATCAATGTTTTCGGCCGATGAGAAGAATTTCGTAGACAGCAATTCATTGTATTTGTCTTGGACTTCGTGGCCCTTCATAACGTAGATCTTGTTGGCTGTATTCAAAATATCGCTGTTCTCGTAGAGAGACAAAACCGAGTAGTAGTTTTCGGCCAAGGAATCGTCATCTTGTGACTGCAAACCCAAAGCTTTGTCCATTTGGAGGGCGGTCTCACCGGTAGCGCCCAGACGAGCCATAGCAACGCAAGTTTGGACGGAGAAAGGTGAGAAGACGATATCTTTATTGACATTGGATTTAGCCAATTCAGAGAAAAGCTCAGCTCCGAAGTGTTCCAAACTATTGGCAAACTCAATGTTGGCCATATTGGAAGTGGGATTTGGGATGGCCGAGGGTACGATTACAAGCAGAATAGCAAAAATGCTAAGGATGGTGGGAGGTATTAAAAAACAAGAACAATTTTATTGACTAGTAGAGAGAAAAGCATAGACTAATATTTCGGCTATAATTACGCTATCTGTACCTCGTTTCTGTAGTTCTCGAATCGAAAAAGTTTTCACATGAAACATGTGAATTGAAACAAAATCTCTAGGAATCGGTACAAAAAATCGCTTCTCACATGTGACTGTTTCTACAACGTTTGTTTTGCGAAAACTTTCTGTGACGTACTGCTTTTTCATTCATATTGGAAAAATGCGAGAAAATCTGTTTCTAAAATGTAGTGAGTCGAAAAAATTAAAATGTGAAACGTCAAAAACACACACAAATTAAAACGGTGCGAGATTTTGATATTGTTTCTACAAAAAGGTTTTTTAAGAAATTAAAAATTGGAGAAGATACGAACTATATCTTTTCTGTTATGTATTTCAATTAATGTTTCCAAAATATTACAGCAAAATCAAGAAATCAAAAATAAAATGCAGTTGAATACATGTCTATACTTCTTTTTGTTGTTCTTTTTCGCACTAGTTTATTTTGTTTGTTTATATTTTTTTTCCTACTTGACAGGTTTCTTGGAATATTCCAATCAAAACTTCATCAGTGTTGCCTCTTTTCGCATTGATATATAGAAACACTTGTTACTCACAAATCGAGAAACGATGGAATTTTTTGTTTCATGCTTAATGTGAAAACTTTTTCGTTTCGAGAACTACAGAAACGAGGTACTGAATTCTAATCTGAGTCGACTATAAAAAAATCAATTTGAAGCACGCCAGAGCCAGAGAAAATGTACTCATGGAGTGGAATGCCAACAAAGAAATCGACTGAAGCGCGTCGTTTCTCTACTCGCTCTCTTACTCTCTTCGTTGAATATTTCTGAATCGCGTCGACTTTTTTGGTTCTCTTATACTAGGGCTGCCAAATTGCGCCGGTTTTTTCTTCTCCACTTGTATATTATTTTTGCCCGAGCGTCGATAGACATATATCGGACTGAGCTAAACCGATTCGTTAGTACATGCGAAACAAGTGTGTTTTGACACATTCACACAAGTTTCAAATTTAGATTTTGACAACTCGAATAGTGTAATTATAGCTTTAGTAAATCTTAAGATAAAATAAATATTTAGTATCCTATTATACTTTATATCATGCAGGGAAGGGAAAAACTTCTCGTAAACAGTGAAATGCTCCCGATCTAGTTTTACATATACTCATTGGGACCTAAAGTTTTACGCCGGTTCCGAAGGGTTTATTGAGAAGCTTTTTCATGGCAAATTACTCGATAGTGACGCCACCACTACGCGAGATGAACGCCGCCCAAAGAAATGTAGGGTGGTCAGAGCCTTGTATTTCTGTCCGTTTTGTGTCCAACCAACGAGTAAAATACAACAGCAGCTCGAATTCGTAACGTAATGTGAGGGATAGAGAAAATGAAATGAGGCATAAAGACTTTTGTCTATTTCTCTATGCTAAAACATAACTTGTACGCCCACATAAAGACTGTTGCCAGCCCCAGTACTGGTCCAATAATCACGTTACAAAAACGTCGACAAATTCAAAAATGGTTCAAATACGTAGTTGTTTCTTTTTGTTTCTAAACGTTTTCATTCAAATTAGTAATTGTTTACATATATTTTCATAAACGTAGTTGTTTGTTATTAACCAATTCATATCACCTGCCGAATAGTCAGGTCATTTTACTTACGATACGGTTGAAATGTTGGTAACTTTCAACTAAGAATTGGTATTGGTGTATTATTTATTTATGAGTTTTTGTTTTTTTTTTGTATTAGTACAAAGACATTCTAGAGGTCCACAACACATCCAATGATATCAAGTGCATGGAAATTGAGTGTCACAGTTATAGAGAACAAAACAAAATCAATGGTTTCCAAGCTATCTGGCGTCAAATAGTGAAAGAACAATAAATTCAATAACTTTTGCTATAGGAAGAAACAGAGTCAATGGTTATCACCCAAGTATAAGTTGCATTTTTTTTGGGAAAAATTCTACCTAAACATAAAGATTTCTAAGAATTTGATGTTTCGAAATTTCAAATCAATTTAAATTATCAAATAAATGGGAATAACGTTGCTTATAATTTAAGTAGAACCATTATGTCATATATACAGCATTCGCACTGGCATCGATTTTCTTGATTTTGGCACTTTTGTTGATTTCAAACAGAGATCAGGAAAATTTGCTTGATTTCCCATACGTTTTGACAGACGACAAATCGGGTATTTTTTCTTATTTGTATAGGAATCAGGAAAAAAAATCAACGAGTGTTCGAACTCACGGATGATGTGTCAACGCCTTTTTGCTACACGGCACCTGTTCGATTTCTATGAACAAATTAGTAAATGTTACATTGGAAAATATAAAATAATAGTTTATTGAATTAAATTTTATTTCTTTATTTTTGTAATTTATAAATGTTAAGTTTTCAACACAGATAAAATTGGTCTGTGATAGCTGAAATATGAGATATAAACTTTAGATTCTATCCTATCTAAATATCGTGAGAAAACAGCATCAATTGTAGTTCCTTGGATAGTAGTTGGAGACTCTAATGAAATGTTAATAGTAAGCTTGAATTTATCGTAGAGGAATTCGATAAGTGGCAGTGCTTCTGCGGTTGAAAAATTCGTGTTAAAGTCACCACCCATTATTATAGGCATTGAAAAATACACCGGGCAATGCTGAACATCAAATGACTCGCTTTGTTTGGCCATATCAACAGCAACGAAACAGCCAAACACACAACATCACACATACTTTGTACGAAGTAGCTGACGTATTAGTGTGTCACCATAACTTCGACTGCGCAAGCCCATGAGCTTGCAAATGAAATTTTGCGTGGCTATGCTTTATATCTCCGTTCAACAACAGCAACAGACACATGTACATACATACATTATCATGTTAATACATACGCTATAGACACAATTTCATTTGCCTCACCCCTGCCACACCACTCTTTCATTGCTCTCTTGCTCGCTCATTTTTGTTTAACACGTCATTATTATCTTTCGCATTCGCAGAAAATCTGGTTTTAGCAGCAGCATAAAATCTGGTTTTAGCAGCAGTGTTGACTTTGATAGATTTAGTCCCTATACGCCGCTATAGATGTTAACACATCAAAAATGCTTGATTTGCTTTATGCAACGCTGTTTTATCTCACACTACGAACGAATAGTACGTTTGTTTCCAACCATTTCAATAACGGCGCATCGATGTGGTGGTACCTCTACAATATCCGACTCATTTATTTATCGCATTTCTTAGGTATGTATTCTTTCTCAAACATAATTTTTATACTTTTTTGTTTACTTTTATTTCTGGAATACATTTGTGCTGAATTTGATAGTGGAAAAATAGCAGATAAAGCTAAATGCCTATTGTTGTTGGCTTGGTGTGGTTGTTCTCGTAGTAATACTACCTCGTCAATGCGCCTTGACTTTCAATCAAATCAGGAAAAATCGCAATGCGAAAACTTCGGATTTTGTTAGGACATTTGATACGAAGTCGGGAAAATATTTTGTAGTGCGAATGAGCTATTAAACATTTGAAAATTATGATAATTTTCTATCAGTTATAAACTACTTTTTTCGTTTTAATTTATTCAAAATATTTTTATATTTTATAACGAAGAACTATCTCTATACAGCTATACAAGCCGATGTTGTAGGCAACAACAACACGTACAGCTACGAGCAAAATTGTAATACGGGTGACATAGTTTGAAAATAAACTATAACTATAAACTAAACAAGCCGCTCTAGCAATATATGATAAGTATATGACCGATTCAAGCCCATTTTCTTCTACGTACATTGAATTCAATAGGACTGTTGCATGTACGTTGCCAGAGTATATCATTAGAAATTGGCCAGTAGATACGGAGAATTTGTGTCAGTCAACGATTGAAAAATGTTTGGACCTTTTTCTGTGTCAGCTTCAAGTGCAGACTTCACACTGCAATTCAATATTCGCAATTTCATATTTACCGATATAATCGTATTGCGCTAGATTTTGTGCAGGTTTATAAATGCAACGCTTGCCTTATTTATACGATCACTTATATTCCCCGCGAGCCTCCGTCCATATTAAACGTGCATCCTGAATAGTTAACTGAATCCACGTCTTCATTTAACGAACCATCAAGTGATAGTGGAGTACTCCGTTCTATTCGAATATGCATCAGATTTGTCTTTTTTATATTTATTCTCAATCCTACTTTTTCCCATTTTAGACCAGCCTGCCTAAATTGGCATCGATAGCATAAAATTTTTGGGCCATAAGCCTCCATTACCTCGGCGACAAGTAGAAGAAATCATATGGGGTACAAGACATATCCTTGTCTTACTCCTGCAGATGTGGTGAGAGGTTGGCTTTCCTTCCATTAAAACGAACTTTATACATCCATCTCTGTACAGTTAATGCATAATGGACACTATCTGGTCCGGTATCCCTTTTTTCGTCAAAGTGGACCATATTGAGTTGCAGTGTAAACAATCAAACGCTTGACCGAAGTCTACGAAAAGTAGATACAGAGGCGAGTGTAGCTCAACTCATTGTTCTATGATTATACGGAGTATGTTCCCATGGTCGACAAATGAACGTCTAGGCCTGAAACCCGCCTGCGCCTTCCGCACGATTTGTTCCACCACCGGCGAGATCTGCTGAAAAATAAGGGTAGTCCTTCCTTTGCCCATTGCATTTAGCAATGTAATATACTTCTCCAGTTCCTGCACAACGTTAGATAATCTTTTTCGGGTTATTGATAACCATTCCCGACTTCCACTCCATAGGGATTTTGCTGTCTATTCAGACACTTCTGATGACCGGCATAATTAAATCTGCTAACGTTGAAGCACCATATTTCAATAGTTCCCCTGGAATATTATCAGTACCAGAAGATTGCTGATCCTTCATTTTACCCATTTCGGCCTTGATATCTGCTTGCGAGGGGGTTCAGTTGAAATATGCTGTCGAAGGGGTACACTGATCTTCATCATCCGGAAGTCTGTATTGTGTCTTAAAAGTTCACTTCATGTCTCCACTTGCCGATCTAGTGATTAAATCTCTATGCCATCATTAACTTTTAAAGATGCAGTATTCCAGAAGTGTCGTAGGCCCAAAATTCTGCACTAATCCAAAGTTTATTCCCATATCTTTTCGATGATCTGTGGCATTGAAACCCCCTGTATGGATGGGTCCTGTAGACGGTCTGTATTGTATTTTACGATTTTGACTTATTTATAGTGCGAGATTTAATATATATAGTGCTTGCATATTTATATTCTACAAAAGACTTGTGTCGAACTTGTTCTTCGAACTCGTTCATTTAAGGTGCCCGGGTATAGCAATCATGAATATATTCGCCGTATCGAACATGTGCATTATATTCGTGAGGGTGATGTCTGGTCACCCTAAATGAACTATATAGTTCATGAACTACCCAACTCTATTCTACGATAGCATGGTGATCATTGATTTCTGTGTTTATTATATTCACTTATATGATTAACAATGCGCAAGATTCAGGAGAATGACAGCCGCTGGACGTAGACGGAAGGTGCCCACTAGGAGTTGGTGGTCGCTATCAATATCAGCACCTCGTCCAGTTTTGATGCTCATGATGATCGGAGTTTTGACCACCAGGCGATTCCCATGTATACTTATGAATAATTCTGTGGGGGAATTACGTCCCGCCGATAAACAGTTGATGGCGAGTACAAATATCTATGAGCCTGTCATCATTGTCTCTTCTCACAACTCCAAGAACATGGCATGACCACTTTATCATAAAACCTTAGGAAACAGCAAACAAAATTTATTTTTCGATCGGGCGCCCCGTTTCCGAGATATGGGACGAAATGGATTTAGGAATGGGGTTTGGTGTAATAAAGTTTTGAAGTAAATAGCGCCGTAGGCAAAAATATAAAAAACACGAGCGATTATAAACAAACGAGTTAATTTGTCTTAAGTGTGCAAAATTGCTAACATGTAAAGGGTTTTTCAACAGAGACGCTACAAAAGTAAATCGATAGGGACAGCAAACGACGAAATATTTTTTCCCCCTCTTTTGACATTTCTCTTCAGTATGGTTTGCCATTTCATCATGGAAAGATATACGATCCAACAATGAGTCGAAATTATTAAAATTTACTACCGCAATTTGGAGTCAGTGGCCTCAACTTTAAGAGCGCTACGATTCGGATTTTCATCGGAAAATCATCTTCAGCGATGAGGCTCATTTCTGGCTGAATGGCTTCGTCAATAAGCAAAATATGCATTATTTATCAGACAGCAATCCACACGTAATCCATGAGTCATCATTGCATCCCGAAAAAATTACGGTTGGGTGCGGTTTATGGGGCGGCGGCGTCATTGGGCCGTACTTCTTCCGTGATGATCAAGACCGGCACATTACTGTGAATGCGAATCGCTACCGTTCAATGATAACCGAATATTTTTGGCCCCAATTGGATAATATGGACTTGGAGGACATGTGGTTCGAACAGGACGGCGCCACAAGCCACACAGCGAATGCCACAATCAATTTATTGGAAACCAAGTTTGGTGAACGTGTTATCTCACGAAATGGCACAGTCGATTGGCCGCCTCGGTCGTGCGATTTGACGCCGTTAGATTCTTTCTTGTGGGGCTACGTCAAGTCTATGGTCTATGCCAACAAGCCAGCGACGATTGATGAACTTCGAACGAATATCGAACGTGAAATTGCAGCAGTATCGGCCGATTTATACTTGAAAACCGTCGAAAATTGGGTTCAGCGTCTGGACTTCTGCAAGCGTGCCCGTGGTGGCCATGCAAAAGAAATCGAGTTCCATACATAATGGCATCGAACGTACTTTCACAGGAATAAAGAATTTCATTGGTATCTAAAACCGGTTTTGTTTTATTTAAAAAAACTTTTATAGAGCTCTTATTGAAAAACCCGATATTTGCCGTCATCCGATTCACAATACCTCCTATAGTATGGTAAATTGGCGTTGTCTAGGGCAAGAGATGTCCCACCGCAAAAATAGTCATATTTGCCTGTTACTAGTTGGACGGTAGAGTTGGGTAGTTAATGAACTATATATGTAGTTCATATAGGGTGACCAGACACCATCATCACATACATAATGCACATGTTTGATATAGCGAGTGTGTTCGTTAGTGTTATGTGCGGGCAACTTAAATGAACGAGCTCGAGAACTAGTGAACGTGTTCGACACAAGTCTAGTGGACGGACCCATTGTTTACACCCTGTGCGTCTGACCCCTAGAGAAATGTAGGAAGAGAGTGCAACCGCTGTTAAATCCGGATGTCACGTCGCAAGTTGGAATTTCATCCAGTTGGAGTTACAGATGACAAAACTAGCGTCAAACATAATTTAAAAGCAATTATCTTCAATAAAATATAATTTGAAAGCCATTAGTATCAATCTAACATAATTTAAAATACATTAGTATGAATCAAACATAATTTAAATACAGTTTGCCCATCGCTCATTCTTATTTTGCATGATAGCATAATGCCCTCTCTGATGACCCTAATATTTCACAATCTTCTATTGTTTCAAAATAATAATAATTGCATAATAGTGACTTAAACTTAAATTTAATAAATTTCTAGAATAATATCAAAATCGTGACGGACGTTAAATCGACAATATGGTTGTTGGTTTGTATTGGGAAACACATACTTATTCTGCTCAATTTTCCTAATCTAAACTAAATGATAAACTTTTATGACCTTCATAAGCGGGTATTTTTTTAACTGTGCGACAAAAAAATAATTTCCTCAGCATATACATACATAGTTATCCCAATTCACAAACCTCTGTGATACATCCAATTAAAACAAATTTAATGATTCAAATTTTATGCATCCTAAACTCAAACTAAATTTATTTAAAATTCCATACTCCTTGGGTATCCCATAAAGCAACTATGGTATAGAGAAGAAAATTTACTCAAGTAGTGGTATGCCAACAAAGCAGTGGTCACCGTCCATAACCCCCAGGGGCCGAACACGATCGGCTTTTTACATTCACATTTGATTAGTATTTTCTTTTTGGCGACCACTGCAACAAAGAAATCGAGTGAACCGCTTCGTTTCTCTGCTCTCTCTCTTACTCTCTTCGTTGAATATTTCAACACGAGCAATTTTTTGATGATGTATTGTATCATAGAGTAATACTTAAGAGTTTCCATTACTCTCTTCGATGCATTTTTATGACGACCATTTCATAGAGTTTTATTTGCTGCTGTATTTTATTAATTTTACGTAAAACGGACAGAAATCATAGGGAATGCGTATTTGCGTTCAATGCAAACAACGTAAAACATAATTTAGCTGTCATTAGTATCAATAAACACTATTTAAAATTAGTTTCTGTCATCGGCGTAGTACCTTTTCGATCAGCTGTGCCATAGAATCCCCCTGATTGTATCTAACTACTAAAACCATATTTAAATAAAAGTACATAAAGTATGTAAAAAGTATTAACTAATCAAGTTAAGTAGAGTTGGGTAGTTCATGAACTACCTAGTTCATTTAGGGTGACCAGACATCATCCTCATGAACATAATGCTCATGTTCGATACGGCGAGTATGTTCGTTATTGTTACGACCGGGCACCTTAAATGAACGAGTTCGAGAACTAGTGAACGAGTTCGACACAAGCCTAAAGTTAAGACGCGAGAGTAAAATGCGTTTGAGTGATTCGCGTTGACTTTTTTGGTTCTCTTCCACGAGTGTTGCCAAATTGCCCAAATTTTTTCTTCTCTAGCTGTACATCCTTTTAGGATACCCAAAGACGATCAAGAAGTAGACGACCAGAAGATGTGCGCAATTTGGCAACCCTCGTAAAAGAGAACCAAAGAGCTGTCTCAATTCGTTCAAACGCATTTCTTTCTCGCGTCATATCTTGATTATTTCACATTTTTATATTTTTACTTTTTATGTATGTTTATGTGTTTTTACTTCAACATGGTAGGAATTTATATAGATATATACTATCTATATACTATCAAAAAGCTGCTCGTGTATTGAAATATTCAATGAAGAGAGAGGGAATTGAGAATGGCTAAGGTTTCTCTCGATTTGGTTTCACTCGATTCGAGTGAAGAGAAATTTTGACTGGCTACTTGTACATCGTTTTTGGGATATACACAAAAACGATGTACAAGTAGACAGTCAAAATTTCTCTTCACTCAAATGACAACAAACAAAACGAGTGAAACCCTAGTACTGCTCTACTCTCTCTCTTACTCTCTTTATTGAATATTTCAATACACGAGCAGCTTTTAGATAGTGTTATTGTACATAACCATACAAATTCTAACCATGTTGAAGTAAAATTACATAAACTATGCAAAAAGTATGAAATAAGCAAGATATGACGCGAGAGAGAAATGCGTTTGAGTGAACTCCTAGTACTTTTTGGTTCTCTTTTACCAGGGTTGCCAAGTTGCGCACATCTTCTGGTCGTCTAATTGTAAATCGTCTTTGAGAATCCCCCTGATTGTATCTAACTACTAAAACCATATTTAAATAAAAGTACATAAAGTATGTAAAAAGTATTAACTAATCAAGTTAAGACGCGAGAGTAAAATGCGTTTGAGTGATTCGCGTTGACTTTTTTGGTTCTCTTCCACGAGTGTTGCCAAATTGCCCAAATTTTTTCTTCTCTAGCTGTACATCCTTTTAGGATACCCAAAGACGATCAAGAAGTAGACGACCAGAAGATGTGCGCAATTTGGCAACCCTCGTAAAAGAGAACCAAAGAGCTGTCTCAATTCGCTCAAACGCATTTCTTTCTCGCGTCATATCTTGATTATTTCACATTTTTATATTTTTACTTTTTATGTATGTTTATGTGTTTTTACTTCAACATGGTAGGAATTTATATAGATATATACTATCTATATACTATCAAAAAGCTGCTCGTGTATTGAAATATTCAATGAAGAGAGAGGGAATTGAGAATGGCTAAGGTTTCTCTCGATTTGGTTTCACTCGATTCGAGTGAAGAGAAATTTTGACTGGCTACTTGTACATCGTTTTTGGGATATACACAAAAACGTTGTACAAGTAGACAGTCAAAATTTCTCTTCACTCAAATGACAACAAACAAAACGAGTGAAACCCTAGTACTGCTCTACTCTCTCTCTTACTCTCTTCATTGAATATTTCAATACACGAGCAGCTTTTAGATAGTGTTATTGTATATAACCATACAAATTCTAACCATGTTGAAGTAAAATTACATAAACTATGCAAAAAGTATGAAATAAGCAAGATATGACGCGAGAGAGAAATGCGTTTGAGTGAACTCCTAGTACTTTTTGGTTCTCTTTTACCAGGGTTGCCAAGTTGCGCACATCTTCTGGTCGTCTAATTGTAAATCGTCTTTGATATACATACAAAGAGGGTGTACAAGTATAGTAAAAACTGCGCAATTAGGCTACCCTCGTAGAAGAGAACCAAAAAAGTCGACGCGATTCACTCAAACGTATTTTTCTCTGGCGTCATAACTTGATTAGTTAATACTTTTTACATACTTTATGTACTTTTATTTAAATATGGTTTTAGTAGTTAGATACAATCAGGGGGATTCTCTCTCGCGTCATAACTTGATAAGTTCATATATTTTACATACTTTATGTAATTTTATTTAGACATGTTTGGAATTTCTGCAGTTAGATACTGTAACATCATCAGAAAACTGCTCACGTATTGGAATATTCAACGAAGTGATTAAACTAATTGTGCAAATTTAGTTTATTTGGCTCCGGTGGAGTAAATTAGTAAAACAAGTGGGTGGGTCAATAATGGGGTTCGGTACGAAATTATAAATATGCAATTAAACGCAGCTCATTTCTATTTATTTTAATAGGTGCATTCTCCCGTAATGGCGTTGGTCCAATAACAAAAATTTAAGGGATTATGAATGGCGTTAAATATTGTGAAATCCTGGAACAACAAATGCTTCTCCATATTCGTGAAAAAACGGCCCCTAATATTATATTCCAACAAGCACACAAGTCTCCTAACTCGAAACTTTTTGGGGGGGTCTGCCCCAATCCCATGATATTAACCCCATAGAAAATTCTCAAATTTAAAAGATCTAGAAAGAATATTGAAAACAGAATCGAACTAAACCAAACATTTCAAAACCGAAAAATAACAAAATAGAAAAATATAGATAAATAACACCAAAACAACTAAACGTGCAAAAGAAAATAACAATAACAAAATCAGCTAATGCTGTTTATATCAACCTCACGTAGGGCTTTTATGCCTCCATCTGTGTGGTGCATTTGTTGCCTCCAGTCCCTCTCATCAACAGAAGGCGTAGACTGTGTTTTCTTCGTCTTGTCGTTGCTGCTCAGTGCTTAAGACATAATTCTAAGCATTGTGTGGATATCAGCGGGAAGGCGGGGGACTCACTGCTTGTGTTTACTGCTTTGCATTTCTTCTGAATGTTTGTATGTCGCAATTGTGTGAAGTTTGTTACACATTATGGTAACATATGTCGGTTGAGAACGAATTTTTACGGTTACATTAACATTAATTGACATGATGTTCCTGTTCTATGTAAAACCCAAGTGCCGTGAGGATTCTGATCCACAGGATTTTCACGTTCCCGGGTGCCACAATCTATCCCTTTTTGTTTCCCACAGGGACCTTGTAGTTTATGTAGAAAATTGCATAATGTTTTAGACTCAGCGACAATTCGATTCACAAGATCCAGAATACTCTGTTTGGGTAAAATTCAAGATTGGAACACATGTCTTACATTTCGAATTTCTTTATAAAAGTCCTAATGCGGGAAGGGAGACATTCTTTAATGGCTTTGACACCCTTTCCTATTCCATTTCTGAGATACTGGGGAATTATCCAGACAGTGAAATCGTTGTTGCTGGTGACTTCAATGTCCATAGTTCCTCTTGGTTAACGCATTCGAGCTATACGCTGAGCTCTTCGCCGTGCATAATGACAACGCAATTAGTGAATGAACCGACGCACATTCCGTGTGTTCAAGGGCACAACCAAAATTACTTGACCTCTTCTTAACTTCGCACCCTGAAAAGTACGAAGTTAACACGCTTGCACCTCTTGGTAATTCGGATCCCTGTATCATATCAGCGTCCTTTCAAATACAGTCTCTGTATTCTTGTTTCAAATACAGTCCCGAAGCGAAAAATGTTTATATTCGAAGAGGCACGTTGGGCTGAGCTCAATAACCTTTATCAGCATTTTAACTGGAAGCTTTATTTTCGGGACAATGACATGGATGCTGCTGCTGAAATGATCGAGAAGATAATTTTGATGGATATGAATTCATTCATCCCGACGAAAATTATTTCGGTTAAACCATCGGAAAAAAAATTGTGTAACCAGACATACAAGAATGCTGACAGATCCAAAGAGGATGCGTTCAGAGACTGGCCTTCTAACAAAAACGTTAATACTGAATTGCTACGCAAACAGGCAAGATCCAAGTGTGCCAAAGTACTTCGACGCGAAAAGTTTCTTCACGAACAGCGTATTCGTACTAAAGTTCTTTCTTTCCCTAGTGGAAGCAAGAGCTTTTGGTCATTTGCAAGAGTAAAGAATAGTTCTTCCTCTATCCCAACTCTTGTTAAAGATGACATAACATTCACTGAACCGGTTAATAAAGCTAACCTCCTGGCTGAAATGTTTGCAAGGACCACTACCCGCGATCAATTACGTATCTTGTTCCATGCCCAAGATATTTTTTTTCGAACGCGAGGAGTTTAGAAGGTTCTTGCGAATCTCGTCGTAAATAAATCCCCAGGCCAGGATGGCATATCTGCACTGATCTTAAGTAGGTGCTCTTCGACGCTGGCGCGTCCACTGCGTAACCTTTGGAACTTAGCATACCATGCGGGACTTTTCACGGCGCGTTGGAAGGTTGCTAATATCCAGCCATTGCATAAAAAGGTATTTACAAGTAACCGTGTAAATTACCGCTCAATTGCAATTTGTTCTGCGCTCTTGTGAAATATCATGAGACCAATGACCTTCTTAATGCTCGGCAGTATGGTTCCGTAGAATAAGATCTACTGGAGATCTGATGGTGTTCCTTTCGGTACCGTGGAGTCGATCCATCCACCAGCTTGATGAGAGTAAGGCAGTGGCTCTTGATATTTCCAAGGCCTTTGACAGAGTACGGCAGGATGTACTCTTGTCAAAGCTCGCTGCTTTTGGTGTCATTGATAACTTCACTCGATTTACATTGAGTTTTCTCAGAGATCGCACTATACGAGTTGTTGTAGATGGGGTTTCATCCGACGAGCATAAATTGACTGCAGGTGTACCACATGAATTTGTTCCTTCTCTGTTTCTTAATTTCATTGACGATCTCCTGGGTCAGACTGTGAATCCATTATACTCTTTTGCGGATGACAGTAGTCTCTGTCATTCTAATTAACCTGACCGTAGGCCAAGTCTTCAAGAGATTGAAGTCAAACGGCGGACGATGAATGAAACACTCGACCGGGATCTGGTGTCCGTTGTTGGGTGGGGTCGAATGAATAGAGTAGATTTTAATGCGGGTAAGACCCAGTGTTGATTTGTTGCCGCATAAGCGGATTGCTGACCCAGTTGTGTCGTCATTGTCTATGGACGGTGTGGATATTGAAGAATCAGAAGCTCTTGATGTCCGTTGGGCAGAACATGTATTTGAAGTGTCGAAAGATGCATTCAAATGTCTAGGCTTATTAAAGCGGTGCAAGAAATACTTCACTTCATCTGATCTTCTCAATATCTACACCACATACATCAGGCCAAAGATGGTATATAACTCCCATATATGGGCAGGTACTCCTAGAACATCTTTGGAGCTTATTGACCGTGTTCAGAGGAGAGCGACGGTGTCGATAGCGGACAGTAGGGTATCAACTCTATTACCTCCCTTGAGCATTGTCGAAATGTGGGTTGCGTGTCGCTGTTCTATCGATACTTACACGGTATGTGTTCCTCGGATACCCGTCAACTTGTGCCAGTCGTGAGGATATTACGCCGAAGTACGTGGCTTTCCAGGAAATTCGTTCTTCAGCCGTACAGTCCGTAAGTGGAATAAACTTCCGGCTAGTGTAGTTCCCACCAATTGTGACACACAAAGATGCAATGCAACGTTCAACAAACGCTATTCCCTTCTTCCACACTCCACTATCTCAATATTCCTTCGCCATCACAATGAATGGTGCAATGGTTAGTCGGCGCGCCTCTTGTACATGAGATCCTGGTTTCGATCTCTGCTCTGACCACCCTACATTTCTTTCGGCGGCAGGCACCTCGCATAATGACGGTGACACTATCGAGTATTTAGCCATGAAAAAGCTTCTCGAAATTCCGTTCGGGACCGATGTAAAACTGTAGGTCCCAATTAGTGAGTATAAACTCAGCTCACGCACAGCTCACTGGTTTATGAGAAACTCGCCCCAATTCTTTCATGGGATGTAATGAAAACTATTTATTATTATTTATGCATAGAACATATGCAAATCATAGAACTCAGCGTTGCATTTGTTTGGTCGCAACTGTAAAGCTCACCTAGAATTATGTATATACAACTTTGTGGGAACGCAACTTAAAACTTGTTCAAAATACAAAGCAAACTATTTGGAAAACCGTCATCACTATAAATTAAATGACCATGTGCTGTAGAAAATATTGAGTGAAAGCTTTCTCAATACTGAAAGCTTTTATTCATTAAGTACTTGATGACGATGATTACTCGATGAGTAATCACATTCATTAACAAAACCAAACCTTCCAAACTTGATAGTAATGAAAGCTAAATTGTTTTCTTTTCTTTTTCGAAAGATAACGACCGACAAACTGAAGAGGAGTGAAATGACTTAACGGCCATTTGGCTATCACAGTTTTGTGCTGTGAAGGCAGTCACAGTTAAAAGTTAACAGTCAGTAGGTCTGGTGTTAGTTAAATAAATACTCGGACGTTATAAAGTGAGTAACCGATAGAAAAAACATATAATGGTATCATAATACCATAAGAGTTACAATACAGGCGCTTTTATATTGTGATAGTAACTACTCACTGCTTTAGAGAGAAGATTATAGCTGGTAGCACATGCAGCAAGTATGAAACACTCCTGCTACGACGTCATTAATTCCCAGCATTTTGTGTCAAAACAGTATTGAAAATCAAGCTTAAAAGTTGGAAAATCCAAAAAGTTAAATTGTTTACAGTACGCTCAGAGCGTAATTCATCGGGGGGAATACCGAGCAATTGTACAAGACAAAATCTATATAAATCCATAGGCTCACATTCGACCTAGTGATCAGTGTTCTATAGACTGTCATCATCGACAGAACGCCAGATACGAAGAGGCCTCCCTCATCACTGTGTCAATTTTATAGTTGTTAATAAAACATAAAAACAAGAGACAAACCAAGAAATACGTGGAAAAAACAGAAAGAAAAAACTAAATACACAAGAAGTTGACGAACGCCAACAAAGATAAAGCCGGCATACCAAAAAAGTGAATTAAAAGTGTCAACAACTATGACGTCACTTATAAAAAAAGGTGACTACTAGTTATTTAAGAACCAAATTAATTGGGTCAAGTTGTTTATGATAACATGTGGGTAAGGTGGAATGATGTTATTTTCTAGTCAAAATCCCTTTAAGTGTTAATTAATCGAGATAAAATATTTGATTGGCATTTCAAATTTATGGTGACAATTTCCACAGTGGTACATGAAGTATAATTGTTCGTGCAAAAGAGCAATCATTTTGTGTCTAACCTCGATATACAAGGTAGCCTTAAAAAGTCGATTGTTTACAAGTTAGAGAAATGTCAAATAGGTCTGTCATCTTTCTCAGCTGACTTTTCGTTTCACAATCTTCGTGGTGCGGTCGGTGCAATTGTTAAATTTTTCATGTCGTTTTGATGAAAAACTGAAATTTAAACGTATGTTGGACATATTTGTTATCTTTTTTTGTTAACATATGTTTGTGGTGTATTTACACAACAATATTAACGCACAAATCGAACGAACGAGCCATTGTCTCTATCTGGTATTATTAAAGTAATACATTCCAACATGCAACGTCCACATGCAACACACCAAACTTCGTAAATTTACTGAGTCGTTTCTCTATACGTTTGCACTGCTTAAATACGAAGTCTCTGATCCACACCAAAATTTTACCACCAACAAAATTTTCCGCACTGAGTTCAAAAAGTTTGACCCAATTTCTTGAGGTCATATCTCAGGTATTTATAATCAGATCTTGTTCAAATTGATATCATTACAAAGGACTCTCAATACATTAGTGCAGGGGGTGTCGATGACAAAGATAATCGACTATGAAGTTGGAAAATCATGCAAAAGAAAGCGGATGACGGAATGAGCGATAGGCAAACTATGTTTACATTATGTTTGGTTAATACTAAAGTCTTTTAAATTATGTCCAATTATACTAATGGCGTTTCAATTATGTTTGACTGATGTTTATGAATTTTAAATTATGTTTGATGGTAGTTTTGTCATCTGCAACTCCATCTTGATAAAATTCCAACTTGCGACGTGACATCCTGTCAAAGCTTTAACAGCTGTTGCAAACCCTTATTACATTTCTCTATGCATTAGTGTATTAATATATGTGACCTGCTCCACGAAAAGGGACCTTTGCGCCGAAATTTTTTTTTTTAGTTTTTGAGTGATTCTTATAGGAAAAAGAAACCGCAAGTTTCTATGGCTTTTAGTTTTTTTTACAAATCACCTGTAAAGATGAACATAATTAATGAAAAAATTGAAAAATGTGATATAAACAGATAATATATATAATATTTGAAATTTAAAAAAAGTTCAAAATCAAAGGTACAAAATTACAAAAATATCAAAATTGTACTCATAACCATGCATAACCATGCGCAAAACACGGAAAAACGAAGCGCTTTTTTTAAACGCGTTTCTCTCAATAACTTCTTTTCGGCGCAGAGGTCCCTTTTCGTGGAGCAAGTCACATATTTCGTTTTATTAACCCATTAAAAAAAGGTTTGTTAAATTCACTTGTTTGTTAAATCTAGTATTTTCACAAACATCCCTTGGGTACTTATACATATTATTGCTAGACTCCATTCATATGCAAGACTTCCAGCTAGTTTTAAAGGTAATAATACTTCGCATTAACCTCTCAAAGACCGGAGATATTTACGTTGAAAGTTTTGGAATACACTTAAAAAAAAACAAGTTTGAAAAAATCGTGCGATTTTAAATTTTTTTCTGTGGCGAGATTGTTTTATAACACAAAAATACTCTGCCGAAACCGGTATTTAACCAAGTCCAGAGATGGAAATCCCTAAGCCCGGCAACGCAAAGAGCTTTATATCAAAAACTTTATGTGGGCTATTTTTTTTAACCTGAATACCATGTGGGTTATTTTTTTGAACCCGAATATCTACCTGTCAGGGGTTATTTATTGTTCAGTATTATAGAAGGTGGCGGCAAAGTATTGTTATAATGTGAATTTCCTACCATATTGTTAGAAATTAAAACAAACCAATGAGTGTTCGAACCAACGGCCGATGTGTTAACGCCTTCTTGTTCCACGGTACCTGTTTGATTTCTATGAACACATTATTAAATATTACATTGGAAAATAAAATAAAAATGTTCAAGCTCCTTTAAACATTAATAAATTCATTATTATGTATTGATCAAGGTTTATATGATGCCCAGAATGCAGTCAATTCCAAAAGCCATTATACAAAATGTACTTACTTCCATTATACATAAAATTTGGTGATTTGTTTTGGTTTGAAATCGTTTTTTGTGCTGAAGGATCTTTTGTTATTGCACTTTCTGTTTTCTTACATCTGCTTTAAATAAAGAAATATTTAACTCACTGCAATAATTGTTTTAGTTTTGTTATAAACAGAGCGACGACAGAAAGTATTGAATAGTATAGAGAACTTATTGCACTCTTCTTCCGCTCTCATGTAGAGAGCCTGAGTAAAAAATCATAAACGAATATTATTCTCTTTATAGAATATTTCAATATAAAGGCACCATATTGACAATGTTATTACATAAAACAATATAAAAAGCAGAAAGCATATCGCCAGTGCTTTTTAGTCATACAATTCGTTCCATGACTTCCCTACACTACTCAATACTCTTTGGCGACGACGACCTGCTTGTTTGTTCACTGCCGCTACATTAATACCATCATACTATTTTCAGGCAGAGACTATTATTGTACAACAACCACGTATGTAATGCTAACGCTGTGTATTGTCTGCATGTGTTCACTTTGATAGGTTTCCCTACCCGTGCCTATCGACGTTAGAACATCAAAAATTAGTTCTGTTTTCACGGAAGTTTATCTGAAGACTATGAATTTATTACATTAAGTTGAAAAAATTATATCGGTTAAATGACCAGTTCCCGAGTTGATGCAAGTTGGTAAATCATGCAAAAGAAAGCGGATGGTCATTTTACTGCATTTTGTATTGTTGCTCGCAAAACATCTGGCTCCAAAATGTTAACTTTCGACTCTTGCAAGGTTCGTTGTGGTAAACGAGAGATTTTAAAAAGCCCCATTGGATAAAGTCTGGCGCCGTTACATCTGGCGATCTGGACGGCCAGTTCAAATCTACATAACGGGAGATCACTCGGCTCGGAAATTGGTGCCTCAATATGTCCATGGTTGAACCAACAATTATTGATTAGACTTGTGTCGAACACGTTCACTAGTTCTCGAGCTCGTTTATTTAAGGTGCCCAGTTGGAACAATAACGAACATTCTCGCCGTATCGAACATGTGCATTATGTTCATGAGGGTGATGTCTGGTCACCCTAAATGAACTAGGTAGTTCATGAACTACCCAACTCTATTATTGATACCCAATTCAGCAACTTGCGGAAAAACTCGTTTAACATCTGCCTATAACGCTCACCAGCCACGGTTACGGTGGTTTCATCGCCTTCCTAAAAAAAAAATAAGGGTCAATCACTTTTCACTGCAAATGTCACGCCAAACAGTCACTTTGAGGGGATGCCATGGCGCTTCTTGCATTTTATATGGGTTCTCTGTGCCCCACTAACGCATATTTGGTTTGGCAACCACTGAAGTGGAAATAGGCTTCGTCGCTCCTTATGATTTTGAACACGAAATCATCCTCTCCTTGCACCAAATTTAACAGATCGTGGGAGTAAGTTAATCGCGTTTGACGGTCAGCAGGTAGCAATTCGTGAACGGTTTGCACTTTGTACGGGAACATCTTCAAGTCATTCCCTAAACTTCGTTGCAACGAACGTCCCCTGATGCCAAATAGTGTACATCGTCGATGATTGTGGTTTTTCTCTGACGTCCTCGATCACAGCAGTGATGTTCTCGGTCGAACCAGTAGTATCCATGCCACAGCTGATCGACTATGTAGTAGGAAAATGGTAGAGAAAAGAGTGGATTGGCGAGAGAGCGATAAGCAACCAAAATCAAACCATGCAACAAACTAAGTTTAAATATTGTTTGATTGATACCAATGGCAGCTAAATTATGTTTTATATTGGTTGAATCGAACGAATGCACGCATTCCCTTTTATGACCCACCAAAGAGTAACATACAACAGCAACACTAACTCGATGAAATGGCCTACTACCACGTTGCCATCGAGAGAACGAAAAAAGAGGAAGAGAAACTCTTGTCTATTTCTCGATTATCAAAGCAGATAGAAATATATAAGAGTCTCTTTGTATTACGAAAATGCCTTGTATCTCTTAAATTATTCTAAAATGTGGACAAACCGTTTTAAATGAAAGTTAAAGCCAATAGATGACTCATAGACCTAATACTTATAGTAGACCTAATAATTCTCTCGCCAAATTTATGACATTAGGCCTGGTGTGATATGTACGTTAGATGTCGAAAAAAATTACTTCAATAATACCAGATAGAGTCAATGGTTCAAAACAACGAACAAATTAACAACAACGGCATTTCGTTTTGTGTGTTAAAATTATTGTGTTAAATACAACACAAATATATGCTAACAATAACAGTCAATAAAAAAGTTTATACCAGAATTAAATTTCACAGTATTTCACCAAAACGACATGAAAAATTAAAGCAAGAAGTTGTTGTAATTCCACCTGGTGTATGCCACTTTTCGTCAAACATCTCTCTATCACACCGACCGCATCAAGAAGAGTGTGAAAGGAAACGTCAGATGAGCCAAATTGTCTCTCTAGTATGAGATTTCTCTATGGGAGGACATAGGTCGAGGATATGTTCAAGTCGGTTCACACTATTGGAATTATTTATAGTTTAAAATTAAATTGATAGTTTTTGAATTAAAATTGCATATTTTTGAATTAAATTTGGCCTTCATTTTAGTGGATTTGTCGAATATCTGAATACGTTGGTAGATGTTTCCATTCCAAAAATCAAATAATAACTAAATGATTATTTAAACAGTCATAAATTCTTAAGCCTGTCACAACTTTTTTATGATTTATGGGCAAACTACCGCAAAAATGTGATTTGTTAAAAAGATTTGATAATTTTATTGAGATAAAGGGGCCCAATATTGGAGTGATTTAAAAGCATAGTATTTTAATTAAACATGTATCACTCTAATACTGAGATAACGATATTTAGTTCAAATGGTTTAATCGTTTTGTTGTTCAATTTAATTTACATATTTTTTTAACAACTGTTTCTTGTTTTGTCTTCTTTGTTGAAATGACGTCTAGTCAATATTGTCGTGACATGAATGTTGAAACTGAAACACAACCATATTTGCTCTACACAATCAGTAGAAATATTCTAAACAAAAAGTGTTGGATGTGTGTGTACAACAATTGTGATTGGAAAATCCCGCTTAATTGTTTAAATATTATATACTAAATTAAATCAACTCTGTACCAAATAATTATCATCTCAATATTCATTCGATTTGCATTTTTAGTCTTAATTTTAGGTGTAATCTGTTCCATCTTACATCATCACACAATGGCCGGAACAATAGCACCCTCTGTCTCAGCGAGTCGAAATCTCTTTGCCAGCGAACTATTTTCCGTAATTACCGAGGACAAAACTACGGAAAATGTTGTATACTCACCAGCTTCCATACAAACCTGTCTAGCTTTGGCATTCTTAGGTGCTGATGGCGAAACGGCCCAAGAAATGCGCGAGGTATTAAAGTTAGGTGAAGGTAATAAAAAGTCAGTGGCCCAAAATTATGGCGAATTCCTGAGATCGTCCTTTAAAAGTCCCCCCAGTGAGAACTCACCCATTCTCAAGATGGCCAATCGCTTGTATGCCAATCAAAACCTTAAAATAGCAGAGGAATTTCAGGAAATTTCCAAAGAGGCCTTTGATGCCCAAGCTGAAAATGTCAACTTCAAGAACTCTCAAGAAACCGTCAACCAAATCAATCAGTGGGTGGAACAACAGACAGAAAACAAAATCAAAAACCTTATGCAACCAGGAGCTGTGAATGGTGATACCAGTGCTGTATTGGTGAATGCCATCTATTTCAAAGGTAAATGGCAGAAACCTTTCAGTACTACATCGACCAGTAAAATGGAATTTCATGCGAATGCCAAACAACAAACCCAAGTAGAGATGATGTTCCAAGATGATCGCTTCAATTATGTTGACTTGCCGCAATACAACGCCAAGGCTCTGCAACTGGACTACATGAACTCGAATCTATCAATGTTAATCATATTGCCCAATGAGACTGAAGGTTTGGCTAAGCTAGAGTCTCAACTTAAAGCAGTGGATTTAAATGAAATCACCTCCAAGATGTCTTATAGTAGTGTTGATGTGTTTTTGCCCAAGTTTCGAATTGAATTCGATATAGATTTGAAGGAACCTTTAAAGAAGGTAGGTTAAAAATTCATCTCAACTTGAAAAGTTGTAACGGGCTACAATTGTGTTTTGTAGATGGGTCTGACCTCCATGTTTTCCCAAACGGCAAATTTTTCACATTTATTTGAGTCATCATCACCCCAAAAGGTATCCGATGTCAAACACAAAGCATTTTTGGATGTTAATGAAGCCGGTTCTGAAGCGGCAGCAGCTACTTGTAAGTTTACATCATTCTCCAAAATTAAAATTCGTTAATTATAAACAAATTTCTTTTTTCCCGATTTTAGATTTGAAAATTGTACCCATGAGTTTGAATTTAGATCAGAAAGTTTTCCGTGCCGATCATCCGTTTGTATTTGCCATATGCAGTAAGACGGCGGTATTCTTTGCCGGTCATGTGGCCAAGTTTTAGGGTGGCGTATTTTGAAGCGCCATGATTGGAATAGATTTAAACTGTTTCGATGGAAGAATATATTTTATTTTTAAATACATTTACTATATTTTACTACAATATAAAAACACTTGATTTTTTTATTTTTATTGACAATAAAAAAGCACTTGAATTTTTAATGCGGCAACGTTCGATTTTTTTTATCTCTGGAAACAGAAATGCATTCTAAAGGCACGAAATGTATTGACGGACTCATTTTTTGATGTCATTATCAGGGTTTAGTTTTGACTGCAGAATAACTTTATGGGTTTTTTAATGGGGAGATCTTAGATTTCTGCCAACATGTGGAAAGTTACACAATGTTTCATCTAAAATAATGATGAAGACAGTTTTGTTGCCGAGTGTTATCATTCATTGTGAATGTTAGGCAACATAACAGAAAATTCAATATTCAGATCGATTCCTAAATACGCGCTTCACTTCGACGAAGGCAACCTTTCACTTTCGACGCTCCGTTTTCGATGCATTCTAAAATACTTCTGATGACTTATCGTTAAAAATTGTAACATTTTTGGCATCACTAATTAAATCAGCTGTAGGTGTAATCAGCTGATTGGGAAAATTATTCGTCATTAACAAAAAATTGTAAACAAAAACTGATATTTTAATATAAAATGGATTCCATTGCATTTGATGTTACTGATAACTCGGGAAATCTACGAAGTGCCCTTAAAAACTTAAGATGGAACACGATGGAAATATTTTCAATGAATGACATCAGGTATGTTTATAAAAAAATGATAGAGCTCCTTTTTAATCTCGAAAAAAGTTTTAGCAAAAATTCACTAAAATTCAAATATATTTTGTGGAAATTAGGAGACAAAATCAAATCGAAAACACGACTGAGATGCTTACAACCTATTAAATTATTAAATGAATTTTTGATGTTTCTAACCCGGGTGCCACGCGTTCAAGATTAACGGTAAATATTGGCGTCGAACGAAAATGATATAAATTAGTGACACGAGTATTTTAGAATACATATGGTGTGAAACAAAACACATGTTTCTATTTGCTCATCTCTAAACACACATGTTTTCCAGCAATCACATCACTAACGTATTATAGAATAGCAAAAAGTGAATGAGGCGGGTATTGATGGTGATGGTGAGTATGGTAATCGACATGAGTAAGTAAAATATCTAGTGGTATTTAATCTTTTTACAAAATTTATCGAGATCGAAAGGGTAAATATACCGGGATGTGTTGAAAATAGACAGAGTCAAAATCGAATACGGTGTGACTATTTAGAAGAATTGTATTGGCTAACAAATATTTTACGAGGGTGTAACAATAAGTGCGTGACTTTTCGAACTTCCCTGGTAGTTATATGAAATGCAACATTGCTACCATCAAGTACCACCTGTTAATAGACTACTGTCAAATTTTTAAGCAAGTTCCGTCATTTACTTTGCGTTTACCAGCTGTGTTTTTTTTTTTAAATGGAGAAAAGTGAATTTCGAATGCTCATTAAACATTATTTTTTGCGAAAAACACACCGTCAATCAAACCAAAGAAAAGCTTGATAAATACTATGGGGACTCTGCACCATCGATTTCAATGGTAAAAAAGTGGTTTACTGACTATCGTTGTGGTCGCACAAGTACAAATGAGGCTGAAAGTTCTGGACGGCCAATTGAGGTTATAGAACCGAAAATGTCGAAAAAAATCCACGATATAGATTTGGCCGATCGAAGAGTAACAGTGCGTGAGTGTGTGATATTCATTTCATATGGCAGTGTGGTTTCGATTTTGAAGGATCAGTTGGATTTAAGAAAGCTGTCTGCAAGATGGGTGCCGCGTTTGCTCTCAATTGACCATAAACGTAAATTGTGTGACAACTTCAAAGGATTGTTTGAAGTTGTTGGAATTGGGCTACGAATTGGTACCTCATCCGCTATATTCTCCGCATTTAGCACCCAGTGACTATTTTCAAACCTAAATAAATCGCTCGGTGGAAAGACATTTAGCTCCAATGATGAAATTATTAATCAAACAAATGCCTATTTTATGGACCTCGGAATGTTTAGTAGTCATAGTTTTTGCTTATCCTTTTTATATGACTTCTGTATTAGTGTAAGTGTTTTTGAATATGCGCTGGAGGAAAACCTCGGCACGGCGGGCGAATCCGCATGACGGATTAGTAGAGATCTACACAATTTTTGATAAATTTAGATAATAAGTATTAGTTTTTAAAACTTAGATTTTAGTTTTGTTTGTAACGTAGAATTTAAAAGAGATTAATAAAATCAATTTACAAAGAAAAGAAAGATGGACCTCGGAAAATCCTATTTTTTTTGGAAGGGATACAAAGATTGGAGAAACGTTGGACTAAGTGTATTGAGCTAAAAGGATATTATGTTGAAAAAAAAAATTTCTTCTGCAAACAAAAACTGTATTTCATTCAAAAAGTCACGGACTTATTGATCAGCCCTCGTATATATACATTATTTAATTTAAAAAAAGATGAATACATTAATTGATATCAATTATTTGAACAAAAAGTCATCAATATTATGTCAAATCGTATTCGATTTAAATCGATCGATTTCCATCACATACCCGGGTATGTGAAATCGAGTTGACATCATACTGATGTTAGTTTTGCAATATAATACTGTGTGTAATTTTTTAAGTCATGGAAATATAACCATATACGGACACCACTACGTGATAAAAGGCCAAAAAAAAGACCCGTGTCTCCCAGTTTTGCCCAGTCATGGGCTTTTTTTTTATGGGCCTCCAAAGATTTGGGGCCTCGGTGTCAAACTTGCAAAAAAGTGATCATTTTGTCAGGCTCATATCTTGAAAATCGTTCGGAATTTTGATTTACCCTCTGAAGGAAAGTTGTAGCTCTTGTCATAAAGAACAAAGAAATTTGCCAACATATAAAATCCGGACCTGAGATATTTACGTTCAAAATTTTTAAATACATTTGGCGCTTTTTCAATCTTCTTTCTGCTCCATTTCCATAGCACAAAATAACGGGATAGCCACAAAATTCTGTTTTCCCAAATTCTGTCTTACAAAAATTCTGTTTTTTTTTCCAAAAAAAAATTATGTCTGACTAAAATTCTGTTTTTGCAAAATTCTGTTTTACAAAATTCTGTTTTTAATAAAATTCTGTCTATTAAAATTCTGGTTTTTGAAATATGTTATTCCCCTTTCATTATGAGAAAAAAAAAATAAAATGCCGTTAAATTATTTATTAAGAATTAAAGCCAGTTTATTATGAATAAGAAATGTTACATAAAGGGTCCGCCATCTAACGTTTTTTTATTCAACTACTGCTTATTTCGTGAATGGTAACACTTAGCTCATGTCTGATTTGACAGATAATTAGTTTAATCCTTCCGCTGAACGAATATGGTTGTGTATACGCTTGAACAACGCTGGGAAATATGGGAAAAATGGGTCTGCGATCGACTTACAGAAGATGGCGATTTTGCCACAAAAATCATCTTTTCAGATGAAGCTCATTTTGAGCTTTTGCGGGTATGTAAACAAGCAAAATTGTCGCATTTTGGGGCACAGAAAACCCGCACGCATACATTGAAAAGCCGATGCACCCAAAACGAGTCACTGTTTGGTGCGGATTTTGTCCAGAGGCATAATTGCGCCATTTTTTTTTCGAAAATGAGCAAGGAGTGGCCGTTACAGTCAATGGCGATCGTTATCGGACCATGTTGAACGAATTTTTGTTCACAAAAATTGAAGAGGAGGATATTGGCAACATTTGGTTTCAACAGGACGGCGCTACGTGCCACACAGCCGAAGCTACACTCGATGGTTTGCGCCCTGTTTTTGAAGATCGCATTATCAGCCGCAGAGCTGATGTCGTTTGGCCACCTCGGAGCTGCGATTTGACACCGCTGGACTATTATTTGTGGGGTGCCCTCAAAAATAAGTGTTGCGCCGACAAGCCAGAGACAACTGACACTTTAAAGGACAATATTCGTGAAGCCATTGGTGAAATACAGCTGCACACAATCGATAATGTGCTTCAAAATTGAACCGATCGTGTAGGCTACTGCATGGCCAGCCGAGGCAGCCATTTGAATGAAATTATTTTCCATTATTGTAGGAATTGTACTTTCAAATAAAAAAAGAAATTTGAGAAAATATTCAGTAGTTTTTTTTTATAGCATTTTCAAAAAAAAAAAGTTATTTGGCGGACCCTTTATAATAACGTATGTGTATGGTTAGATATTTATTCGTTGGAAACAAATTATGAAATATGTAATAAATAATTAAATAGATTAATGGATTTTCAAAATCTGAAATCTATTTCATCTATTACTTGCGGCTCTCTGAAAAGTCCCAGTTCATTCCGAGTGTATCCTATTTTTCGATTTTGCGCGTACTTCGAGGGAAGGTGATCGCGACATTTTTGGTTTGTAATTACCACCGATTGTTGCACTATTTGACTTGGATTAAGGGGTTTGTTTATAGCGGCATATTTTACAAAAGTATTTGTTCTGCATATTTCCACTGCACTAGCAATAGGTTCGTGGGTAGCTTTTTTGGATATCTTATTAAAACATGCTCGTTATTTTCCATTGCTGTTATTATTCGAGAGGAACACTTATCTGGAATTCTTCTCGAGCACGTCCAATTAAAGGTTCCTTTTTGTCTTTTCATTTCCAAATAATAAAAATATCCGTTGAGACATTTCTTTATTTTTAATGGTTTTTATTAATTGCACTTTATTCATTTTTATTTTTTTAATTTTAAATAAAATGCTGGAACATAATTTTTGACCAAACACACAGTGTATGTGATGCATTTTATTTAAATTTGCAAAGTGTTTTTTTAAACAGTATTTTTTTTTAAATGTAAGAGAAAGTTAGGGCCATAGAGTAAATTTATAGTAGAGCCGCCATTTGTCTCATCTGACGTTTCCTTTCACACTCTTCGTGATGCGGTCGGTGTGATAGAGAGATGTTTGACGAAATGTGATATACACCAGGTGGAATTACAATAACTTCTTGCTTTAATTTTTTATGCCATTTTGGTGAAAAACTGTGAAATTTAAATGTGTTTTAAACTTTTTTATTGACTGTTATTGTTAGCATACATTTGTGTTGTATTTAACACATTAATTTTAACACACAGAACGAAATGCCGTTGTTGTTATTTTGTTCGTTGTTTTGAACCATTGCCTCTATCTGGTATTAGTAAAGCAATTCTTTTCAACATCAAACGTATACATAACACCAGGACAAATGTCAGAAATTTGGTGAGTGAAAGACTTTCTCTACCCATATTTACTCTATGGTTAGGGCAAAGTGATTTCTTAATTGTTTTATTTTCACCTATGTGTTTGTAATTGCATTTTCAGTTAAATAAAAAAATATTAGAAACAAATCGCGCGATTTTTTTCAAATAATTTTTTATTTAACTGAAAATGCAATTACAGACAGAATTTTGTGAACCAGAATTTTGTGAAACAGAATTTTGAAAAACAGAATTTTTGAAACCAGAATTTTGAAAAAAAGATTTTTGTAAAACAGAATTTTGTAAAGCAGAATTTTCGTCGAACAGAATTTTGTACCCAACCCCAAAATAACAAACGTCCTTCCTCCATTTAATTATTCCCTCTTGTCATTTTGGTGCATAATATATAATTTTTTTTATCCCCGTATACACTTTTATTGTTTACTTGTAGAATTTATAAAATGTTTTTGTATCAACTTTCCGGCAAACAAATCAGTTGTCACCCGCTATTACCTCCTCTTTGGCCGTTAGCAGTTTTTGATACTATTGTCATACCGATTTATGAGAATTGCACATTGGTGTCAAATATGTAGTAACCTTGGTTACTTTTGTAACCCTGCCAGAATGGGGTTGTAAGTCTAAATCATAGAGGAATTTAGTATAGACAGATTAATTCTCTCATCTGACGTTTCATTTCAACCTCTTCGTCGTAGGTTTGTGGAAATGAGAGAAATTCAACAAAAATTACCTTACACCAGGTGGAGTTACAAAATATGTTCACTTAACTTTTTCATATCGTTTTGATGTAGAACTGAAAAATTTAAATGTATTTTGCCCTTTTTTGTTGACTTTTATCTTTGGTATACATTTGTATTGCATTTAATACAACTATTTTGCCACAAAAACAGGAAATGCGGTTGGTGTTCCTTGGTTGGACGTTGTGAACTATTGACTCTATCTGTATTATTGAACCCATGCTTTCCACCATCCAATGTTTACTTACAACCATACCTATGTGTCTATACTAAATTCGTCTATGGTCTAAATAGTGTTTGATTGATAATAATGTCAGCCAAGTTGTTTTATATTGGTCAGCTCGAACGAAAATACACATTCCCTTTTACTTCCGTTCCTTTTGTATCCATCCAAATCATAGACGAATATATTATAGATGTATTTATTATTCTCTTATCTGACGTTTCATTTCACATTCTTGGGCGTAGGTTTGAGGAATTGAGAGAAATTAAATTTTAAATTAACTTACACCAGGTGGAGTTACAAAATATGGTCACTTAACTTTTTCATGTCGTTTCTCGACGTTGTCTCGATGGTAACGAGGAACTCTTTGGAATGCCAAACTTTTTTTGGCGTAGAATACGTCTTACCTTACAGTATAGGGAGTCATGTCAGATTGTTATTTGTTGTAATGTTTATTTCATTGATTATGAGGAAACGGCGAGATAACTTTTTTTAAAAATTTTTTGTATGTAAATGAAGATGTTATCTTTCGTTTGATATACATTTCATATTGGTTGATATCTTCCTAATATTTAAATTTCTCAAATGAAAATTGTTTAAACACATTCACTCAAACATATGTGTGGTGTTTGGTTGAGTGTTTGAGTTTGTAGCGTGAACACAAACTATGCTGCTGTTTCAGTGTGGACACAAACCTTCGGCTGTTGTTTTGATTGATGAAATATTGAAATTTCGTATATTTACTTATGTATTTAAGTGAAACAAAATGTTAAATGTGAATTTGAATTTAACATGGATATATAATTATAAAAAATATATGAAAAAATTAATTCATACATTTTTATGTTAAATGAAAGTGCTGCCAAGTAAGCAAAATAACAATGCTGTTTGACAGCAGCTGACAGTTGACGTTTATCATTTATCATTTATTGTTATATATGTTTTCTGTCTTATCGGATGGCGTATTCTACGTTAAACTTAATGACCGTGTCTCTGACACAGCCTGCAGGGACAGTCCGTGGCCGAAGGCCTCGGACAACTGTCTGCTGTTTTTTATATTTTTTAACAAGGATATTTAGTCTCCACCGGCCATTGAAGCTTCGATTCCTAGTGCATTTGGCTAAATTTTTTTTCATATGCAACTCAAACGACGTGTCATTATGACCACAAGTAAAAAAATATATATTTTCAAAATTTTGACAGAGCATTTTTTTCACGGCAGCATTTTGAAGTCTTGATCAAGCATATTTTTTTACAATTTTTCGCGTATTTCTCATAGTAGTTCGCGAATTACACTTTAATTATATTTATTATATATATTTAATAGTATTTTCAAGTAAAATTCATAAAAAAAAGGAAATTGAGCAAAGAAGACAGGAACTAATTTTAAATAGTGTTTATTGATACTAATGACAGCTAAATTTTGTTTTTTGTTGTTTGCAATAAACGAAAATACGCATTCCCTTTGATTTCTGCCCGTTTTATGTCCAACGAAAGTATACAATTGGTAAAATACAGCAGCGAATAAAACTCTACGAAATGGCCTACTACCTCGTCGTCATGAAGAGAGTAATGGAAACTCTTAAGTATTACTGTATGAGTCTGGCCGTACTCGTAGCGTACGTACGGCACAAAACAAATCAGATGCTAAAGAACAACATTATTGAAGAAATTGGAGAATACCACCCGTAATATTCCAAAATGTTAGGCAAAATATGGTTAAAAGAACAAACATTTGCGCAGCGGCGAGAGGCATATTATATATTTCATGCATAATTGTTATAAATCAAAAAAAATATTGTACCGTTTAAGATTTATTCAAAAAAACATCGGCCTGGTGCATAAAAACCCACATGTACTACGAAATAAATAAATGAAATATGTACAAATGTTGCTACAATGGACGTCGAAAAAGTACAATTTTGTAAGCTCATTGGTACAAAGTAAAGATATCATTTAGCATCCCTGAACCAAACATTAGTGGCAAGGAGAGAGCGCGAGAGACTGAACATAATTGTGGAACAAAGAGACCATAACAAAATATTCTCTTACAAACCAGAGATGGGAGATTCAATTTATTTTATTTTGCTGAACGTAGATTTTTTAGTCTGTGCTGTGGGTAGAGTAATCAACTGGTATCCGGTTTTTTGGACATCCTCCGACCGCTGGTTTTCTGAAAATTAATAATTTCGAAGCAGCAGTAAAAAATCCATATCCACTGGATTTTTGTTTACAATTTACTTATTTTGTTTTCAATTTACTTATTTTTTAATAAAAAAAACTTAATTTTAAAAAGTTTTACTTTTTAATTGAAATTAAATATAAAAAAATTAATATTTTAAAGTAATTGCACAATTACAACTGTATAAAATGTTCCATAAAAAATTGAAATTTAATAGCAATTAAAAAAACCACAAAATATAATTTTAAAAAATTTAACAAAAAGCTTAAAACAAAAATTTATTATTTTGAAACCAAAAATTTGTAAATATTAAGGACAAATTTTTACCATCTTGGGAACACGCGTTGGAATAAAAACAGAAATGGCATCCTCTTTTGAATTGTTCACCGAATACAGTACAAGTGGTCCGAAAGAGGGAAATTTCCCCTAAGGCCCAAAACGAACAAAAAAAAAATCGCGGGCCATTCAACTTATAGGTGAATGTTGGTACTCAAATGAAAGGAAATCGTCGTACGATTTTATTGGTGGCGCTACTTTTCACATCCTTATAACTTATTATAGAAAATTGATTTTTTTTTTAATATTCCAGCCAAGATCAACCATTCTATATAACTAAAGGGTGTCACAGTAAGATTGTACTTTTTAAATTTAGTTTAATTTTTTTTGAAGTGGCAACTCTGAAAATTGGCAGCTGTCACAGATATTTATTCCGATTATGTAAAATGGAGCGCTTTACGAAAGAACAACGCGTTATAATTTTGAAAACTTATTACAACAATTTTGAAAGTACCGCTCGCAAACTTCGAAGAATTTTTAGTCGAGAAAAAGCACCTAATGTGTCAACCATTCCGAAGAGTGGTCAAAAAATTTGAAGAAACTGGGTCGGCTATGTACAGTAAGACTCCTCTGCGTCAACGTACCGGTCGATCTCTTGAAAACATTGCTTCTGTAAACGAGAGTGTCGCCGAAAACATCACTTCGTTATCGTTCTCAACAATTTCAAATTTCACGAAGCACTACGCAGCGAATTTTGACAAAAGACCTCCACTTTCATGTTCCCTAAAGTCAGCGAACTAAGGAGCTCAAACCGGCAGACCATGATAAGCGCCGGCATTTTGTTCAATGGGTAATGGAGCAAAGTGAAGTCAATGCCAATTTTTGAAAAATATGCAATTTCTCTGATGAAGCGCATTACCATCTGAATGGCTTCATGAATACACAAAATTGTCAAAATGGGGGCTGAGAAAAACCTCATGCAATCTATGAGAAACAAATGCAGCCACAACGAGCTACTGTTATTGAGCCTTACTTTTTTGAAGATAAGGCCGAAAGTGCACTGACTGAACGGCATTCGTCACAGGGACGTGATAACAGAGTTCTTGTGGTCTTAAGTGGACGGCATGGATCTGGACGACATGTGATTTCAGCAAGACGGCGCCACCTGCCACACCGCGCATTAAACAATTTATTTATGGCACCAAAACGATTTCCAGAACAAATTATCTCAAGAAATTCTGATGTCAACTGGCCACCAAATCATGCAATTTAACTCCGTGCGATTTCTTTCTTCGGGGTTTTGTGAAATCTCGGTTCTATGCGAATAAACCAGATACAATTGCAGAGCTCAAATCCGAGATCCAATGCGTCATCGGTGAGATACAGCCACATCTCTGTGAAAAAGTCATGAAAAGATTAATGGGTTGTCATCATAGTCGTGGGGGCCAGTTGAAGGATATTTCACTCAGTATATAATCGGAACATGACTGCTTTAAAATCCAATAAAAAAATTACAAGTATCTCAAAAAATACGTGTTTTTATGTTAAAATGAAATAGTGAATGCTTACTGAGACACCCTTCAATTTAGTATTTTCTGTGAATTATTTTCATTTGTGTTACTTCTGAAATGTTAATATTGACAATTTTTTACTAAATTGTTAATTTTTGTTTCCTGATGATGCTACACAATTGTATAGCGTAACATAGATAAAGTAAACTAATAGATGAATCACAAGTGGTGGGAAAATTTTGGTATAATGGGTAGTTTTCTAGATGTCGTCGAAAGCAATAAATGGGATTTTTTGTTCCCAAAAAAAAGTTGAAAAAATATGACATTAAAATTATAAAATTTCATATCAAAAGAAAAAAATAATTTTCAACAAAAATATTACTTCCAAACAAGAATAAAACACGTTACTATTATTGGGATATCTGATGGCCATCGAATTACAAAGCCATGTCACCACCTTCTATGTCCTAATAAATTGGTTATTTCTCAGGTTCAGCTACCATTCCTTGTTGATAGTCCTCAGACACTCTAACGGTTTTGGCATCTGCGACCACAGAAGTTGCTACAGTTTTTGACCGGGGAAGTTTTTAGATTAAAAAGGCGTTCCGGGATGTTCATCTATGGGCGGTATTACGGGTTTTCTCCTATTGATATCCCAACACCGGCATAATGGCTTTGAAATAGTGTTTTATATAAGAAAAAAATGCTATTATGTAAAATCATTTAAATTTTGTCACATTTTCTCTTGTTTAAATTACTTTTACAAAAATTTCCCATAATTTTTAATAAACGTCAATGAAAATTATGGGAAACTTCAATGAAAGTAACAGTAGTACACGACAGCACCTAGTGCACAAAGTTGACAATGGTCGCGCTATATCTATTATTTCCTTTATCTAAGTAGCGTTATATCGAAAACAAGAAAGCCAATATTTTGTATTTATCTGAATTCGAATTCTATCGACCGATTTTTGTTAGTTTTTGGTTAATGCATGAAAATTCATACTATATTTAAAACTATTAGATCATTCAACTTCAATAGCTTTTGTAACTTTTTTTGAAATCAATATGATACACAATTTACAAATTACTCAGTGGCTACACTGATGGGGGAAGCAAAACATAAGCATTGCAAGCAATTTTTGAATATGGGAAAAGCAAGGAACTGAATTTTAAAACGATGACCACTTCCCAGCACTGCATATTAAATTGTACATTGCTCTTCAAATTGAAATTTGACAAACACATTCTCTTTGCCACCAACAACTTTATCTATTTATGCTCCCTAAACTGACCAACATCAAACAATGGGAATGAGGAACAAAACACCGGATAAATACGAATCTATGTAAATATGTTAATTAGGGTGTTCAGTAAAACTTGGAGTGAAATCTCAACTGATGAGTATTACATTAGATTACATATATTATAGCATTTTGGAAGCACATCTAGGTTTAGTGCAATTCTCTAAATTGTTTTTTGTTTTTTAGACCTGATGGATTATTGCACGGTGTTTAAACCGAAAAAGATTTTTCTTGGCCTTGGTCCAGTCATCATTCTCGTCTATACATACATACATATATGATATGGATGGACAATAGTTCTTTTTTGTATCTAGCATATATATTTATATCTGTATATACATACATTAGGGTGTACTGAAAAACGACTTTTCGAACAAAACATTTTTTCAGTTTAAGTTTTTTTTACTTCATCATCTTTGATTTATGGGCCTGCAAACCCTCCTCCATATCTCTAGGATTTAGTGTCCGATCTGCCTGAAAGAAATACCATAGCGAATGTTTTTCAACAGTCTACAAGTCGTTTTTTAAGTCATTGTGAATGAATTACATACATACATATATATGTTCTCATATGCTCTTTATGTTCTCATAGGCGATCTTCGTGTTTGCACCAGGGAGTTTCGATGTCACAGATGATCGATTATGAAGTTGGAAAATCATGCAAAAGAAAGTGGATGACGGAATAAACGATAAGCAACCTACATATGTTTAAATTATGTTTGATTGATACTAATGTCTTTTAAATTATGTTCGATTGATACTAATGGCGTTTCAATTATGTTTGAATGAAGATTATGAGTTTTAAATTATATTTGATGCTAGTTTTATCATCTGAAACTCCAACTTGATCATATTCCAAATTGCGTCGCGACATCCGGTCAAAGCTTTAACCATAGAGAAATATACTAAGAGTTTGCAACAGCTGTTAAAGCCAGGGGGTTTCAATGCCACAGATGCTCGATTATAAAGTTGGAAAATCATGCAAAAGAGCAATGAGCGATAAGCAATGAGCAATGAGCGATAAGCAGCCTATGTTTAAATTATATTTGATACCTACTAATGTCTTTTAAATTATGTTCGATTGATACTAATGACGTTTCAATTATGTTTGACTGATGATTATGAGTTTTAAATTATGTTTGATGTTAGTTTTGTCTTCTGCAACTCCAACTTGATCAAATTCCAATTTGCGACGTGACATCCGGTCAAAGCTTTAACAGCTGTTGCAAACTCTTAGTAAATTTCTCTATGGTTAAAGCTTTGACCGGATGTCACGTCGGAATTTGATCAAGTTGCAGTTTCAGATGATTAAAATAGCATCAAATATAATTTAAAACTCATAATCTTCATTCAAACATATCAATCGAACAGAATTTGAAAGACATTAGTATCAATCAAACATAATTTAAACATAGGTTGCTTATCGCTCATTCCGCCATCCACTTTATTTTGCATGATTTTCCAACTTCATAGTCAATGATCTGTGGCATCGGTACCCCCTGTTCACGGTGACAAATTTAAGTCAATAGTTCTTGTAACTCCACCTGGTGTAAGTCAACCAGGTACCATCACACCGACCGCACCACGACGAGTGTGAAAGGAATGTCAACTCTATGTATGTATTCTTTATGATATATTTCTATTTCTATCTATTTCTATTTCTTTATGATCTAAACACAAGAACTATATTATTGTTTTTTTCTTTTTAATTTTGATTTTGATCAGAGTTTTGTTTTGTTTAATAATTCTGTTTTGTAAGCAGCTGTTTCTGATTTCCACATCTTAACATAATGAACTAATCAGATAATTAATTGTGAACTGAAAAATTGTCCATAAGAGTCGCACTTGTAGAATTTGAGCTTTAAAAAATTCTCTGTTAAAATTTTAATGATCTTTTCCATCACCACATACTTTGAAACTCAGTACACCCTAATGCATATGTTGGGCACAAACTCAAAAGAAATATTTCCAATCCAGATGAAACCATGGTATCAACATCAATTTGGGAGACGCCACTTTATACGATACTAATAATTATTTGAGGTTACTGGTTCACAATCACTTTGACTCACCGGTAAAAAAAAGACACTTGGGATAAAACGATCAATACCGAATTTGTTGTTACTTCTAAATTCCACAGCTGATTTCATTCGGGGAAGTGTACAATACCAACTGTGGACAAAAAAAAACTCAGACTAACCTCAGCTGCCTCAACAGTTTGTTAACGCGATTGAGTAAATTTTGTTAGCGGTCTGTTGTTTTTATCTTATATATACATACATACATACATATCCACATAATCAATGTATGCAGCAGCGATTGCCAAGGTTCCTCAATTAATGCTTGTAATTTTTAGCACTTTTTTGTTGTAGCACTTTTTTTTATAACAGTGAGGAAAATGGTTTAAGACAAATTGCTTTTAATCAGTAATATAAATTTCAGAATATTTCAATATTTCAGGGACTGCAGATTTCCTAATTTCTGATTTCTATCGGGCCAATGAACTCAATGGCTTTGCTGACACATACGCACTGTTTTGCGAAATTTGTCGAAAATGTATCAGAATTTCATTGATACAGCGCTCAATTTCCTACTTCAAGGCGTTTGTCGGCATAAACCTTAGGATTCAAAACATCCGGAAGGAAAATGTCCAACTAAGTTGAACCGTATGATCTAGACGGCCTGATCACAAAAAGTGAAAATTGCACGACTAGGAAGGGACTCATCCAGTAATTGAATTGTGTCTCGGGCTGTATAGCATGTGGCAGCGTCTTGTTGAAATCCCTTATGATTAACATCTATATTTTGCAACTTGGTTATCATATCGCGATTTCGATCAGCATAATATGGGTCCGCTTATACCTCCAGCCCAAAATTAGCCCCAAGCGGAGACACGTTACAACCAACTGATATATAATAATATAATACAAATAATAAATTAATATCTATTCAGTTTGAAGGTCTATTTCTATTCTCTATTCATATGAGCTCAATTTAAGTTGAAATTGGTCCAACTAATACTCAACGTACAGGTGTTTTCAACAGAGACGCTACAAAAGTATATCGATAGGGACAGCAAACGACGCCATAATTTTTCCCGCTCTTATGACATTTTTCTTCAGTAAGGTTTGCCATTTCATCATGGAAAGATATACGAGCCAACAATGAGTCGAAATTATTAAAATTTACTACCGAAATTTGGAGTCAGTGGCCTCAACTTTAAGACGCTACGTCCAATTTATGGTCGTCATAATCGTCCGACCAGATCAACAATTGAGCGTCTAGTGGAAAAATTTGAATCCACAGGCACAGTACAAAATATTCCCGTGCCAGGGAGACAAAGAAGTGCCCGTAGTGTCGAGAATATCTCTGCCGCTGAGGCTTCAGTTCAAGAAAGCCCAAAATGTGTCTCTCACACGTCGTTCTCAAGCGTTGGGCATCTCTGTGACGACGTTCTGGCGAATTTTGCGAAAAGATCTTGGCCTACAAGATCAAATTGACGCAAGAAATGAAGCCGCTTGACCACCATAAGCGTCGTATGTTCGTGAATTGGGCTGAGCAACAACTTCAAAATGATTCGGATTTTCATCGGAAAATCATCTTCAGTGATGAGGCTCATTTCTGGCTGAATGGCTTCGTCAATAAGCAAAATATGCGTTATTGGTCAGACAGTAATCCACACGTAATCCATGAGTCATCGTTGCATCCCGAAAAAATAACGTTTTGGTGCGGTTTATGGGCCGGCGGCGTCATTGGGCCGTACTTCTTCCGTGATGATCAAGACCGGCACATTACTGTGAATGCGAATCGCTACCGTTCAATGATAACCGAATATTTTTGGCCCCAATTGGATAATATGGACTTGGAGGACATATGGTTCCAACAGGACGGCGCCACAAGCCACACAGCGAATGCCACAATCAATTTATTGGAAACCAAGTTTGGTGAACGTGTTATCTCACGAAATGGCCCAGTCGATTTGCCGCCTCGGTCGTGCGTTTTGACGTCGTTAGATTATTTCCTGTGGGGCTACGTCAAGTCTATGATCGATGCCAACAAGCCAGCGACGATTGATGAACTTCGTACGAATATCGAACGTGAAATTGCAGCAGTATCGGCCGATTTATGCTTGAAAACCGTCGAAAATTGGGTTCAGCGTCTGGACATCTGCAAGCGTGCCCGTGGTGGCCATGCAAAAGAAATCGAGTTCCATACATAATGACATCGAAAGTACTTTCACAGGAATAAAGAATTTCATTGGTATCTAAAACTGGTTTTGTTTTATTTAAAAAAACTTTTGTAGCGCTCTTATTGAAAAACCCGTTAGTAGCACAATGATAGAGAACAGAGTGGATAGGCGAGAGAACTATAAGTGTGAAGTGAACCATGCAGCAACCTACATCTAAATAGTGTTTGATTGATACTAATGACAGCTAAATGATATTTTTTGTTGTTGCATCGAACGAAAACTCGCATTCCCTTTTATTTCCGTCTGTTTTATGTCCAACCAAAGAGTAAAGTACAACAGCAACTCGAACTCGATGAAATGACCTACTACCTCTTCTTCATCGAGACAACGTAAAGAGAGGGATAGAGACTCTTGTCTATTTCTCTATGCATCTGGTTGGGTATCGTTAGCTCGTCTATACACTCAATTTTCTATCATTTTCCTACTACATAGTAAATCAGCAGTATCATGGAAACCCCCCTGCTTTGACTGGATGTCACGTCGCAAGTTGGTATTTCATTTAGTTGTAGTTACAGATGATAAAACAAGCGTCCAGCATAATTTAAAAGACATTATCATCAATCAAACACAATTTAAAAGCCATTAGTATTAATGGAACATAATTTAGAAGACATTAGTATGAATCAAACATAATTTAAATATAGTTTACCTATCGCTCATTTCATTATTTTGCATGATTTTCCAACTTTATAGTCGATGATCTGTGGCATTGAAACCCCCTGCGTTATATAAAATGTAATTGATTAGATGTCCTGCTTGAATGACCCACATGCCCAGGTTCACAGTTTCAAGTTTTCATAAGAATTTTTCATCAGCATTTGGTATTCATCAATCAATAAACCTTCAAGTGTGACGTCACATAATCTTGGACATATAATAGACAACCAACCTGTTCGAAAATTACAAACATTTGTATTTAGATAATTTTGAGTTCCGAATTGAGTGAAAATAATTGAAACCAATATTATTACCAAAATCAGGGGTTTCTCAAAAAGTTTCTATGGCACAGTTGATCGAACAGGTACTATGGCAATGATGTATAATAAGAGAGCAAAGAAGACATACAGATTATAGACCATGCGGCAAACTAAGTTTAAAAGTGTTTGATTGAAACTAATGACAGATAAATAATGTTTTATGCTGTTTGTATCGAACGAAAATATACATTCCCTTTTATTTCTGCCCGTATTATGGCAACCAAAGCAACTCGAACTCGATGAAATGGCTTACTACCTCGTCGCCATTAAGAGAACATAGAAGCTCTTTTCTATTGCTCTGTGCCAAAATATAGCAATCCATTGGAACAGGGGGATTCTATGGCACAACTGATCGAAAAGGTACTAGGGAAATGATGGACAATGAGAGACACCAGAAGACAAGTACTAAGTGTAAATAGTGTTTATTGATACTAATGACAGGCAAATTATGTTTTATGTTGTTTGCATTGAACGAAAATACGCATTGCCTTTGATTTCTGTCCGTTTTATGTCCAACGAAAGTGTAAAATTGGTAAAATACAACAGTAAATAAAACTCTATGAAATGGCCTACTACCTCGTCGTCATGAAGAGGATTCGAAGAGAGTAATGGAAACTCTTAAGTATTACTCTGTGATTGGAATAAGCGCAAAAGGCAGCGAAACTAATGAAATAAGATACTCTTTAGATTATGCGTTTCACCCGTGTCTTTCACCCACGACTTTCGAGTTCATTAGGCGAGAGATGCGAAGAAGCAAGAGGGGTAAACAAACACGCACGAGACGAGAATTCGAGAGGATTTTTGATGTTTCTCTTCACTCTCTTTCGTAGTTCTGCCATATTGTTTCACACTCTTTCTGATTTTGAAGGGAGAACATCGTTTGCGTATATTACTGTCTGAGTATTTGTATAATATTGTTACGAATTTCCTTATTCGTCCTTTTTGCGTTGTTTTATTCCCAATAATGAAACAAGGTTCGTTTTCAATTACGATATTGTAATTATAATTATCGTTTAACTTCCTTTTATTTTACTTATATAGTACAACTGTTTACTTTATTTATAACACTTTAACAAGTTTTATATTTTACTATCAATTCGCGTTGCTTACTTTACGGGGTTTAATCACTAACTGAAGACTCCATTCCAAACACCTCCGCTATTTATACCAACTCACCATACTCAAATGAAGTTATATCTAGCGAATTCAAGAACCATCTAGACATTGTTGTTTTCTTTTTAGATTCATCTCGAATGGCGGAGAATTATCTTAACTGAGGCGAATTCATTCTACTGGTTTAGCGAGCTGGTACGTTGTTACAATGCATACTTTCAGGCGCAGCACTAAGCGCCTGTTATTTACATACTGTTAGTAGAGTCATTAAGAGCAAGCAAACGCTTTTACTTATTCGTAACAATATGAACAGAAATAAATCGAAAAATAAAATGTGTAGATACAATAATAATTCGTGGAGATTTTGATTAATAAATACCAGCAACGTGGAAATCAGACACCTTTGTTTAAAAAATTAATTATTACGAATGTAAGTAAGAAGCAGAATAGCCAATTAGACGATAAGGAACCCATGGGTTGATCGCAGAGTGTAAATGGTCGTGATTTACGACGGGTGTTCAAAAGAGAATTTAACGATTAACGCAGGCTGAAGACGCATAATCTAAAACATGACTAAGTGCTGCAAAGTATAATTAGCATTTTTCCTGCAGTAAATGTATAATCAATGTTAAGTAGTGGCAACAATACACCGGCAAAATTGCTCTCTCTCTCTCTCTCTTTTAAATTTAGTACCACAGACAGTAAAATATTGGGCAACCAAAAACATTTGATTTGCCTCAACATCGTTTGACTTTTAATTTCCATTTTAAAATTGTACTAAATTCACCAAAATTCTAATTACAAAAATTGAGTGCAAAATTTTACTTCAGAGCAACTAATACAAAAGTGATAAAACTGTTATACAAATATTGAATACAAATATAAAGTGTCAAAATATTGTATGGATCTTGAATCACAGGGTGGTTCATATTTCAATCTAACAATGTTGGTTACACCTAAAAGTATGTTACAGGTAAAAAAGTTATTACAGTCATTAATAAACAGCTAGCGCATAAGGTAATTCATGTATAGAGGGAAAAGTTACCTCATCTGTCTGTACCTATTGCACTGTTTATGGCGAGGTCGGTGTGATAGAGATCTGTTTGGCTTACACCAGGCGGAGTTACAAGAACTGTTGACTTAAATTTTTCATATGGCTTTGGTTAAGAACTGTGAAATTTAAATTTATTTTACAATTTTTATTATATTTTATTTTTAGTATTTACTGGTTGGTTGTTTTGAACCATTGCCTCTATCTGCTATTATTAAATCAATTCTTTTCAACATTCAACTTTCAAATAACACCAAGCCAAATGTCATAAATTTGCTGAGAGTAATGTTAACTCTAAATATATGAATTACTCTATGAAATAACACAGCTCTGCCATGTTACCAATACCAGTATCTGGAAACAGTGGCGAGAAGTATCCGGAAGCTTCAAAGTGTCACTTGGGCAAGGTGTTGTAATTGAATAAATAGCTGATGCGAGGAAAAATATTTAAACAGTTAAAGATAGAGAAAGTTTCTGACTCTAAGGCCCAATTTTTGACTGGTTATTTATATTGGTAATCAGATGATTTTGATTTATGTTTGATCTGACGGAAAGAGTTTTCAGTGCGTTGTCAAATAATCATACTACTTATATGGCAACAGTGGCAAATGCTACGAAAAATAACCGATATTCTTACATTTATCGGCTGATCGTTACAACGCATCAAGCTGAAGCCATTTTCAAAGGAAAAGTGAAGCGGTAAAATACAAAATAATTAATGAAATTTGAAAGTATTTCAGCAGAAATTAAGTTCTAACTGCACTACTACGTTAAATAAAATAAAAATAAATGGTTTCCCAGTACATACCATGAAGGAATTGGGGAGAGCTTCTCACAACCAGTGAGCTGTGCGCTTTCTAGTTTTATACTCACTGATTGGGACCTACAGTTTTTACACCGATTCCGAACGGTATTTTGAGAAGCATTCTCATGGCTAAATACTCGATAGTGTCGCCGTCACTAAGCGAGGTGACCGCCGCCGAAAGAAATTTAAGGTGGCCAGAGCAGGGATCGAACCCAGGATCTCATGTATAAGAGGCGCGCACACGAACCATGAGAATGAGACGATTTTATTGTTGCTTCAACTAGGTTGGTGATTATAATTTTTCACACTAACAATTAAAGAAGCTTTGTGTTTGGTCTTCTTTTTGCTTTCTGTTAAAATCATATGGTTAGTTGGTCATAGTTTTAATTCCCAACTTTGGCTGTTTAAACAGCAATCAACTGTTAACCTAAAAAATTAATTCAGAGAATAAATTATAAAATTAGGCCTAACCATAGACATAGATAAATAAAAAACCATAGACGGTGAAAGATAAGTGGTGGATTTGAAAGAAAAGGGAAATTTTCTAGGTGGCGCCGGAGTGGCGGATATGGGCAAATTTCCCTGGGAAGACAAACTATTGAAAGAACTATATAACCATGTTTTTTGCCTTTTGTATTGTCAACAAATATCAAAAGCGAAATGCTTTTCTATTGTCTATATTTTATTTCCAAATTCATCCGAGTCATAGATAAATAAAAAACCATAGATGGTGAAAGATAAGCGGTGGATTTGAAAGTAATGGGAAATTTACTAGATGGCGCCGTAGTGGTAGATATGGGCAAATTTCCCTGGGAACACAAACTATTGAAAAAACAAATATTAAAAGCGGTATGCTTTTCTATTATTTATATTCTATTTTCAAATTTAAACAACAGAATCCGGGTGAAAATGGTCGTACGGAAACAGCCTTTGCCCTCTGGTGATAATGGTGATTAAGCAAATGTATCATAGATAAATAAAAGCCATAGATGATTCATTCGCTTATTAACCATTTTCACCAGAGGGCACATGCTGTTTCCGTACGACCATTTTTCACTCGGTTGCGACGAAAAAGCACTCAAACATCATTTTTATTTCGAATCAGTCGTTTACATTTGAAAATATAATATAATTAATAGAGAATCATATCGCTTTTGATATTTGTTCTCAATACAAAAGGTAAAAAGCATGGTTATATAGTTTTTTTTCGAGGGAAATTCACCCATATCCACCACTCCGGCGCCATCTACAAAATTTCCCTTCACTTTCAAATCTACCGCTTATCTTTCACCATCTATGGTTTTTTATTTAGCTTTGTGTGTAATGAATTTCGTAGCAACTTTAAAAGAGAACTGGAAAATATGCCCGCTAGATATGCCACCGTGTAATACACCACATAATAACAATTATTTTTTCCAAATCGCGACGACTGAAAAACTAAAGCCAACATCACCATAACTGAGTGGTTAACCCTATCTCACCGCGTTGGCAAACAATAGTATTGAACGGAGTTTTGTGTTCCACGCTAAAAAAATATCAATGCCAGTACTCCAACGAAAAATGCAATTCGATTGGCATCTTCCGGATTGTATTGTGCTCCTTCATCTGCTTTCATTTTGCTATTTCTCTGTTTCTTTTTGTGTCCAATGTCCACGATATTTGTACAATAACTAGATTTGTATTTTTGGCAATAAATAAATAAACTGAAGTATGGGAAAATTTTCCAAATATGCTTATATAAACGTCAACGTTAGTTCCCTCATGGGAGACTTCAACAATAATGCAGTCTCACACCCGTTACATTCCTGTGTCACACCCGTTACAAATTTTTGCGATTTTAAATACTCGAAAACGTTAAAATGTTCCATTGAAATTCTCTAAGAAACATCATACTATTAAAGGATCAATAACCATTTATTTATTGACCAAAATCCTTTACAAAACTTGCCCAAACCTGACGGTAATATGAAAACCATATTTTATTCTCTATATTTTTATTCAGTACGAAAGAACGGTAGTGGGGTTTGTGTAAATTTAAAGATTCTTCTGAAACTTTCCCATTCTCTGAAAAGAAATTGGCGTAACTCATCGTGTTAATCTGACTAGCTCAATCACTACACCACCACCGTAATCCACAAAAGTGTCAATGCAAAAATCCCACAAAAATTGGTGACAAAAAGGTTGACAAGTTTCTAACAAGCATAACACTTTTCACTAATACACGACAACACTCCCTTCTTTGACTGCAACAATATTTTCCCAATTTGCTGTCATGAAAAGTAGATCATTATAACATTCAGTAGATTGTTCGAATATTTGTGCATATGTAGTACAGTTTTTAGCAGGATGTTGAGAAGGAACACACGCATGGAGAGAAAATGCGAGCGAGTATGTGTGTAATTGCAGTTCATTCATTGCAAACTTGTCTACCACAGCCAACTTGTCGTTCAACTTCCTTTCTTTGGATTTATAAAGGCAAGAAGATATAAATGAGTTGTAAGTAAATACAATTTAATTAATATGTTAATCACGAAATTGTGTACAGGATGTTTTTCTCTCAAGTGTGACTGGTTAAACAGCAATATCCGTTTCATTAAGATTCTCGTAATTTTGAAAAATAGTAAATTTCGATCATATTGGTAAAAAAGTTATAATTATCCTTTCTTTAGCGCTTTTTAATTTTTGTTTTTCAAATTACTGTAACTAAACTTTTTCTCTTTAGTTATATAAACTTAACAAACTTTACTCTATTACAATTATAAATATTCACACTAATTGTATTTTACTCGACGGTATTTGGTTTTACGTGGTTGAAATCAGATTGACCCAAGATTTGTACCAATCGGTTATTTATAGTAGTTCAGTTGTATCTAGAACTATCTCGTAGTAACTGCATCTACTTTCGTAAATTGTTCACCGAATTAATTGTTAGTGGTGAGGTCACTTAGAATCATCAAACATTCGTGGTGAGTAGTGTATTCAAATCCGAAACCAGTTAACAGTATTCTGGCCGGTTAACGTACGCCAAAGATGATAGACGGTGTATTCGATTATTCACCATTTTCACCTGATGGCAAACGCTGTTTCCATGCGACCACCATTTATACTCGGCTTCGAGGAAGAAGCGCCCAAACGTAATTTTTGTTTCTATTCTGTTGTTTGAATTTGAATTTAGGCATAGAGAAATAAAAAACCATAGATGGTGAAAGATAAGTGGTGGATTTGAAAGTAAAGGGAAATTTTCTAAATGGCGCCGGAGTGGTAGATATGGCAAATTTCCTTGGAAACAAAAACTATTGAAAAAACTATATAACCATGCTTTCTGGCATTTTGTATTGTCAACAAATATCAAAAGCGGTATTTTTTTTCTATTATTTATATTCTATTTTCAAATTTAAACAACAGAATCGAAATAAAAATTATGTATGAGTGCTTTTCCGTCGCATCCGAGTGAAAAATGATCGCACGGAAACACCATGTGCCCAGGTGATAATGGTGGTTAAGCAAACGAATCATCTATGGTTTTTATCTATGTTTTCAGGAAAATTTTGCCATTACCGCATAGATAAATAAAAACCTTCACCATCTTCACCAGAGGGCACATGCTGTTTCCGTACGACCATTTTTCACTCGGATGCGACGAAAAAGCACTGAAAAATAACTTTTATTTCGATTATGTTGTTTAAATTTGAAAATAGAATACAAATAATAGAAAAGAAACTGCATTTGATATTTTTTGACATTACCAAATGCCAAAAAGCATGGTTATATAGTTTTCCCATAGTTTGTGTTGAAAATTTTGCCATATCCAAGACTCCGGCGTCATCCAGAAAGTTTCGCTTTTCTTTGAAATCCACCACTTAAAATTCACCATCTATGGTTTTTTATTTATCTATGCCATTACCGGCATTAGTGCGCCATCTGGAAAATTTCCCTTGACTTTCAAATCCACCACTTATATTTCACCACCTTTGGTATTTTTTAGGGTAACCATTCAATTAATCATTATTCGGTTAATCGATTAATCGTGCTATAAAATTAACCGAACATTTTAATAATTACATTTTCCGATTAACGATTAACTCGAACAAATCATAGCGATTAATTGATTAATAAAATTTAAGCACGTCCGTCTTGAAACACTCCTACAATGTGGCGACTCATATAACAACAATTTGTGAACAAAGTTCATAACATTACACACATTTCGTACAGATTTGATAGTTTGTTGAGAGAAAGCGTCGCACAATGCTTTGGCTCATGGACATATAGGGTTTTTCAACAGAGACGCTACAAAAGTAAATCGATAGGGACAGCAAACGACGCCATATTTTTCCCCGCTCTTTTGACATTTCTCTTCAGTAAGGTTTGCCATTTCATCATGGAAAGATATACGAGCCAACAACGAGTCGAAATTATTAAAATTTACTACCGAAATTTGGAGTCAGTGGCCTCAACTTTAAGAGGCCTCAACAATCAGCGATGAGGCTCATTTCTGGCTGAATGGCTTCGTCAATAAGCAAAATATGCATTATTGGTCAGACAGCAATCCACACGTAATCCATGAGCCATCATTGCATCCCGAAAAAATTACGGTTTGGTGTGGTTTATGGGCCGGCGGCGTCACTGGGCCGTACTTCTTCCGGGATGATCAAGACCGGCACATTACTGTGAATGCGAATCGCTACCGTTCAATGATAACCGAATATTTTTCGCCCCAATTGGATAATATGGACTTGGAGGACATGTGGTTCCAACAGGACGGCGCCACAAGCCACACAGCGAATGCCACAATCAATTTATTGGAAACCAAGTTTGGTGAACGTGTTATCTCACGAAATGGCCCAGTCGATTGGCCCCCTCGGTCGTGCGATTTGACGCCGTTAGATTATTTCCTGTGGGGCTACGTCAAGTCTATGCCAACAAGCCAGCGACGATTGATGAACTTTGTACGAATATCGAACGTGAAATTGCAGAAGTATCGGCCGATTTATGCTTGAAACCCGTCGAAAATTGGGTTCAGCGTCTGGACTTCTGCAAGCGTGCCCGTGGTGGCCATGCAAAAGAAATCGAGTTCCATACATAATGACATCGAACGTACTTTCACAGGAGTAAAGAATTTCATTGGTATCTAAAACCGGTTTTGTTTTATTTAGAAAAACTTTTGTAGCGCTCTTATCTCAAAATTGGTTCATTAAATTGGGCGTAATAGTCTGATGAAATTTCAAGACCCACTGGTAACTTTGTATGGGGGGTATCAAAATACATGGTCAGATTCTGCTCAAACTATATACAATAAGGATAATAGTCAGAAAATTACGTTTTGCTAAATTTTTGTAAAAACTAATCAATCCATTAGGGTGTTATAGTATGATATAGTCTCAGAGCGACCCTACCCTTTGTAGCGTGACAATTTTGGGTCCAAACTTTGAGATTTTTTTTGAATTTTGGCTTGGTACCAAAAGTCACTAATTTTCATGTTGCTGCAACTACGATATATTTTATACTTTATAATGAAGTTGCCTTTGTTACGTTTTGTTTTGTTTTAATAAATGTGCCTAGTACAATGTTGGAACACTGTTTTCGTTTTTTGTTTTATTTTAATCGAATAATCGATTAATCGAATAATTTGATTGCGTTTTGTTCGGTTAATTGTCAGATTGAAATTTACGATTAACGATTAACCGATTAATGAAAAATACCGATTAAATGGGTACCCTAGTATTTTTATAATTTTTGGCAAAACGTCAACGTTTGGTAAAAACTCATGGGAAAATTTTCTAGATGGCGCATCAATAGTGGCGTATTTCCCTGGAAACAAAAGCTACTGAAAAAATTATCTAACCATGTTTTTTTACCTTTTGATTGTCAGAAAATATCAAAACCGATACTCCTTTCTATTATTTATATTTTGTTTTCAAATTCAAACAACGGAATAGAAAAAAAATGATTTTTGAATGATTTTTTGTCTATGAAATTAACGCTGCTTCAATCAGTTGCAACGCGAGACGCAACAGAGCGGTATAAAGATAAGAGGACAACAGGAAAGGCAAAAACGCAGGGTTATATAGTTTTTTCAATAAATTTTGTTTCCAGGTAAAATTTGCCCATATCCACCACTTCAGCGCCATCTGGAAAATTTCCCTTCACTTTCAAATCAACCACTTATATTTCACCATCTATGGTTTTTATTTATCTATGCAATAGATGGTGAAAGATAAGTGGTGCATTTGAAAGTAAAGGGAAATTTGCTGGATGGCATCGGAGTCTTGGATATGGGAAAATTTTTCTGGAAGCAAAAACTGTTGAAAAAACTATATAACCGTGCTTTTTTGCCTTTTGTATTATCAACAAATATCAAAATCGATATGCTTTTCTATTATTTATATCCTATTTTCAAATTTAAACAACAGAATCGAAATAAAAATGATTTTTGAATGCTTTTTCGTCGCATGCTAGGGAAAATTGGTCGTACGGAAGCAGCGTGTGCCCTCTGGTGAAAATGGCGAATAAGCGAATGAATCATCTATGGTATTTCTGTCATATTTGATTTCTATCATGTGTTTCATGTAGTATGAATTTCATTTATTTTTTTTTTGTATAGAAAATTCTATATTATTTTATGTAACTAATTGGTTTTGACGATGATAGATCTTAAATGACCTCCATGCTCATCCCCAGAATATCCGACACCTGATCAGAAAATTATTCATTGCGGCCTGAAGGGTTGAAGTCGGGATCACCTCAATTATTGATTCAATGAACTGCTTCAATTCAGTCAAATTCCTTGGTTTCATTTTGTACACCTCTAGCTTGACAAGACCCCATAAAAAAAGTCTAGAGCAGCCAGGTCAGGTGACCTTGGGGGCCAGCTGAAAGTGGAGTTTCTGTATATTAATTTGTTTGGGAATTTTCGTTGGAGGTCCGCCATAACCGGTCTGGCTATGTTTGTAGTTGCTCCATCTTGCTAGAACCAAATACTGTTGAAACGAATATATCTTCGACGCAGTTCAGGGTAAAATAAGTTCTTCAACATGTTTAAATAACGATCCCCATCGACAGTTACTGTTACACCATTTTCACCAAAGAAGTATGGCCCCACAATGCACCTTGATGTAACTTCGTATCACACAGTGACCCATTTGGGTGCAATTCCATTTCATGGAGTATGTATGGATTAGATTCGCACCATATATGAAAATTTTCAATAATTTCAAAAATTTTCGGAAAAATTCCAGGCGAATAGTTAAATCGAGAGGTTTAAACTTGCTTGTAGTTTGGACTTTGTAGGGAAACAAGTTTAAATCATCATGAACTATCTTCTGTAAGGACTGTCTGCTAACTCCAATTTGCGCCGATAAGTCTCGAGTCGAAAAGATTGGATTTGCTACAGCCGCGATTGTGTCTTGAACCAGAACATAAGGATCTCGATGGGGCAGTCTTCGTGCGATGCTTCCAGATTCGGCAAACATATTTACCCTCCTCATAATGGTTCATTTACTAGGGGGATTGCCGCCAAACTCCCGCCTAAATTCCCTTTGGTCGGAAATGAATGACTACAAAGCTTGGTACCGCTGCACTAAAATTAAAAAAGAAAATAATTAAATTTCACACTTTATTATCATACGAAAATCCTACCACAGAAACTTGTGCTTCCTATTTCCTTTTGTGAACTAGTTTCCATGTGACTTCTTTAAGAAAATTGTATTTTAGTTTTTAGTAAACAAAAAAAAGAAGCACAAGGAGCTGGTCAAGGCAAAAGTTTAGTTATCTTCAGTTTACTCCTCCAGCTCAGGTCTTATTTCTTCTCCTGACATTTCCTTATGCTTGTCACGCTCTATTAATGACAACTGAGTGCCTACAAATTAATAATCGTGTCCTTTTGCTTGTTCGCTTGTGTTTTGTACTTTTATGTAGTCTGCATCGAGTGCGGAATGATGACTAATATCGGGGTTTTCAATAAGGGCGCTACAAAAGTTTTTTTTTTAAATAAAACAAAACCGGTTTTAGATACCAATTAAATTCTTTATTGCTGTGAAAGTACGTTCGATGCCATTATATATGGAACTCGATTTCTTTTGCATGGCCACCACGGGCACGCTTGCAGAAGTCCAGACGCTGAACCCAATTTTCGACGGTTTTCAAGCATAAATCGGCCGATACTGCTGCAATTTCACGTTCGATATTCGTACGAAGTTCATCAATCGCCGCTGGCTTGTTGGCATAGAACAAAGACTTGACGTAGCCCCACAGGAAATAATCTAACGGCGTCAAATCGGACGACCGAGGCGGCCAATCGACTGGGCCATTTCGTGAGATAACACGTTCACCAAACTTGCTTTCCAATAAATTGATTGTGGCATTCGCTGTGTGGCTTGTGGCGCCGTCCTGTTGGAACCACATGTCCTCCAAGTCCATATTATCCAATTGGGGCGAAAAATATTCGGTTATCATTGAACGGTAGCGATTCGCATTCACAGTAATGTGCCGGTCTTGATCATCACGGAAGAAGTACGGCCCAATGACGCCGCCGGCCCATAAACCGCACCAAACCGTAATGTTTTCGGGATGCAATGATGGCTCATGGATTACGTGTGGATTGCTGTCTGACCAATAATGCATATTTTGCTTATTGACGAAGCCATTCAGCCAGAAATGAGACTCATCGCTGAAGATGATTGAGGCCACTGAAGTTGAGGCCACTGACTCCAAATTTCGGTAGTAAATTTTAATAATTTCGACTCGTTGTTGGCTCGTATATCTTTCCATGATGAAATGGTAAACCTTACTGAAGAGAAATGTCAAAAGAGCGGGAAAAAATATGGCGTCATTTGCTGTCCCTATCGATTTACTTTTGTAGCGTCTCTGTTGGAAAACCCTTTATATATCGTTGGTGATCTTTGTAAAGAAATTCCGTAGCAAGTATAGCAAATGCCTACTATGTGTTTAGGCGTTGATTGCTTAAAATTAGGAAATACCAAAATTAAAGAAAAAAATTTAATATATTAATGCCCCGACCTGCATAGAAATGTTCTAGATGTCCTTCCGACCTCTCCTCTTCCTTACAATTTCAATTTATTATCTGTATTGCTCTGGCATTTTGTTTGCTGACATGGCTTCCAACTGTGAAAACAAACAATTGTTGTTCTCTCCTGAAATTTGGAAAGTGTCAAATAAAATCAAAGTGAAAAAATGTTGATTATTTTGTTTTACCAAACAAAACTTGACCAAGTCAAGTGGTTGTTAGGTGGGTGGTAAAGACTTTTAATGATGGTCGTTTAAGAACAAAAATTAATTTTTTCCTACAACGAAATGTAATGAAAAATTTTAAAATTTAATGAAATATTTCGTAGTTAATATGGTCACAGGAAATGCTAAGGATTTCCATATTTAATTAATCACAAATATTTGAGTAAACGAGAAAGTTATCATATTTACAGAATTCATATTGATCAATTATGAGTTTGTAGCTTAAATAAATCTCTTGACATCTCGAGTAGGTCTATGATAATATGCAACGATTTACCTGCTGGTTAATGAAGGGCTTATGGGAATAAATTTCGCTTATTAAATAACTTTTTCATATTAAACTTGATTAGAGTCACAATTCCCATGAGAGCACCGGAATTATGTAACTTTTTAACGATAAATATCCGTGTTCAACTGTTAAAATTAATTTAATTTCCGAATTTTGATAATTTGAAGCGAATCACGGACATCAGTTGTCGTTGATCTTTGTTATTGGTTTATCGCCCTTCTTGATACTAAATAAGAATGTAATCGAAGTTGTTCCCATTACTATCATGTACACAAAATTGTTTGGTAATATTTTTCCAAATTCATCAGTGCGCACTCCTAAGATAAAAAGTTATTGACCAAGCTCATACTCATGAATGACAAGTCTGTGGTTCGCTTACCTACTGATTTTTAACATTAGAAAGTTACAGAATTTCGATGCTGCTACTATATATCGTAATATATTTTCGATGAATTCTTTTCATGTTTGATTTATGTCGAAATATTGACGGTGTCTGAAATAGTTTGTGGTGAATAATGCAACTCGATTGCCTACGCCTAAAAGTATGCCGTTGCAACCACGTACCAATTCACACGAATGTTTGATGATATCATAGATAAATAAAAAACCATAGATGGTTAAAGATAAGTGGTGGATTTGAAAGAAAAGGGAAATTTTCTATATGGGCAAATTTCCCTGGAAACAAAAACAATGAAACAACAATATATCCATACTTTTTTGCCTTTTGTATTGTCCACAAATATCAAAAGCGATATGCTTTTCTATTATTTATATTCTATTTTCAAAGTTAAACAACAGAATCGAGATTAAAGTTATTTTTGAGTGCTTTTTCGTCGCATCCGAGTGAAAAATGGTCGTACGGCAACAGCACATGCCTTCTGGTGAAAATGATGATTAATGAATCATCTATGGTTTTTATTTATCTATGATGTTATCGGAAGAACAGTCTGACACAGAGAAATATACTAATAGTGATTTCGTTCCTAAAAAAATAATGCTGCCTTGTATGAGGTGACATTTGAAAAATGTTGCCATCGCCCATTCTCACAACTGTATACTCCCTTTTGCTTTCTTAGCATGTCTTTGTTACATCGGTTAACTACTGGCGATTTCGCTTCTGAGAAAATGCTAAATTTTGTCTGCACTTTGCCCTAAAAGTGCCTTTTTGTGTTCGTTTGTTAAAAAAGTGCAACTCCACTTGAAGGTGTTGTGTTCGTATCTGAGAATGTTGCACTCAAAAAATTCAAAAATGTTGCATTTTTTGCCCTCTCAGCGAGTCATGCGGGAGAATGTTGCGCGAGAAAATGGCTAATTTTCTCTTATTGTCATCGCTTAGCTAATTTTTCTACCTTTTGTTGGGGGCAAAATTGCCATATATCTAATCCAGAAATACTCCATGAGATCATAGATAAATAAAAACCATACATGATTCATTTGCTTAATCACCATTTTCACCAGATGGCACATACTGTTTCCGTACGATCATTTTTCACCCGGATGCGACGAAAAAGCACTCAAACATAATTTTTATTTCGATAATGTTATTTAAATTTTAAAATAGAATATAAATAATTGAAAAGAATATCGCTTTTGATATTTGTTGACAATACAAAAGGCAAAAAAGCATGTTATATATAGTTTTTTCAATAGATTTTGTTTCCAGGGAAATTTGCACATATTCACCACTCCGGCGCCAAGTACAAAATTTCCCTTTTCTTTCAAATCCACCACTCATCTTTCGGCGCTACGAAATAACCCCCAAATGAAATAACACCCAAACAAGAAAATTAAATAACGCCCAAGAAAATTACGAAAAATCTTTTGGGGATTATTTCATATTTTTTGGATGTTATTTCATTCCCACTTTTGGGCATTATTTCATTATGAAATAATCCCCAAATGGCTTTTGGGAATTATTTCATTTTATTTGGGTATTTAATTTTGTTAAAAAATCAATTTTTGTAAATTTGCTTCAACCGAAACCGCAATGAATGCAGTTAGGATTGAATGAAACTATTGAGTGAAGCAGTAGAAAAAGAAATTTGTATTGTCATTCTCAGTTCTCGTTGAAATTTTGTCTAAGGCGGTGCATGAATCCATCTCGTTGACATTTTGTCAAAGGCGTATGAATCCAGAAGATGATTTGTTTGAAAACGTCACTTATTTGGAGGAAGAGTTTGAAGAGGAGGAAGTAGAAACACCAGAACAAACGGCTAATTTAGAAGTGAAACTATGCGTTGTTTGTACTGTACAAGAGCCAAACATACTTCTGGTACCTTGTAAGCACATGAAAATCTGCAGTGAATGCGTTCTGGAGCTGCAGGCAAATGCAGTTGCAAAAGAACATGAAAAGTTAGAATGTCCAGTTTGCAGTCAGGCAGTTATCGATAGCATACAAGTTTTATTTTTCTATATATTTGGACATGTGAATACAAGTATTCAATTAATAACTATTTAAATAATTTATTAGTGACTTAAATTGATTTGGGGCTTATTTCGTTTTTTTGGGGTTTATTTCATTGGGTGTTATTTTATCATGCTTTTTGGAGGTACTTTCATTATGAAAAAAAGCCCGAATTTTGGGGCTTATTTCATTTCATCTTTGGGGATTGTTGCATTATATTTGGATTTTATTTCATTTTTTCTCTTGGGTCTTATTTAATATTTTTTTGGGCGTTATTTCATTGGGATTTATTTCATTTTTCGTTTGGGGGTATGTGTGAAATAGTTTGTGGTGAATAAGGCAACTCGATTGCCTACGCCTAAAAGTATGCTGGTGCTACCACGTACCAATTCACACGAATATTTGATGATATCGCTAGAACCGTCTGATACAGAGAAATATAGTAATAGTGATTTCGTTTCTAAAACATAATGCTCCCTTGTATGAGGCGTCATTTGGAAAATGTTGCCATTGTCCATTCTCACAACTCTATACTCCCTTTTGCTTTGTTATCATGCCTTTGTTACATCGGTTAACTAAGGGCGATTACGTTTCTGAGAAAAAATTCATCATTTTTGTTGTGCGCATTTACATTAAGGTGGGTTGTGGCGCCATACTTCTTTGGAGAAAACGGTGTAACGGTAACTGCCAATGGGGACCGTTATTTAAAGATATTGGGGGAGTTTTTTTTAGACAGAACTGCGTCGAAGATATATCCGTTTCAACAGCATTTCGTTCCAGCAATATGGAGCAACTGCACACAAATTCCCAAACAAATTAATATCCATAAACTCCACTTTCAGCTGTCCCGCCTAGGTCACCTGACCTGAATTTTCCAGATTTTTTTACGGGGTCATGTTAAGTAGGAGGTATAGAAAACGAGATGGTTGTGGAAACGGCTGACGTGGTATAAATTAGCGTTTGATAGAAAAATTTGAATCAGTTTCAAATCATATGGGTAAAGGTAAAAACCGGCGACAATAGTGATATTGAGTAAAGACATAGATAAATAAAAAAAAACCATAGATTGTGAAAGATAAGTGGTGGATTTGAAAGTTAAGGGAAATTTTCTAGATGGCGCCGGAGTGGTGGATAAGGGAAAATTTCCCTGGAAACAAAAACTATTAGAAAAATTATATAACCATGCTTTTTACCTTTTGTAGTGTCAACAAATATCAAAGCCGATATACTTTTCTATTATTTATATTCTATTTTCAAATTTAAACAACAGAATCGAAATAAAAATTATTTTTGAGTGCTTTTTCGACGCATCAGCGTGAAAAATGGTCGCACGGAAACAGCATTTGCCCTCTGGTGAAAATGGTGATTAAGCAAATGAATCATCTATGGTTTTTATTTGTCCATAGATAAACTATGCCTTTTCTAAACATCGTTTATTTTTAATTCAGACTTTTAGAATTTTGAGATGGACTACCCAGTAGATAGTCGTAAAAAAACTTGCCAAAACACCGCTCGGAACCGATGTTAAACTGAAGGTCCCAATCAGAGTGTGTAAGTCTATGCGCTCATGGTATGTCATGAGAAACTAAAGTGTGGGCAATGTAAAATTTAGAATTTAATTTCGCTTTGAAAAAATACTAATATAGACACAGTACCTCATTCAACCAACCAAATTTTGCAGTACATTGTCGATTGGTTGGGCCTCTAGTTCGTGTTTAAGGCCTCATTGGGCTCGGGGTTGTTTGGGATACCCTTATCTTTCACGGCGCTCCAGAGATAATAGTCTAACGGATTGAAATGGCAGCTTCGAGGCGGCCAATGGACTTCCGAGTTTCGGCTGATTATGTGGTCTTCGAACACAGTACACAAAAGATCGATTGTAACGTTGGCTGTGTGGCACATAGCGCCGTCCCGTTGAAACTATACTTCGTCCATGTCATCCTCTTCAACTTTTTGGAACAAAACCTGGTGAGCATGGCACGGTAACGCTCGCCATTGACGGTAACAGCGGCTCCTTGCACATTTTCGAAGAAATTTGTTCTTATAATGGCGCCATAAAAACGCCCCAGACAGCCACTCGTTGTGGATGGATGCTTCGGCTATTCCTCGACGACGTGTGGATTTTTCGATCCGAAAATGCGATAATTTTGTTTGTTAACTTAGTTGATGGAAATCTATGCCATAGATAAATAAAAAACCATAGATGATTAATTTGCTAACCACCCTTCTCACCAGAGCGCACATGCTGTTTCCGTGCGAGCATTTTTCACACGGGTGCGACGAAAAATCACTCAAACATAATTTTTAATTTCGATTTTGTTGTTCAAATTTGAAAACAGAATATAAATCATAGAAAAGTATATCGCGTGTGATATTTGTTGACAATACAAAAGGCAAAAAAGTATGGTTATATAGTTTTTGATGTGTTAACATCTATAGCGGCGTATAGGGACTAACTCTATCAAAGTCAGATTTTATGCTGCTGCTAAAACCAGATTTTCTGCAACTGCGAAAGAGAATATTGACGTGTTAAACAAAAATGAGCGTGCAAGAGAGCAATGAAAGAGTGGTGTGGCAGGGGTGAGGCAAACGAAATTGTGTTTAGAGCGTATGCGTATGTAACATAATAATGTATGTATGTACATGTGTCTGTTGCTGTTGTTGAACGGAGATATAAAGCATAGCCACGCAAAATTTCATTTGCAAAGTATGTGTGATGTTGAGTGTTTGGCTGTTTCGTTGTTGTTGATATGGCAAACATGATATCACTATCTATGGTTTTTTATTTATCTATGCCTTTACCTAATAATCGGTCAATTCAAAAATGTCAAATTGACCACCTGTTTTGATATAACGGGCGGTTCAAATTCCAAATTTTTCATGGCCCAGCCCTTATTTAGGTTAACCGGTTTCGGTTTTGAATACACTACGCATGGTTAAATAGTGCGTTCAATAGTTATTGTTTCCAGGGATATTTGCCAATTTCTACCATTGCTGCGCCAGCTAGAAAATTTCCGGTGACTTTCAAATCCGCCACTTAGATTTCACCATATAGGGTTTTTTGTTTATCTATGAAAATACTTTAAAAACAGGCAAAAATTGGCATCCGATTCCACAACCTGTACCTCGTTTCTGTAGTTCTCGAATCGAAAAAGTTTTCACATGAAACATGTGAATTGAAACAAAAACGCAACGAATCGGTACAAAAAAGTTGCTTCTCACATGTAACTGCTTCTACAACATTTGTTTTCCAAAAGTTACTGTGACGTACTGCTTTTTCCATGCTTAGTGGAAAAATGCGAGAAAAACTGTTTCGAAAAATTTAAAATTTGAAACGTCAAAATTACTCACAAATTAAAACGGTGCGAGATTATGATATTGTTTTTACAAAAAGGCTATTTAAGAAATGACGAATTTACATTTTAAGTGGAGAAGGTACGAATTATATTTGTTTGGTGTGTATTTCAATTATTTTTTCCTAAATATTACAGCAAAATCAAAAAGCAAAAAGAAAATATAGTTGAATATATGTGTGTCAACTAATATGGAATTTGCAAGAGACACTTTGGAGGGTAAAATTCCAACACAAATTGTAAGGAGCATTGGGAAACCCTTCCAACAACTTATGGTGGTTGTTCTTTTTCGCACTACCTTATTTTTTTATATTTTTTTACTACTTGCCAGCTTTCTTGGAATATTCCAATAAAAACGTCATCAGTGTTGTCTCTTTTCGCATTGATATACAGAAACACTTTTTACTCGCAAATCGAGAAACGATGGAATTTTATGTTTCATGCTTAATGTTAAAACTTTTTCGATTCGAGAACTACTGAAACGAGGTACGGCATTTGCATAGTCTGAGCAAATGGAATTTCAACAATTTTTTATTGCCGTTGCGAACAATTTTAATTCTGTTGCATTTCGATTAGATAGAATAATGCAAATTTAAATCCAATGCAAATTAAAAAATCCCAACAACGACTTATACACTTTATTACGATTTTTGAAATTTCAAAAAGATGTTGACAATTTCAATTTTTGGGTTTCGCAATTTTAAATGACAGTTTCCAATTTCGTGAGAATTTTCTTAAATTGAAACAAAAATTCTCCATTTTCACACTTCCAGATTGTAATGTGATTAATGGAATTGCAGATTTAAGTTCTTAAAACCACAGTGTAACTCATTAAATAACCGCATGATAATTAATTTAACCGTATAATCGTCTCATCTCTAATGTATTCTATCGTACCATTAAAACTAACAAAAAATGTCAATCACTAATGAAACTCTCATAAAAGTCCTTACAACTTAGGCATCAGCAATTGCTTCTTGGATCATGGAAAAACATAATGGAAATTTATTCGGCCTTTATTCTAATGACGCTTTTATGCGTTTTTTATTTTGGCCATTAATATATGTCCACGCAATAAACTAAAAGCCATCGGAAAACTTTCAGCAAAAACGTGTCTAAAATTCATGTTTAAGTGTGGATTTCGTTACGCGCTGACTGGAGTTTTTTCACTTTTTGCCCTCTTACTCAGAAACACTTGTCCAAATATCAATTGTTAGTCATTGAATTGAAAACGATTACAATCAAAATTTTAAGCTGACCCAAAAAAATCCCATGAACATTAGAATGTGATAAAAGGAATTAAAGGACAAGTGGATAAAATATCGTAACTACATAATGGAATCAGATCTCGCATTTCTTCAAACCAATAAGTAATCGTTAATCTGTGTGTTGGCATCACAGGTTTTTACAAGTTCTTTCAAGTCGTTTCTTTTAGTTGGGAGAGACAGAGAGAATATTCTCTTGTCCCTCCTATCTAAGGTTATTTGAATATTTTACTTAGTTTAGTGTTTCTTTGTCGATTTATCATATATTTTGCAATGGGAAGTTACGTATTTGTGGAGGATTGTTATTTGTGCGGATGATTTAACTAATTCGACGTGGTAGGGTAAATGGGACTGTATTTGTATAGTTTGGTCCATTGAGTAAGGCCATTTGGTTCGGCTGACAGATAATAATATTGGTTCAAGTGTAAATCAAGTGTCAGTAAGGTGTAATGTCGAACGAAACAATTACGGAATATAGCTTAAGCCATGTCCCAATGAAAAATAGTTTTATGATATTGTTACGAAAAATATTTTAATTTTGTTTGGGTGAACTAATATTTGAATGTTAACTGAAAATGTGATATAGTTAACCAACCTTCGAATCTCAATCTCACATAGTGTCGATGAGGCATAGATAAATAAAAAAATCCAATGAGTGTTAACACCTTTGTGCTACACGGTAACTGTTCGATTTATATGAACACATGTGTGACTGTTACATGGGAAAATAAAAAACTGCGTTCAATCATATGATGACGTTACAGTTAAATAATATTAATATTTAAAATTATTTAAAGACCCAGTGCAAGCACATGTGTCATTATTTTCTTGCTTAAAACTTTTTGTTTCATTCCCAGAAACAACAAAGAGAATGCAAAGTAACAGACACATGAACATACATACATGCATTGTTATGTTCGCACATACGCTCTTCAAGTTCACAAAATTCTCGTTGCTCCCTTGTTATCTCATTTTTATATACGTATAATACGCCATTATTCCATTTGCTCTGAGAGTGCTCCGCACCCACATTTTATTTGACTTACCTTTGACAATAATAAAAAATCAACCCGTAAAAAAACAGTTTTTGACTATAAATTCTTCGTATATAACAGCGCCCCTTCGTCCAATCCCGCCCATATTTGCACCAGATCTTAGAATATGTAAACCTAACCAACATACCCGATTTTGTTCAAATACCGTTAACAGGAGCAGAAATAATTGATTTTTAATTTGTGATTTGTATGGGAGATACCACGCTCATTAGTCCAATCCCGCCCATATTTCGACATTTCATTTTTGTCGTCGCCATTAGTTTGCCTGCGAAGTTTCAGCTCGATTGGATTACGGGACAAGGATTATAAATCAATCCAAAGTTTTTTCGGCATACATACATACAGGCAGGTGAAGTTAATATAAAGAATTTAAAAAGCCGTTCAATCAAATGAGGACGTTTCATTTAAAAACAACCAAACACAGAACATCACACATACTTTGTCCGAAGTTGCTGACGTATACGTGTGTCACATAACCACATGTTTGCCATATTAACAGCAACGAAACAGCCAAACACACAACATCACACATACTTTTTACGAAGTAGCTGACGTATTAGTGTGTCACCATAACGTCGACTGCGCAAGCCCATGGGCTTGCAAATGAAATTTTGCGTGGCTATGCTTTATATCTCCGTTCAACAACAGCAACAGGCACATGCACATACATACATTATTATGTTAATACATACGCTAAAGACACAATTTCGTTTGCCTCACCCCTGCCACACCATTCTTTCATTGCTCTCTTGCTCGCTCATTTTTGTTTAACACGTCATTAATCTCTTTCGCAGTCGCAGAAAATCTGGTTTTAGCAGCAGCATAAAATCTGGTTTTAACAGCAGCAGAAAACCTGTCGGTGTGTTGTTTGCATGTGTTGACTTTTATAGATTTAGTCCCTATACGCCGCTATAGTTGTTAACACATCAAAAACCATAGATGGTGAAAGATAAGTGGTGGATTGGAACCTATTGAAAAAACTAAAGCGATATGCTTTTCTATTATTTGTATTTTGTTTTCAAATTTAAACAACAGAGTCGAAATAAAAATGATGTTTGAGAGCCTCTTCGTCGCGTCCGAGTGAAAAGTGGTCGTACGGAAACAGCATATGCCCTGTGGTGAAAATGGTGATTAAGCAAATAAATCATCTATTGGTTTTATTTATCTATGGTTGAGGCTAAAGCTACTGTTTACGATCTCAGAAAGCGATATGCTTTTCTATTATCTGTGTTTTGACGTAGAATACGTCTTACCTTACGGTATGAGGAGTCATGTCAGGTTTTTATTGTTGTAATCTTTATTTCATTGAATTTGAGGAAACGGCTAGATGCATTTTTTTAAAATTTTTTCTGTAGGTAAATGAAGATGTTATCTTTCGTTTGATATACATTTCATATTGGTTGATATATTTCTAGTATTTTAATTTCTCAAATGAAAATTGTTTAAACACATACACTCAAACATATGTGTGGTGTTTGGTTGAGTGTTTTTGGTTGCTCAACATTGCTTAGGAACATGTATCTAGTAAAAAGTGAAACGAACAGCAAGCTAATGTTGCTTGGCAACATGTAACTAGTAAAAAGTGAAACAAACAGTAAGCTAACGTAATAAAGCTTTTTTGCGAAAGCTTCAATAAAGCTGTTGTAACATTAATTTTGAATTGTAAAGCGTAAAGCTTTCACACAACGCTCGAATGCTAATGCGAAGACTCGATAAGGTAAACCTTTTTTAATATTAGGGCGGCCCTCTCAACATTCGCGGAACTTACTTCAATAAAAATATTAATTAAAATACATAAATTAAATTAAGTTTAAAAAAATTGAACATAATATTTTTTTTTAAACGGACTTGAATCAAATGCCGTTGGTAAATATAAAAATTACAGCAGACAGTTGTCCGAGGCCTTCGGCCACGGACTGTCCCTGCAGGCTGTGTCAGAGACACGGCCATTAAGTTTAACGTAGAATACGCCATCCGATAAGACAGAAAACATATATAACAATAAATGATAAATAATATAAGCAAATGAATTTATTGTTATATATGTTTTCTATCTTATCGGATGGCGTATTCTACGTTAAACTTAATGGCCGTGTCTCTGACACAGCCTGCAGGGACAGTCCAACTGTCTGCTGTAATTTTTTATACAAAGATAATGATTTTAATGTTTTATCTTCCAAACTTTGAACGTAATACAAAAGCTAATAAGTGAAAATTGCTGTGTTCTTCAAAACAAAACTAAATTATTGAATATACAATTATTCCATTATTGCCAATAAAATCAAATTGAAAGTCAGTTTTTTCACATTCTGTCCTGTATTTGTAGCTAGGAGGTCGACCAGCTGTGTCATCGAAACCCTCTGATTTTATTTTCAAATTCAAACAACGGAATCGAAATAAAAATTACGGAACGATACGGAAACAGCATGTGCCCTCTGGTGAATGAGCGAATGTATCGTTTGTGATATGCCTATCATCCTTGTTTATAATCTAACGATATTTTTACTAATTTCATAGATAAATAAAACCATAGATGATTCATTTGCTTAACCACCATTTTCACCAAAGGGCACATGCTATTTCCGTACGAGCAGTTTTCACTCGGATGCTAGGAAAAAGCACTAAAAAATAATGTTTATTTCTATTCTGTTGTTTAAATTTGAAAATAGAATATAAATAAATCATAGAAAAGCATATCGTCTTTGATATTTGTTGACAATACAAAAGGTAAAAAGCATGGTTATATAGTGTTTTCAATAGTTTTTATTTCCAGGGAAATTTGCCCATATCCGCCACTCCGGCGCCATCCCTTTACTTTCAAATCCACAACTTATATTTCACCATTTAAAACCATTGATGACTCATTTGCTTAATCACCATTTTCACCAGATGGCACATACTATTTCCGTACGACCATTTTTCACTCGGATGCGACGAAAAAGCACGCAAACATCATTTTAATTTCGATTTTGTTGTTCAAACTTGAAAATAGAATATAAATAATAGAAAAGCATATTGCATTTGATATTTGCTGACAATACAAAAGGCAAAAAAATGGTTACATAGTTTTTTCTACTGTTTTTGTTTCCGAGGAAATTTGCCCATATCCACCACGCCGGCGTCATCTAGAAAATATCGCTTTAATTTCTAAACCACCAGAAAAGATAATAGAAATATCATAGATGATTCATTCGCTTATTCACCGTTTTCACCAGAGGGCACCTGCTGTTTCTGTACGACCATTTTTCACTCGTATGCGACGAAAAAGAACTCAAACATAATTTTCATTTCGATTCTGTTGTTTGAATTTGGAAATAAAATATAGACAATAGAAAAGCATATTGCGTTTGACATTTGTTGACAATACAAAAGGCAAAAAACATGATTATATAATTTTTGCAATAGATTTAGTTTCCAGGGAAATTTGCCCATATCCGCCACTCCGGCGCCGTCCAGAAAATTTCCCTTAAATTTAATATCCATCACTTATCTCTCACCATATACGGTTTTTATTTATTTATCTATGGTGAAATGTAAGTGGTGGAGTAGAAAGTCAAGGGAAATTTTATAGATGGTGCAGCAATGTCGGAAATAGGCAAATTTCCCCGGAAAACAGCGATTTTTACGTTTTATATTTTCCAAAAATATCAAAAACGTTATGAAATTGTTATTATCTATATTTGATTTTAAAATTCAAACAACAGAATGGAAACAAAAATTATTTTTGAATCAGATTGTTGTTGGCGGGCTTACGGAGTTTCTGCGTTCTGATGAATTGATCGCTGATGAATGGAAATAATTCGAAGTCAGGAAGTCGTTTCTTAGTCGACATTACTTTCATACATCTACTTAGGAATGTTTGGCCTCACTTTTTCCCGTTCTGAATTTTTCATCATTTTTAAAAATAAAAAATTTTAATTTTTTAGGCAAAAACTATTTTCATAAATTTATTTATACCTGCATTTGTTGATTATATGGAGAAACAATATATCAGTAGATTAAATAAAGTGTAATTTTTAATTTTACCAAGTATTATTAAAGTCGGACTAGTCGTTCTCGAGTTATGTCAAACAAAATTTCTAACTTCTAAAAAACTAACTTCGAATCGATATATCTCGATTCCTAGACGTGACCCAGCAAAACGACGGGACACGTATAACTTGTTGTTGGCCGATATAACTTTTCATGGTAGTCATAAACACCGCCGATCACTGACGCCTTCCATTTGCTGCACAGTGTAATCAGCTGATGTTCACACGTTGTATGAATGCCATTACCATTATAACCACTTCATAACTAAAAGCTCATTCAATCTGCAGCTGTCTTTCCTGTATCATTTTAACGCATGGTGAAGGTTAGATGTGTTATGGCTATGTCTAGCAAATACAAAACCGGTAAGATATTCTATACTTCCGAAATCCTTAAATCTGCAATTTCCTAAGACGAATTTGGTATAGGGAAATTATAGGAAACAATTTTAAATAGGGAAATTAAAGCTGCAAAAATTATGGAAACATTACCATCAATTATGGGGCTTCTGCAGTCAGATGCTTGTGACACTAAAGCAGCCGATTCTAAGGAGAAGAAGTCGGCTGTTGCTTGAAAGGAAAAATGGGACGGAAGTAGAGCGAATGTAAGAACTTCTATAGACTATTAATTAAAAAGACAAACAACAACTGGTTTCCCATTACATACCACGAAGAGATTGCGGAGAGCTTCTCACCACCAGTGAACTGTGAGATTTATAGTTTTAAGCTTCGTTTTCATTATGTCAAATACAATGGCAAACAGAAATGGCACATTTGACGACTTTTGCATTTGGTGTCAAACGCGTTTTCACTACAACGTCATAACTGACACAAAAACCCAAATGGCAACATTTGACATTCACATTTGTTGTCAGTCATTTGCCACACCGTTCTCATTATGCTAGCTAAACACATCTGTCGTCATATGATTTTTGCGAGAAGAAGAAGACATTAATTGAAATTTTTGTGTCAAAAGCGACGTGGTAGCAAAATTTTCAATTTTTTTTTTTAAACAACAAAATGTCCACGAATAAGCAAATTGCCGTCGCAGCGGCATTAGTACTAGTGACTACGATAAAGACCTGGAAAAAAAGAATGAAGCAAAAAAGAAGAAGTGCCAAAAAGTGGTGGATACGGCCAGGCTTGACCATCAGAAGCAGGAGTGGCTTCTATCGCACTCTGCATTGTAAGCTGCGGGACCAAGATCCGCAGTGGTTTCACAATTTTGTTTAATTAATTATAATTAAATAATTTTACTTTTAGCGCGTTTTTCCAGAAGTCCGTCCTTGGCGCGATTTCCTCCTTTGCTCGTTTTCCTCCTTCGCTTGTTGAAAATGCCAGCAAAATCAGCTGTTTGCATGGCAAATGTGTTTGCATTTGCCAACATGTTGGCAAATGGATTCTCATTATCAAATGATGCCATATCGGTCAATTGTCATAAATTTACCCGTTTTCACTTGACTGCCATTTCGTTTGACAAAGCATAGTCATATATGACGTCAAACGTAAATGTCACCATATGACTACCCGTTTTCACCTAACTGACTACATTTGCCATTGAATTTGACATAATGAAAACGAAGCATAACACTTACTGATTATATCCTACGGTTTTACACCTGTTCCGACCGGTACAAACATTATTTCTATGTCGATCAACAAACCACCGACGTATGGATTTCAGCCGATCTATGCTACCGACGTATCAGCGGCTTAATTCTAGCCGTGTGCGCAGATTGTATCGTCTGCTTGCCAGCAACCTTGTACTTGTTTTTATATTGGGCTGCTTGCAAGGAAGGCGGGATGTCTGGTTGTATACCCTAATAGTTTGAAGATAATGTATTGTTCCTTTTTTATACAACGAATAATGAAAATAAAATAACTGCAACTAACTTCACTCATAATCAAACAAACTTTCTTCATACACCGTAAATATTAAAACACTTTTTTTTCAAAAAATCTATTAAAATATTTGAATTTTTAATTTACTCGCTATTTAGGAACCTTTTATTGCGAAAATTTCCTTTTAGGTTTACTAGAGGAATTTCAACGACTTTGAAGGATTTCTGTTACTCTTTAAAAAAAAAAAACAAATATAGTCCGCACTCTCTCTTTCTCTTTTATACAACCAACTACATTCTCAATACCTTTTTTAATATAATGGAAATTTAATAGACTTTTCTACCTCTGACGGGCATGATTGATGCTGAATCATTTGTTTTCTTTAGTTTACAGCAAATGAAAGAGAAATATTGTTCACTTAACCTCAACAGTTACGGTCGATAAGAGGACAATGCGAGTGGTTCCCTCACAAAGAACTTTTAATCCCAAAAGGTTTCAAAGGACATGCTGGGGGTCGTGCTACAACAAAATACAATTTGTAGTAAAGGATTCTATTGTGTTGCCAACAGTCGGAGAATATTAATGAAAAATCGGCATTATAACGAGTGAAGCTTTTATCGCGGGGGAATGTTGTCAATTGAATAAAATTACACGAAACTTTAATTGATTTCAGTTAAAAAATTGTTCGTCTCAGGTCTGGTTATTCTAACCAACAATATGAAATTCGAGTGTAAATGTTAAAATCATAGAGTAATTCATATATCTAGAGTTTATATTTCTCTCAGCAAAATTTCTCACACTTGGCTTGGTTGGATGCTGAAAAAAATTGCTTTAATAATACCAGGTAGAGGCAATAATACAAAAGAACCAACCAGAAACCAACAACGGCATTTCGTATACTAATAATAAAATATAATAAAAATTGCAAGAATACGTTTTATTTTTATAGTTCTCAGCCAAAACGACATGAAAAAGTAGCAGTCAGGAGTTCTTGCAACTCCACCGAAATAACTATATATGTGATGAATTAGTTATGATTTAAGGAATACAGCAAATTTCGTTCAGTTTTACTTATATTACATCCATATTCTGACAGAAAAACCTGGTATAAAAAAAACTGTATCATTTCATCGAGTTCGAGTTGCTGTTGAATTTTATTCTTTGATTGGGCAATAACGGACAGAAATAAAAGGAAAAGCGTATTTTCGTTTGATGCAACCAACATGCAACATCATTTAGCTGTCATTAGTATCAAACAAACACTACACGCAAAGAACAAAAACGTTTACTGCTCGGTTGCCGCAACAATACTTTGATTGATTTGTATTAATTTATTAATTGCAACAGTTCATGTAGTTCTCCCAAATAAACTCGTATATCGCAAATGTGTATTATGTTGTTGCAAACGAGTTTTCGTTTGCATCAAACGCGTATAACATTTAATTTGCCGCAAATTTAAAACAACATTTGCGATAACTGAAATTAGCCATTTTTCTAATGAGAGCACAGATTACGAAAAAAGTAAATTTCTCTCATTCTGTCGACTTTATACCAGCGGTCGGCAAAAATAAAAATTAGTGTGTGTTGGTGAGAGAAAATATTGTGCACTGAAAAAAACATACGAGTTCTTGTTTTTTGCCGCACGCAAGACAAACAAATACACAACCAGCGCACATGATGTTGTTTCATCGCTGTCTTGCGGACGACTAAACGAAAGAAAAATTTTGTTCTGTGCACATTCAAAAAAACGAAGCAAAAGAGCGTGGTTTTCTAAAGAGCGTAAGTGTCGGTGTGAATTCAATGTCCACACAAGTGGTATGGAGTGCCGATGGCTGCTTTATACCCAGTTTTATCCACTTGTTTGTTATACATACATACACATGAAAGTGATCACACACTCTAATGCTTCTACCTTGTTTTACTGCAAAGGATTTTCAATTCTCGCAAACTTTTTCATAGTTTAGAGTAACTACAACTCGGTTTCTGTAAACGAAAGAACAGTTGGTGGAACCGTTTTTCGTTTCTCGCAAACGTTTTTCAGCTCTAATTTTTCATAATTGCCGCAACCGAAATTACATGTATGACTTAACAGAAGTTCGTTTCTCCCAACCACAGTCGCCAAACGAACTTCAGTTATCTGAGATTTCGTTTGGGAGGAACGAGTTTTTTCTTTGCGTGTATTTAAACTTAGTTTGCCGCATGGTTTGCTTCTGGTTGCTTATCATTCTGTCGCCTATCCACTCGGGTTTCTATCAATTTCCTACTACATAGCCGATCAGCTGTGTCATGGATTCCCACTGGCTCGAAGCACTTCGAAAACTTATCAGGTTGTAACAGTGCCATTGCTAGATCATATTCCGAGAAATTAGGAAAACCAAACCCCAAAGACTGATAATTCTCCACCATAACAATACGAGCTTTCACGCAGCGATTAATATAAAATAAAAATAAATTAATAAGAAATAGGGGAAAGCTTCTTACACTCAGCTAGCTTTATTTTTTCCTCACTGGTTGGCAATTAAAGCATTTCCCATAGCAAACTCTTCGATAGTGTCACCTTTTCTAAGTGAGGTGACAGTTGTCAAAACAAATATAAGATGGTCTGAGCAGGTATCGAACCGACGTTCTCATATATATAGGTCAACAAGACTCAAGAGCAATTTTCTTTTATAAATAAAAAACAACATTTTTCGAAATATGGAATTTTTCACAATAACCGGTAAATACACACCGCGACTCCTCTGTCAACACAAGATGCACGTATCAACATTTTTCAGGATTTTTTGTCATAGTTCGGGATGTATATCAATTATAACGCTTATGATTTCATTATTCAAATCCGGAATCGTCTTGAGCTTATTGGCATATACCATTCTTTTTATGTTGTCCCAGAAAAAAGTCCAATAGTGTCAAATCGGAAGATCTCGGCGTCCATTCGACCTCGTTGTTTCGTGAGATTATTCGTCCCGGAAACTTCGTTCACAATAGGGTTATTGTTTCATGCACTGTGTGGCAAGTGGCACTGTCCTGTTGCCACCCCCCCCCCCCCCCCGCCCACAGCGAGATTAGAACGTCGGTTTTCCGACTTGAGAATGATAATGCCGCTGGTGCGGATGACCTACCCGCTGAACTTTTTAAGGTAGGTGGCGAAGGACTGCTAGCCCACATGCATCGACTTATATTCGGTATATGGCTGGGAGAATATATGCCTGACGATAGGAGTCTTAGTGTATTATGTCCTGTGTTCAAAAAGGGTAATCTGTGTGTCTTTTCCAACTTTCGCGATATCAGTCTATTATCCATCCCCTAAAAGGTCTTGTCGAGCGTATTATGTGATAGACTAAATCCAATTGTTGAAAACCTGATTGGACTTTATCAGTGTGATTTTAGACCAGGTAAGTCCACCACTGACCAAATATTCACGCTACGCCGAATCCTGGAAAGACCCACGAAAAGCAAATCGATACATACCACCTTTTTGTCGATAACAAAGCTGCTTTCGATAGCCCTATACGGGGAAAATTGTACGAAGCTATGTCTGAACTTGGGATTCCGGCAAAACTGATCCGCCTCTGTAGAATGACGCTAGCCAACACCAAATCAGCAGTGACGGTGGGGAAAGACCTCAACGAACCATTTTAAACCAAGCGAGGACTCAGACAAGGCGACACACTGTCGTACAATCTCTTAAACATCTTAATGGATATAATAATGAGCAAAGTTGCATTAAATTGGAACAAGATCATTAACATGAAAAGCCATATGCTGCTGGCGTATGATGACGACATAGACATCATTGGGCGAAATTTGCGAGAGGTTACTGGAGTATTTTCAAGAATCGTCGGAAGGGAATCAGCGAAGGTGGGTCTTGCTGTTAATGAGGGCAAGTTAAAATTGATGGTGTCAACGTCTAGAGAAACCTCCCGACACTTGAATGTTGACAACTGAATTAATTTAAAAGTACTTGATTAATTTGTCTACATTGGATCCGCCGAGAACAAGGACAACAACGTCAGCCTGGAGATAAATAGGAGAATTGTGCTTGCAAAAAGATGATATTTTGGGTTCAACAAGTAGTTTAGGAACAAATCTCTCTCTGGACAGACAAAGGTCCAGCTATATCAGACTCTTATTTTACCTGTGTTCACATATGGCTCGGAAACTTGGGTCATATTGGGACTCAAGTATACGAGAGAAAAATTCTCAGCAAAATATATGGTCCTGTTGGGGAAAACGGCGAGCACCGACATCGCTGGAACCAAGAGCTATGTAATTTATATTTTGACGTGGACATAGCTAGGCGGATCAAATTAGGCCAATTGCGTTGGCTAGGCCATATTATCAGAATGCATGAAGATGAACCAGCGCGAAAAGTTTTCGACAACGTACCCAATGGAAGTGGAATAGATGACGACCAAGACTCCGCTGGAAAGACCAGGCAGAAGAATCTCGCGTATCCTTGGTGTTACCAACTGGTGAGAAAAGGCGAAGGACTTTACGTGAAAGTAATAAAACGTGACAATTTTTTCCGTTTTGGATTAAAAAAACAATTAAATTTTTTGTCAAAAAATTATTTTTTCTCATCATAAATTTATTTATAACTGCAAAACTGTTGAGTATGTCGAGAAAAAGCATATGAATAGATTAAACAAAATCTAATTCTTAATTTTTCCCAATTTGTTTCAGCAAAATCGAACAAGTCGTTTTCGAGTTATGTCAAACAAATTGTTTCCCAAAAATTTATAACTAAGCGAACAAACGTCGAGATAAGGAAAAAATATAAAACGTCATAAAAAATAAGTTCGACCTGAGAATGCCAAACCCTTTGGAGGTTTTACTACTGACCTAGTACCTTCACCCTGACTTGAAATTTCTCACCCCCCCGACAATGACCACCAAAATGTTCCATAGTTCTATCTAAATTAACCATTGCCCCACCGGAGGCTTCCCAAACCTCTTATTAGTTAAACAAATTACCAAGATTAATTTTCAAAAGTCATAAATCTTTTAATTTAATCTCTAGGATTTCTATATATTGACTCAGCATATAATAAAATTGATCTAAGCGATTTACAAATATGGTGATGGTGTGTGTAATTATTTTTTGAGCTGCTTCGCATTCCACCATATATTCAAATAACTTGCAAAAATAAAAAAAAAAGAGAAATCAAAGAATCCGTTTACAACATTTACTACGCAGAATTGTTTAATACTAACATTCAATACAAATTTCAATTGGCTTCCGTTTCCGCTGGTTACCATGTTAATAGTGTTCTGTTCTGTAATTTCACTTCACCTTCTTCGAGGGCTTCATGGCACTTTTTCGATTGTATAAAAATGAATGGAAAGAAAATGAAATTGTTGTACACGGAAATGTAAAACAATTTACATGCAAAAAAAATGTACCTTGGTAATGGCGAATAAATCGCTGCTGTAGTTTAAAACAAATTTCAGGCAAATTAAGTTGCAATTTGTTAATGGCGCAGCAAAAGTTGCAGTAGTACAGAAAAGGATGTGATAATTCTGTAAAATGTTTGAATTGATTCCAAAAATATCGATTTTTGAAAACAAATTTGAATTTGGACTAACATAACTTCTTTGCTTGAAAAGCGTTCTATGAATATAATACACAGTTGGATATTTTTCAATTTCACAGGTAAGTTTTGTTGCCACCCAACTGAACATAAAGAGGATAGTGATATTTTAATGAACAAAATGTGATTTGTTTGTCCCTTAGAGTTAATAACTATTTTTTTGTCAACAAATTTAAAAACCTAAGTACGCAGCTAACTGGGGTTGCTACCAGCGCATTGAGGTTATCACGATTGAATTTAGTCCCCACAACTGCTATATAGATGCTGCTGTTCAAATGATCGAGAAGATAATTTTGATTGGTATGAATTCATTTATTCCGACGAAAATTATTTCCGTTAAAGTAGCGGAAAAAAATTGGAGTTACCAGACATGCAAGAATGCTGTCAGATCCAAAGAGACTGGCGTTCTAACAAAAATGGTAATACTGAACTGCTACGCAAACAGGCAAGATCCAAGTGTGCCAAAATACCTCGACGCGAAAAGTTTCTTCACGAACATCGTATTCGTTCTGAAGTCCTTTCTTTCTTTCGAGGAATAAACGATAGTTCTTTCTCTATCCCAACTCACCTTAAAGGTGACATAACATTCACTGAACCGGTCGATAAAGCTAACCTCCTGGCTGAAATGTTTCTTGCCGGATAGCAATCAACCACTCCCCGTGATCAATTACGTGTCTTGTTCCATGCCCAAATATTTTTTCGAACGCCAGGAATTTAGAAGGTTCTTGAGAATCTCGTAGTAAATAAATCCCCGGGCCCGAATCGCATATCAGCACTGGTCTTGAGTAGGTGCTCTTCAACGCTGGCACATCCAATGCGCAATCTTTTCAACCTTACATATCGTGCGGAAGTCTTCCCGGCGCGTTGGAAGATTGCTAATGTCCAGCCAATCCCTAAGAAAGGTGATGCAAGTGACCCTGGAAATTACCGCACAATTGCAATTTGTTCTGTTCTCTCGAAGGTTATGGAGAGCATGGTTAACCACCATCTTGTGAAATATATTGAGTCCAACGACCTTTTTAATGATCGGCAGTATGGCTTCCGTAGAATGAGATCTACTGGAGACATGATGCCATTCCTTTCGGAACAGTGGAGTCGATCCATCCACCGGCTGGGTGAGAGTAAGGTAATGGCTCTTGATATTTCCAAGGCCTTTGACAGAGTACGGCAGGATGTACTCTTGTCAAAGCTCGCTGCTTTTGGTGTCATTGATAACTTCACTCGATTTACATTGAGTTTTCTCAGAGATCGCACTATACGAGTTGTTGTAGATGGGGTTTCATCCAACGAGCATAAATTGAGTGCAGGTGTACCACAGGGCTCTGTTCTTTCTTCTTCTCTTTTTCTTATTTTCATTGATGATCTCATGGGTCAGACTGTGAATCCAATCTACTCTTTTGCGGATGACAGTAATCTCTGGTATTCTTATTAATTCGACCGTAGGCCAAGTCTTCAAGCGATTGAAGTCAAACGCCGGACGATAAATGAAACACTCGGCCGGGATCTGATGTCCATTGTTGAATGGGGTCGAATGAATAGAGTAGATTTTAATGCTGGTAAGACCCAGTATTGTTTGTTGACGCATAAGCGGGTTGCTGACCCAGGTGTATCGTCATTGTCTACGGACGGTATGGATATTGACGAATCAGATTTCACCCCATCTGATCTTCTCAATATCTACACCATCAGGCCAAAATTGGAATATAACTCCCATATATGGGAAGGTGCTCCTAGGAACTCTTTGGAGCTTCTCGACCATGTCCACATGAGAGCCTCTCTTGAGCATCGTCGAAATGTGGGTTGCGTGTCGCTGTTCTATCGACGGTATGTGTTCCTTGGACATCCGTCAACTTATGCCGGACGTGAGGCTATTTAGCCGAAGTACGCGGCTTTCCAGAAACTTCCATCCGTTTTTTATCGAGTGGCCGATTGACCGCACTACACACTATAAAGGAAATTCGTTCTTCAGCCGTACAGTCCGTATGTGGAATATACTTCCGGCTAGTGTATTTCCCACCAATTGTGACATACAGGCATTCAAGGCAAATGTCAACAGACACTACTGCCGCTTTCCACCCTCCACTACCTCAATTCCTTCGCCAACACAATGCACTGCATTTATAGGGGGCATCCGCTGAGTGTTGGTTTGATAATAAGAAAAAATATTTGGTTGAAGCAATCTCGATTCATGAAGCAATTTTTTATATTCGTTATATCAACTAAATTTTCTTTAATTTCGGTTGCAACAACCAAATTTAGAAATAATTCGGATGCAGCAACTGAAGTTGGAATCAAATTCAATCAAGCAAGTCGGTTGTAACAACCGAATTGGGCGTAAATTCGGTTGTTGTAACCAAATATCTTATGAATTTTGTTGGGGCGGCCGCATTAATTTTCAATTTGTGTACCACAAAATAATTCTATACATTTGAAACTTGACGTTTAAAATTCTAAAACTAAAAATATTAAAACGTTAATGTACACTTCTTCCCAAGGGGTTTCGATGAGACATCTGATCAAGTTAGTATTTGGAGAACAAATAGAGAATGTGCTATCAAAGAAGACTCGGTGATAGGGACTGGGTTGCGTGGTGTGATTTTCAAACTTCTGCTGCCGAGTGTCAAGCCAAAGGTACAAAACACACAACTGGGAGTACATTTTTCCAACTCAATTGATTAAAAAAAAAAGGGATATTCAGTGAAAAAAATCAAAATATAATGAAGTGTTAGAGTAAAGTTATTTGCGTAGATCCCAATTATCACGAAAATTGCTAAAATTAAAGATTGCTCTCATTCTCTATATGTTTTTCTCGTAGGTCTCGGAACTCGTTAGTACAAAAAGCAGCTAGTGCATACTCTTATAATATTAGTCGGTGCTTCTTCCTAGTAAGCTTATTAAGGCAGTATAAACCCCAACCTGCAAATGCAATCGTAATTTCACATTAATATAGGACGCCATACGAATGGGAGGCCTGGACATTTCCATACACTTGCAAGACATGCTCGCTGACCTACAGAGGTACGAGGGCGGATCAATAAGTTCCCGACCTTTTTCAATCAAACACAGTTTTTTTTTGCAAAAAAAAATTATTTTTTAACATAATCTCATTTGTGTCCCTTCCAAAAAATAGGATTTTTCGAGATCCATAAAATAGGCATTTGTTTGATCAATAATTTCATCGGTGGAACTAAATCTCTTTCCACCGAACCATTTCTTAAGGTTTGGAAATAAGAAATAGTCACTGGGGGCTAAATCCGGAGAATATGGCGGATGAGGTACCAATTCGTAGCTCAATTCATGGAATTTTGCCATTGAGACTACACACGAGTGCACCCGTGCATTTACGGTCAATTGAGATCAATCGCGGAACCCATCTTGCAGACAGCTTTCTTAAACCCAACTGATCATTTAAAATCGAAACTACACTGTCATATGAAATGCTTATGGCATCAACAATTTCACGCACTTTTACTCTTCGATCGGCCAACACCAAGTCGTGGATTTTTTCGACATTTTCGGGTGTATTGACCTCAATTGGCCGTCCAGAACGTTCAGCGTCATTTGAACTTGTGCGACCACAACGAAAGTCAGTCAACCACTTGTTTACCATTGAAATCTACACATACAATTGTCATTTCAAATTAACATACTCAAAATAATGTTATAAAAGATTTGACCATCAGGTGATTCCCATTTGAAATTTTGTATATTTCTGTAGTGAAATTTCATTCCGCCCATAATCAGTTGCTGGCGAGTACAGAAATCTATTAGCCTGCCACCATTGTCATTGTCAAAACATAGTGTTTACCCTTCAATATTACACGTTGGAGACACAAAGCTTAAAATATTATAACATACATATGTGTTTGTGATCCAAATATATATGTGTTCGTGATACAAATACATATATGTTTGTTGCACTGTTTATACTCTCTCGAGAGCAAAAGAATAAAAGAGGGACAAAGATAGATTATTCACCGTCGTACTTATGAGTGTGTGTATTATTATTTCACTCAGTGGTTCATAAATATTCCAGAATGTGTGAGTTAAGCATGAAACCCATAGACGACGACAGGCTATCGACCACAACCTGTCAAAAATAAAATACATTCGTTTATATGCAAGTGAATATTTTAACGACGGCAAGGCGACACGACTGCAGGTTGTTATCTATGCTACTTATGTAGCTGTAGTTGAATTAAACTAATTTCTATTTGTGTGGGCGACAATCAACAGGTTAGAGCTGTCAATGCCTGAAGTGGCACCACTGACAGTATAATCAACTGTTTTCACAATTTTTGTTATGTTTGTAATAATATTTATTAAATATTCTCCATACATTTTATTTTCTTCTAACACAAATAACACAATAACACAAACGACAACATTACAGATCAGCTGTTTACTTTGCAGTTGCCGTCTTGAAAATAATTCAGTAGCTGACACACGTATACATTTGCAGTCAGCGGCATTTGTAGTCGTGTGTTCACATAGCCTTTCGTCGTCTATGTGTTTCATGCTTTAATTGCAGATTCAGTGAGTGATTCACGGTAAAACACTGTATTTTTTTGATGGTTGGATGCAAATATAACGTGTGTTTGGAGTTTGTCAAACAAACACACAATATTATTATATATATGTTGGAGACAGATGTGCGTTTGTAGAAATGCTGGTACCTGCCTTGACGGCCTAAACCCACAGTGCTCCAAACACTGGGTGGATATAAGGCGTCTACCAACGCCCCCACATGCAAGCATGTGAGTACCAATTTAGGCACCATGTATTTGGACATGGTGCCCCCCTTGGTTAGGAGCGGAGCCTATCTAAAACTCCTTCCGTTCTATGGGTCACGGCACCCGGTTGCAATGCAACTCCACATCGAGCCGAAACTCTCCCCGCGATTTGGGTACAAACCACAGCCACCACGTGCCTCCCCGAAGGGCCACACCACAGTCAGGATGGAACCGAAGTTCCATGGGCTCCTGACTCCCGTGGTACCAGAATTAGGTCTCTGGTCAGACCTCGTAGCCGAAACTACTACCAGTTGAACCCCAAACGGTTCGGGGACTGGTGACCCCACAACACAAACATACAACAAATCTAACTACAAACATACACAAACATACAACAAATCTAACTACAAACATACACACATATCTACCACACACACACACACACACTCATTCATACACACACTCACCCATTCACACATTACATCCGCTCCCTCCTTCTACCAAACACAACACGAGCAAACACACTAATCCTGTCCATCGTACGTCTATCCGTCAACGTCCTACTAACGTCCAAGTCCGTCCCAGTATACGTAACCCCCATAGCGTCCAAGTCTCTAATGTCGTCATAGAAATGACAGTCCGTCAGTACATGTCGCCAGTCCTCCGGTCCATTCCCACAGTCACAGTCAGCGGTCTCCGTCAGGCATCTCTTATGCAAGAAAGCATTAAGAGAGCCATGTCCCGTCAGTAAGTATCCCAGACTCTAGCCGAAGCCAAAGTCTGGTCTGTCCCGTACAAAAGTCACGTCCTGAATAAAAGCGTACGTCACCCTACCTTTGTCACTGTCAGTCCATCTTCTCTGCCACACGGATGTAAGATGCTTCGCAAGGAGCAACTTAATCCGTGCCACGTCACCATCTGCTACATCAGCAGCAGACAGCCACTCTCCTTCCTCCAACGGCAACCTCTTCCGAACTTTGTACAGCACAGTACGCCTCACGACCTCCAAGTCAAGGGGAGGCACGCCCAACAAAACCTGCAGAGCGTCCGTCGAGACGGTACGGCAGACCGGCATACACGCGAGCATCGCAATCCTCTGGCAAGAGAGAAGTTTCTCCCTGCCGACCACAGACCTGGCTGTACCGCACCATAGTGAACATGGTTAAATAAAAAACCATAAATGGTGAAAGATAAGTGGTGTATTTGAAAGTAAAGGGGAATTTTGTAGATAGCGCCGGGGTGGTGGCTATGAGCATAGATACATAAAAAACCATAGATGGTGAAAGATAAGTGGTGGATTTGAAAGTAATCGAAAATTGGCGCCTGTGAGGTGGATAAGGGCCTGTGAGGTGGATAAGGGCAAATTTCCCTGGAATCAAAAACTATTAAAAAACCTATATAACCATGTTTTGACTTTGACTTTTGTATTGTGAACAAATATCAAAAGGATATGCTTTCTAATATTTATGTTCTATATTCGAATTTAAACAGCAGAATCGAAATAAAATTGATGTTGTTTTTATGAATGAAATAAGCAAATGAATCACATATGGTTTTTATTTATCTGTGTGAAAAAGCACTCAAAAATCGTTTTTATTTCGATTCTGGTTTTTTAATTTGAAAATAAAATTTAGACAATAGAAAAATATATGGTTTTTGATATTTTTTGAAGGAAAAAAAAGAATGGTTAAATAGTTTTTCCTATAGTTTTTGTTTTCAAGGAAATTTACCCATTTTCTCCATTGCTGCGCCATCTAGAACATTTTCCCTTTCAAATCCACCACTTGTGTTTCACCATCTACTTGTATGGTATTTCTATTATCTTTGATAGTTACGAGAGGTTTTAGAGACGATTTATCATACAAAAAATGTCTCTCAGATCTCACAGAACTTTTTATGAATGAAATTTATGTATAAATTTAGCATTTCTCTAAAACTGGTGAAATTAGTATTATGTTCTGAAAGGCTTTAGCCCCCTTTCCGGCGAAAACATATATATTATTCACCACAAATTACTGGGGTTTGCGCAACTAAATGTTTTTAACACACACCTTTGGCCCATCTAACAGAAATTGGAGGATGTCGTGTATAGATCTAAATATTTCCTCTTAAATATTTGTATTCAATGCATAACCTGATTAAAACATTGACTGTTTGACAAAACATGCAAACAATGACGTAGCCAGGATCTCGACAAGGGACATAGGTACACAGAAAAAACTTTAACTGATATATATGGGCAGGCGGTAATTTGAAGGCAACCAATTACTTATATACCAGATTTTGTTTAATTCGATTAAGATCCGATCCATAGATGAAGCTTTGAAGCTAAATTTGTATATGTAGTTCAAAACCGGGACCAATAAAAGGGATCAATAGGATGCGCTTCTTGCCCAATCAAATGCTATTTCGTTGAAATTGGTTTGTCTTTGCTAGTTGAACTTTGATCACAAAAATACGTGGACAAACGGCAAGGCCAAAATCGATCAGAAAATTAATGATCTTACATTGTTCTGTGTTGCAACAACCAGCAATAACACGTAGTACCCTGTTAGTACAATATGTGGGAAAGTGTAAAATTTGCTTTCTTTCCAGTTCTAGGTAGAGGCAGCTACCTGTCTTGCTACCCCCTGGCTACATTTATGCATGCAAAGCTCTGTACCTTCTCTACCCCCGACGATATGAAGTTAACCGCTCAAAATTATTGAAAAGTTTTGTTTTCAATTTAATAAATATCTATGATATTAAATTTTTCCAAAAACATGGATTCTAACAACTACCAAACAACTTCTCTAAGTTAAAGTTAATGAATAAAGTTTCCAGAGTTGGTTTTCAGAAAATTCATCTTTCTCAGCGGCAGGTAACTACTTAAGGTCATATGTAATTTGTTTGTGCTTAGTGTTCAGAATTTTCATGAAAACTCAGATATATTGCAAAAACATGTACACACAAATTTTACAACAAAACAAAAACATGCAGTTTCAGTTTGAAATTTTGGTTTTGCACAATAGAAAAGAAACATTATTAGTTCAAAAATATGTTGGAAATTGAATTCTCAAAACTTGTACGACAAATTTTATGAACTGTTATTCATAGAAACTATGATTATGTAAATGGGAGTGCATTGTGTTTGACGTTATTTTGATAAATTGGTATTGTCTGAAACATTTTTTAAATAAAATAAAAATAGTTAATACTGGTTAAATTAACAGTGGAATGTTAATGGACAGTCTGTGGTATGTTTAGCTTACATTTGTATGTCAGAGCACAGTTTGTGGTGAGTTAGGTTAACATTTGAAAGCAAACAGAAAAGATGGTAAAAATACCATAGATGATTCATTTGTTTATTCACCATTTTCACTAGAGGCATCTGCAGGGAAATTTTCCTATTTCCACCAGTGCTGCGCCATCTAGAAAATTTCCATTGACTTAACCGCATGTGATAAATAAAAAAACCATAAATGGTGAAACACAGGTGGTGGATTTGAAAGGAAAGAGAAATTTTCTAGATGGCGCCGGAATGCTAGATATGTGCAAATTTCGTAGAAACAAAAACTATTGAAAACCTATTTAACCATGCGTTTTTACCTTTTGTATTGTCAACAAATATCAAAAGCGGTATGCTTTTCTATTATTTACATTCTATTTTCCGATTTAAACAACAGAATCGAAATAAAAATATTTTTGAGTGCTTTTTCGTCGATTCTGTTGTTTAAAAAAATATAGATAATATAAAGCATATCGCGTTTTATATCTGTTTATAATACTAATGAAATCAAAGCACGGTTAAAAAATTATATGGCGATTACAATGCTAAACATACAGCATGGTGCTCTCATCGTATAACTCCGAAGGGATGGCAACTACTCTTGTTAGTTTACCATCTCTCTCTGACCATCACTTCCCCAAATTCTCCCACATATTGGCCAACAGATATTAACAAAATTTTTTTGTATATTTATTTAGCATGCATGCTATTATTTGTAAAATTTTATAACATTATTATTATAATGGATTTTAATACATTAAAACTTTTGTTTTACATATGACATAATGCTACGTTTAAATATAAATAAATTATTTTCACATTTTAAATTTTCTGGCATTTCATTAAATAATTTAAGACCATTGTAAAATAACAAATTTTGACAAAAATTGGTTGAACTAAAATTTAATCTGAAATCATTTTCGTTGCGCAAATAATAGGGTTGAACATCAGATACGTAAACTAAATATCTTCTAATGTATTCTGGCAATAATTCCTGTTTAATTTTGAAAATAAAAATTAAAGCATTCATCACAAGTCGTTGGTTTACAGAAAGCCACTGCAATCTTGTTAGCATTTCTCTAATATGAAGTTTAATATTTTGAAGTTTTTGGAGTCTTGCCTTCATAGTTTGGCTTCGCAGAAATAATAACGTTGAACAGTATTCAAAATGAGGTTTGATTGTTGTGTTGTAAATTGTTATGGCTGTTGTAGTTGATAATTTGTAACGTATTCTTCTTAAAAATCCAATTTTCTTAGATATTTTTTTGCAAATATAGTCGAAGTGTAAATCAAATTTTAATTTATTGTCTATAAGAATACCCAAATATTTAATTTCTTTCACGATTTCTATCGGATCTCCCTCGATATAAATATTTTCCGTAGTATTTCCGTTTAATATTATAGCTTTCGTTTTACTAGTGTTGATTTTAAGTTTATTAATTTTTAGATATTTCTCAATATTTTTCATTTCTTCATTTAAGTTTTGCACACATTCATCCGCATCCTTTCCGCAAATATATACGAGAGCATCATCAGCAAACATGCGAACTTTCGACTTACTTAAAACGTTTCGCATATCGTTTATGTATATTAAAAATAGTAATGTTCCCAGAACTGTATATCGAAAAACATGTCTCCCGAATCTCATAAGTTCTGTACACTACCTGATTTGTCGTCAGATCACACATCTAGCTTAAAATAAAAAAATGGTGTCCCATAACATCCTATGAAGGGATTGGCGAGAGCTTCTCACAATCAGTGAGATGTGCGATTTCTAGTTTTTACACACACTGATTCGGATCTACAGTTTTACACCGGTTCCGAACGGTATTTGAGAAGATTTTTCATGGCAAAGTACTAGATAGTGTCGCCATCACTAAGCGAGGTGACCGTCGTTGAAAGAAATGTAAGGTGGTCTGAGTAGGGATCGAACCCACGTTCTCATTTACAAGAGCCGCGCACACTAGCCATTGCACCACCGACGGCCACACTTCATCTGGCTTATTGACAGTAAATTGTACACTAAATCTCATTGAATTTCAATGTAAGCTTCCCACTAGAAGAACAAATTCGTAACACTGTGTGTAATTTTTTAAGTCATGGCAAAATAACCATATACGGACACCACTACGTGATAAAAGACTAAAAAAAAAGACCCGTGTTTCCCAATTTTTCCCAAAGTCATGCACTTTTTTTTTATGGGCCGCCAAAGATTTGGGGCCTCGGTATCATTTTCGTAAAAATGTGATCATTTTCTCAGGATCATATCTTGCAAACCGTTCAGAATTTCGATTTACTCTCTGAGGCAAAGTTGTAGCTCTTGTCATAAAGAACATACAAAATCAAAAAAACTTCACCTTCCAGATCAAAATTATTAAGAGCTTTGAACGATAAAATGAAAATACAGATTTTATTTTTTAAAGAGTATGTCATCCAGATAACCGTTGACATTCGTCGCCTGGCCTCGAGAATTTTCGAAAAAAATGGTCCAATGATCTCATGCGACAAACAGTTACCCTGGGGCAATGTTGCCCCCCAGGCACACCAAACAGTTACCGTGGGGCAATGCAATGGTTTTTGATATTTCATTCGAGGGTTGCGATTTCTTGGAGACCAGTAACGGCGGGTTTTCTTGTTGTCGTGACCATTTAAGTGAAAATGTGCCTTGTCGCTCCGAAAAATGGGATTTACACTTCGAAACGCTCCAATATAGTTTCACAAAATTTTTTGCGTAAATCAGTCACTTACTTTCAGTCTTTCAGTTCTTGAACGATTTGAATTTTAAAATTTCATGAATAATCCCTCTTGGAAGTCCCAGTGAGGCTGCTCTTTTCCGTATTGAAAGTCGCGGATTTTCACGTAAACTGCTTTCAACCAGTTCAATGATTTCGGGAGTCCTTAAAGATCGACTGGGCCCTGGCCGTGTAACATTCATTGCCGAAGCAGTTGCGCAGAACCTCTGCACCCACGAACGAATTAAATTTACACTCGGTCCATCACTTATTCGCCGAATACCGAACTTTAAACAAAATTGTCGACGAGGAATTACGTAAGAATCATTACTCTTAAAAAATGTTTCCACAGCGAATCTTCAAAAAAGTAAGGCCCAATCACGCCGCCTGACGAACATCCGCACCATACAGTTGCTCGTTGTGCGTACATTTGTTTCTCATGGATTGCATGAGGATTTCCTTAGCCCCAAATTCGACAACTTGTGTATTATCGACGCCATTCCGACGGAAATACGCTTCATCGGAGAATATGATTTTTTTTTTTGAAAAATTGACATTGCTCCATTACCCATTGAGCGAATCGCCGACGCTTTACATGGTCTGCTGGTTTGAGTTCCTGGGTAAGCTGAATTTTGTACGCATGAAGTTGGACATCTTTTGTCAAAATTCGCTGCGTAGTGCTTCGTGAAATTTGAAGTTGTTGAGAACGATGCCGAATTGATGTTTTCAGCGACACTCTCGTTTACAGCAGCAATGTTTTCAAGAGACCGACCAGTACTTTGACGCACAGGAGTCTTACTGTCCATAACCGACCCAGTTACTTCAAATTTTTTGACCACTGTTTTAAGATTTGACACATTAGTTACACATTCTCGACTAAAAATTCTTCGAAGTTTGCGAGCGGTCTCAGCATAACTTTCCAAATTTTTGTAATAAGTTTTCACAATTATATCGCGTTGTTTTTCCTCAAAGCGCTCCACTTTTAATAATCGGAATAAATATATGTGACAGCTGCCAAATTTCAAAGTTGCCGCTGGCACAAAGAAAAGAATAAATTTAAAAAGAGACACCCTTTACCATAGAAGAATCATTCGCTTATTCACCATTTTCACCAGAGGCACATGGTGTCCCGTACGACCATTTTTCACTTGAATGCTACGAAAACGCTCACAAAAAATTGAAAATAAAAAACAGACAATTGAAAGGCAGATCGCTTTTGATTTTTTTGACAATCCAAAAGGTAAGCTTAAATATTGTTTTTAATAGATTTGGTTTCCAGGGAAATTTGCCTATTCCCACGATTTCTGCGCCATCTAGGAATGGCGTTCAAATCCACCACATATATTTCGCCATCATGGGGATTTCTATATTCTTTGTTCAACGTGACCAACCGTTCGTTCGCTGGTGTATACTTTTGGTGAATTTGGGTTTATTGGAGATTCAAGACGTACCCTAGATCCATGAACTACCAGCTCGATTGAAAATGTATATGTTGTAAGACATAGCATCGCCAAAATGGATGCACAAGTAGAGAAGAAATAAAACACCCACCCCAATGTGGCAACCCACGTAGAAGTGAATCAAAAAGTCGACGCGATTCACTCAAACGCATTTCTCTCTCTCGTCATAACTTGATTATTTCATACTTTTTACATACTTTACTTTATGTAATTTGATATAAACCGTCGGTGGTAGAATGGTAGTGTGCGCGGCTCTTGTGCATGAGGACGTGGGTTCGATCCCTACTCTGACCACCTTAAATTTCTTTCGACGGAGGTCACCTCGCTTAGTGATGGCGACACTATCGAGTATTTTGCCATGAAAAAGCTTCTCAAAATACCGTTCGGAACCGGTGTAAAACTGTAGGTCCCAATCAGTGAGTGTAAAACTAGAACGCGCACAGCTCGCTGGTTGTGAGAAGCTCTCCCTAATCCCCTCGTGGGATGTAACGGGACACCATTTATTTATTTTTATATAAACATGGTTGGAATTTCTATAGTTAGATACTGTAACATTATCCGAAAACTGCTCGTGTATTAAAATAATCAACGAAGAGCGTAAGAGCGAGAGCAGAGAAACAAGGCACTCGTTTCTGTGTTCTCTTCTACGAATGTTGCCACATTGCGATGGTTTTTTCTTCTCTACTTGTACATTTTCTTTGGCATCGCATAATAGCCAGACACATCAACGATTATATGTTGTGCCCAGTTGTAGCTTCCAAATCGTACCTTTGGATATATTTTAAGACGGATTTGCCATTTTTCCCGTATAAAGCGCAGCTAGTCCAAAATCTAAATTATTTTTGTGTTCGAGAGTAGGGCTCTCATTTAACCGATATTAATTTTCATACATAATGCAAAATATCATCAACTAAACTTTCTTTGACGGCGACTCTGTCGAGTATCTAGCCATGAAAAAGCTTCTCAAATTACCGTTCGGAATCGGTGTAAAACTGTATGTCCCAATCAGTGAGTGAAAACTGGAAAGCGCACAGGTCAGTGATTGTGAGAAGTTCTGCCCAGTCCCTCCATGGGATGTAATGGGAAACCATTTATTTATTTATTTAAACTTTCTTTTAAAATCTAACTTGTTTTTCTTTCAATACTGTATTTCATTCAATACTTATTTAAAAAGTAACGTAATTTTGTCTCAATATAAAATATTTAACCACATTTTAGAGTCGGTTTTGGAAATTCGTGATTAAGGGGTTTTTTTTTTTTGCCGCATCCTACAAAACTACATCACACAAATATTCTGCAAACCAAATTAAATTTAAAAACAAAACAAATTAAATATTCTATGTTTCCGTTTAACCAGATGTTTCATTGGCATTTTTCACATTCTATACGTGGATGTTTAATAACATTTCAACATTTAATACATCACAGTAATGCCGCAATGCATTGCTCGCCATGGCTAATGTGCAACGCGGTTTTGCAATCGCATTTGAAATTAAAAATTAACATTTAACCTATGAATTTAAAAAAATATTCAATGTTTTCGATTTTTCATAGGCAATTTAGAATTAGAAGGACACTCACCTAAAATTCCACCAAACAATATTATGTAATCTGAAAGGAAGAATGATGGTAAATTACACGAATTTGATGTATCACATAATGTCATGATTACTGGGAATGCGATGTGATAATGGTGGAAAATAACAAACATTTAATATCTATATTTTTTTGAAAATTGCAGTTTTTGCTCTATATAATTTGAAATTTTAAAATAATTATAATTTAGAAAATGTTTCAGTGAATGAATGGTTGCAACCGAATTGGTACTAAATTCGATTGATGCAACCTAATGTATTTCATAAATTACAATTCGTTTGTTATGGAACAGTTTATGGAACAGTTGCTTAAAAGAATTTATATTATTGGAAAGTCACTTGTCACCGCCTAACCTCTAATTCAGTTGTTATGATTCCTAATGAAGTTGTGATAGCATACAAACTCGGTGACGACCTTGTCCTTAATCGATTTTTTCTGGGGATGTAGAAGAATAAATGCGACCAACTGTATTAAATTTTAAAACCGTGAGCTAAAAGAGTTACTACAATCGATTTGGAATCATTCGCTTTTCCTTGTCTACAAAAGGTGAATAAATTTCTATCCATTTGTGGTTCAAGCAACATCACTATTTGAGTTCACAGCTTTCATGTGACTACGAATGTGCAAGTAATTGTTTCCATAGTAATCAAATCACTGGATCCATTGAATGTCGGGCAAATCAGTCTGCTAATTGAAATGCAACATGGATTCTTGGAAAAGATGAACTAATATTTATTGTAGAGGTTTTGAATTGCAAAATGTTTGTGTCATGATATACATATGTCATATGATTGCTGTGCAACAATCAACAAAAAAATTACCATCGATATGAATGATGAACTTAGAATTGCATACAATAAAAGAGTACAAAGGATTAACATATTCTGTTTAACTCGCTAGCGGCAAAGAAGATTATCAATCCTAAGTGTAGAGATATGATTCCGATAGAACAATATTACGAGACAAATGAAATTTAATATACAATATTTTAGTTGTCTTTGATCCGAGTTATTTTAAAGTAGTAATTTCATTTAAGGCTGACAGAACATGTTTTTGCCGGTTAGTGAAAAAAAATATAATGCCGCGAGTGGGATACGAACTAACATTGGCTGGATGATCGTTTCGATGTTTGTGAAGCATCATCTTCAGCAGTGTCAAGTTGCTGGATCTAGAGTTTTCAGTTGGATTTCTCAAATCAGATATACAATACTTGCATTATTATCCTGCCTAATTATTTGCTGCTGATATTCGACTGTTATTCCATTACGTTCAAAATAGTTTCAATATTTCGTTACACATGACATCGATATACATATTTACATATAAGTACATTAATATTTGTCACCAATTGATAAATCACTGAATCAAAGTGTTTGTCTACATCATTGGGGGAAAAGTACATCGTTTACATTGATACATGACGCGGAAGTAATGCACTGAATATGTATTAATCTTTAGGAAAGAACCAATTAGCTTTTTTTTCAAGTCCTACACTCAGAGAACTAATTGTTTGAAAAGAGGTTGCAGCAACCATAAATTCGTTTGTTACCACCGAATTGCGGTTGACACAAGCGAATTGAGGTTGCCACAACTGAAAGCAACCACGTTTCATAATTGGTTCGGTTGTGGCAACTAAATCTTCAAATATATTCTACTAAATTTTCTATAATTTCAGTTGCAGCAACCGAATTCGGAATTAGCACGGAATTCGATGTGTTAATCTTAGGAAACCGATTAGCCTTTTTTGCCACTTCCGACCCTTTTTTGAAGTCCTACAATCAGAGACCTATTTATTTGAATACAGGTTGCAGCAACCATAAATTCGTTTGTTACCACCGAATTGCGCTTGAATCAAAGGAAATACTAATTACCCTTAGAATTTGAAATGTACAATTAGAAATAAAGGGGTTTTCAACAGAGACGCTACAATAGTAAATCGATAGTGACAGCAAACGACGCCATATTTTTTCCCCCTTTTTTTTGAAATTTTTCTTCAGTAAGGTTTGCCATTTCATCATGGAAAGATATACGAGCCAACAACGAGTCGAAAGTATTAAAATTTACCACCGGAATTTGGAGTCAGTGGCCTCAACTTTAAGAGCGCTACGTCCAATTTATGGTCGTCGTAATCGTCCCACCAGATCAACAATTGAGCGTCTAGTGGAAAAATTTGAATCCACAGGCACAGTACAAAATGTTCCCATGCCAGCGAGACAAAGAAGTGCCCGTAGTGTCGACAATATTGCTGCCGCTGAGGCTTCAGTTCAAGAAAGCCCAAATGTGTCTCTCACACGTCGTTCTCAAGCGTTGGGCATCTCTGTGACGTCGTTGTGGCGAATTTTGTGAAAAGATCTTGGCCTACATCCTTACAAGATCAAATTGACGCAAGAACTGAAGCCGCTTGATCACCATAAGCGTCGTATGTTCGTGAATTGGGCTGAGCAACAACTTGAAAATGATTCGGATTTTCATCGGAAAATCATCTTCAGCGATGAGGCTCATTTCTGGCTGAATGGCTTCGTCAATAAGCAAAATATGCGTTATTGGTCAGACAGCAATCCACACGTAATCCATGAGTCATCATTGCATCCCGGAAAAATTACGGTTTGGGGCGGTTTATTGGCCGGCGGCGTCATTGGGCCGTACTTCTCCCGTGATGATCAAGACCGGCACATTATTGTGAATACGAATCGCTACCGCTATGGACTTGGAGGACATGTGGTTCCAACAGGAGGGCGCCACAATCAATTTATTGGAAACCAAGTTTGGTAAACGTGTTATCTCACGAAATGGCCCAGTCGATTGGCCGCCTCGGTCGTGTGATTTGACGCCGTCAGATTATTTCCTTTGGGGCTACGTCAAGTACTCGTATATTCAGTTAGCACAACTGAATCAATTGTGTAACGAGGTTATTTCAACTGAATTTCAGTAGTGGGGACAGAATTTAGTCGTGACAACCTCAATTCAGTTATAACAATTGTAATTCGGTTGCAACTGTTGAATATGCGGTTGCTCCAACCTCTGTTATGTGCATAAGCTTACGAGTAGCAAGACTTCGTCGCTACTACGAGTTACCATAACAGCAATTAAAATTGACTGTATGGTGCGGTTTACACGATGGCGGCATCATCGGTCCTTATTTCTTTCGAAATTAGCAAGGAGCTGCCGTTACTGTGAACGGAGAGACCTATCGAGCCATGATGACTGAAGTTTTGTTTCCACAAATTAATCAGCTAAACATCAACGACATTTAGTTCCAACAAGATGGCACAGCTTGCCATACAGCGCCTTTAACAATCGATTTATTGCAAAATCAATTTGGTGACAACTTTATTTCTGGAAGTTGTCCTGTTCACTGGCCGCGTCGTTTGTGCGATTTAACGCCTCAGGATTATTTTTTATGGTCCTATGTTAATTCATTGGTGTATGCCGAGAAAGAAGAAATTCTTTAACCATTGGAAGCCAATATTCAAGCTACCATTGACGCTATATGGCCAGATTTATTGGAAAAAGTAGTCAACAATTGGACTGATCGAATGGACCATGTAACTTGAACCCGCGGCGGACATAGGCCGGAAATCATATTTAAAAACTAAATGTTCTGAATTTATGTACCAGATTATAACAAAAAAAATGTTATTCCAACAACATTTCTGTCTTGTATTATCGTTTTAAGTTCCCATGCAGCTAACAAATTTACTCTTATTGACTGTATTCCAACCTCATGAGATCAGATTTCGTACACATATTAATTAAACAAACAAACATAATCCTCCAACTGGTTTCATGCTTCGCCTTTTTTCGCCAGTTGGTAACACCAAGCATACGGACGCATTCTTCGGCGTTATCTTTCCAGCGGAGTCTTGGCCGTCCTCTTTTCCTGCTTTCATCGGGTACGCTATCGAAAACCTATCACCGTGGCTCATCTTCATCCATTCTGATAACATGGCATAGACAACGCAATAGGTTTAATTTGATTCCCCTAGCTATGTCCACGTCAGAATACAGATGATATAGCTCTTGGTTCCAACGACGTAGCTACTCGCCGTTTTCTTTAACAGGACGATATATTTTACGGAGAATTTTTCTCCTGAATACTCCCAGGTGTTTTTCGTCCGCATGCGATACGAATATGACCCAAGTTTCGGCGCCATATGTCACGAGTGGTAAAATGAGAGTCTGGTATAGCTGGACTTTTGTCTGTCGAGAGAGGGCTTTGTTCTTAAACAGCTTGCTGAGCCCAAAATACCATTTATTTGCAAGCACAATTATCATATTTATCTCCAGGCTGATGTTGTTGCCCTTGTCCACGTCGGATCCAAGGTAGACAAATTCATTGACCACTTCAAAATTAAATCGAGTGGTTTCTCTAGTCGTTGATACCACCAATTTTGTCTTGTTCTCATTAACAGCAAGAACCACCTTCGCTGATTCTTGTTCGATTCGTGAAAATGCTCCAGGAACCTCTCACAAATTTCATCCAATGATGTCTATGTCGTCAGCATACGCCAGCAACATATGGCCTTTTATGTTAATGGTCTTTTTCGTATTTACTGTTGAAGAGATCGCACGAAAGTGTGTCGCCTTGTCTCAGTCCTCGCTTGGTAAATAATGGTTCAGTGAGGTCTTTCCCCACCTTCACTGCTGATTTGGTGTTGGTCAGCGTCATTCTACAGATGCGAATCAGTTTTGCCGGAATCACAATTTCAGATATAGCTTCGTACAATTTTCTGCGTATGAGGCTATCGGAAGCAGTTTTGTAATCGCCAAATAGATGGTATGTATCGATTTGCTTTACGTGGATCTTTTCAAGGGTTTGGAGTGAATATTTGGTCAGTCGTGGACTTGTCTGGTGTAAAACCACAGTTAAAAAACACGCGTTATAATAATTGTCTTTAAAGTTTTAAATGCAAGATTTGAAATTTATGGAAGTACGGAAACGAATTGAAAATGAATTCGATTGGACCAGCAGAATTCATGAGCAATACAGTTGAAGTAAACTAATTTTTATTTCATTTGTTGTTACCGTTGTTGTTTCAACCATTATTGAAACCGATTTGGTACCAAATTCGGTTGTTGCACCGAATTGATTCCAAAATCGCTTGTTGCAAGCAAAATTATGTAACATTTAGTTTATAGAATTAATATATATATTCAGTTTTCACAACCAAATAAATTATGAAACAAGGTTATTTCAACCGAATTTCAGTTGTAGGGACAAAATTCAGTTGTGACAACCTCAATTCAGTTATGGCAACTTTACTTCGGTGGCAACTGCCGTATTTCCGTTGGCACCTTAAAAGACCACCTTACAAATTTCTTTCGGCGGCGGTCACCTCGCATAGTGACGGCGACACTATCGAAAAAGCTTCTCAAAATAACGGGTTTTTCAATAAGAGCGCTACAAAAGTTTTTTTTAAATAAAACAAAACCGGTTTTAGATACCAATGAAATTCTTTATTCCTGTGAAAGTACGTTCGATGCCATTATGTATGGAACTCGATTTCTTTTGCATGGCCGCCACGGGCACGCTTGCAGAAGTCCAGACGCTGAACCCAATTTTCGACGGTTTTCAAGCATAAATCGGCCGATACTGCTGCAATTTCACGTTCGATATTCCTACGAAGTTCATCAATCGCCGCTGGCTTGTTGGCATAGAACAAAGACTTGACGTAGCCCCACAGGAAATAATCTAACGGCGTCAAATCGCACGACCGAGGCGGCCAATCGACTGGGCCATTTCGTGAGATAACACGTTCACCAAACTTGGTTTCCAATAAATTGATTGTGGCATTCGCTGTGTGGCTTGTGGCGCCGCCCTGTTGGAACCACATGTCCTTCCAAGTCCATATTATCCAATTGGGCCCAAAAATATTCGGTTATCATTGAACGGTAGCGATTCGCATTCACAGTAATGTGCCGGTCACGGAAGAAGTACGAACCAATGACGCCGCCGGCCCATAAACCGCACCAAACTGAAATTTTTTCGGGATGCAATGATGACTCATGGATTACATGTGGATTGCTGTCTGACCAATAACGCATATTTTGCTTATTGACGAAGCCATTCAGCCAGAAATGAGCCTCATCGCTGAAGATAATTTTCCGATGAAAATCCGAATCATTTTCAAGTTGTTTCTGAGCCCAATTCACGAACATACGACGCTTATGGTGGTCAAGCGGCTTCAGTTCTTGCGTCAATTTGATCTTGTAAGGATGTAGGCCAAGATCTTTTCGCAAAATTCGCCACAACGACGTCACAGAAATGCCGAACGCTTGAGAACGACGTGTAAGAGACACATTTGGGCTTTCTTGAATTGAAGCCTCAGCGGCAGTAATATTCTCGACACTACGGGCACTTCTTTGTCTCACTGGCACGGGAACATTTTGTACTGTGCCTGTGGATTCAAATTTTACCACTAGACGCTCAATTGTTGATCTGGTAGGACGATTATGACGACCATAAATTGGACGTAGCGCTCTTAAACTTGAGGCCACTGACTCCAAATTTCGGTAGTAAATTTTAATAATTTCGACTCGTTTTTGGCTCGTATATCTTTCCATGCTGAAATGGCAAACCTTACTGAACAGAAATGTCAAAAGAGCGGGAAAAAATATGGCGTCGTTTGCTGTCCCTATCGATTTACTTTTGTAGCGTCTCTGTTGAAAAACTCGTTGCCATTCGGAATCGGTGTAAAACTGTAGGTCCCAATCGTGAAGTGAAAACTAGAAAGCGCACAGCTCAGTGATTGTGAAAAGCTCTCCCCTGTCCCTTCATGGGATGTCATGGGAAACCATTTATTTTTTTTAAATCTCTTTGCTAACAATTTTCTAATTTCAATTTGTATGTCGTGTACGCTCCATTTAATTTGTGGACCATTCTGAGTAGCTCCATATTCAAGGTTTTATTATAGGCATACTTGGTAGTTGTCGATGTGGAACGAATAATGATTGGTTGCAGCAAGCGATATACGCTGGCACAAATAGCCTCAGCAACATATTGCAGAAATAATGTATATATTTGCAAGCATTGTTGCCATGAATTAAAGGTTTTTGTTTTCAGCAGGTTTCAACAAACAAAGCCACATTTGGGTCACAAATCCATATGTTATAACCTATTAATCATCGTGTCTCCAACGTGTAATATTGAATAGCAAACACAATGGGTTTGGACACAAGTATACTATATTTGCGACAAGCTACAAACACGTTATATTTGCATCCAAACAACAAAAAAAGCATTTAAGGAAATATAATTAGATGCTCTGTTGTTGATTATATACGACAAATAAGCAATTCAGCCAGCAAAGGAATAAAAGAATATAGTCTAAACCCTCTTCTTAGAGAAAAACAGTCCATGAGATGAATTTACATTTATTCGTAAATTTTTCCTTATAACTTTGCATTTGTTCTTGTATCGCTGTCAACCGAAATTATCAGAATGCAACAGTTCACAAAATCGTCCTGCTAAATCTTATTTTCCTACAACTTTCATAACTTTAAGTTTTCAGGAATAAGAAATTTAACTCTCTCATACATTTAGGACAGACAGCGCAATGCAATATGTAATATTTGCAATGAATTGTTTCGTTCAACACAAAAAATCATAAATGTTATATGATGTTTTCAAAACGAAATGTCACACGACCATATGCAATTTATAAATAGAAGAAACGAAATCATTTGTTCATATCCTTATCACTGCACATGTCACAGGAATGAAATAGAATTCTTGGTTCAGGTTCTGTCTATTATAATTTGAAAAAAAAATGTACGTAGAACTACTTTTCAGTTCAATATTGTAGAATATTTAAATGGATGGACATTTGCAAATGTACATTTGAGCTTGAGGACGTGTACAGGATGTTGTTTCTAACTGACTACTGAAACTGAATACAGATTTGTGCCGTGTGAAGGTTATTTTTATCATGCAACAAAATTGTATTTTATTTCCAAAATCAATTTTTAAAGAAAAGTATTTCGTAGGAAACCAACTTTAGATTATCAACTAAAGGAGAAGACTACATTCAAAACTAGAGGGAGTTTTTGAAATTATAAGTATAAGAGTTTAAAAGAAATAAAACAGGGATGACGCATTAAAGTTGTCTGTATTTGAAAGACATCTTTTTTGTCATTTGTATTTGCATGAGAGTTTTGAATAGGATATGTAAAGGGTGTCCCAGTAAGATTGCAATTTTTAAATTTAGTGTAATTTGTTTTCTGTGCCAGTGGCAACTCTGAAATTTGGCAGTTGTCACATATGTTCATTCTGATAACTAAAAATGGGGTGCTTTACGAAAGATCTACGCGTTATAGTTGTGAAAACTTATTACAAAAATTTGGAAAGTTATGCTGAGGCCGCTCGCAAACTTCGAAGAATTTTCTGTCGAGAACGTGCACCCAATGTGTCAACCATTCGAAGAGTGATCAAAAAATTTATAAAAACTGGATCGGTTATGAACAGTAAGACTCCTGTTCGTCAACGTATCGATCGGTCTCCTGACGACATTGCTGCTGTAAACGAGAGTGTCGCCGAAACCCTGAAAACATCAGTTCACGGTTGTTCTCAACAACTTCAAATTTCACGAAATACTACGCAGCAAATTTTGACAAAAGACCTACCTCAACCTTCAGCCTTCTTACTCAGAAGCTCAAACCAATAGACCATTGAAATTTGAAAGCGCCGGCAATTCGTTCAATGAGTAATGGAGGAAAGTGAAGTCAATGCAAATTTTTTAAAAAGACAATCAATGATTGTTCGAACTCACGGGGGATGTATTAACACCTTTTTGTTACAAGGTACCTATTCGAAACCGAATGTGGAGGAGAGGGTGAAAAAGGCGTATGGTGCTCTTTACTGCTGTAAAGGGGCGATAGGAAAGCGCTGGGGACTGTCTCCTAAGATAACCATGTGGATTTATACGACAATAGTCAGACCAATACTTCTCTATGGCATCGTAGTTAGGTGGAGGTCCCTCCAAACGAAATATATTCTGAATTACTTGATGAAAATTCAAAGATCAGCACTGATTAGCGTTAGTAGGGCAATGGACACGACGTCAGGTACTGCACTTAGTGCTATCCTGCACATTTGTACTCCTGATATCATGGCCGAATCGGCAGCCGGTACATCCCTGGTGAGAATCAGAGATTGTGGCGTTTTAATATTGGGGCATTCCGGACACATTGAATTACTACACCGGATCAACTCTATTCCCGTAAAAACGGACTACTGTATCCCCTACCTTCTACCAGCGACAAATCTAAGGACTTCCATTCCGAACAGGAATACCTGGGGAAAGTCACTGGACGGGGATACCAGTAGTATCAGACTTTCCATGGATGGATCAAAGTTGGACGAGCAAGTAGGCTATGGGGTCCATTCACCGGACCTAAATATAAATATCTCCTTCAAGCTGCCTGATCACTGTAGTGTATTTCAGGCGGAAATTACCGCCATACTGGAGGTTGCTGAACTACTGAATAGTAGTGTCGCAACCCTCCGGAGAATATGTATCTACACAGACAGCCAGGTTGCCATAAAATCCCTGGAAGCCATGTTTGCTACGTTCCTGACGGTGAAAGAATGCCACTCAGCACTTAGGGTGATGGCAGAGTATTTTAATATCAGGCTCATCTGGCTACCGTGACACAACGACATTCCAGGCAATTACGTAGCGGATGCGTTAGCTAGACATGGTACTACGGCACAGGTTCTTCCGGCAAAAGAAGGTGTTAGTATGCCAATCTCTACTTGCCGTTTGCAGATCAGGCAGTGGACCGATAATATTTTCAAGGACAAGTGGAGACTTACTTCAACTTGCAAACAAGCCAGAGTCCTCTGGCCGCAGGTGCACAGGAAGAGGACTAGGCAACTACTTAACTTATCGAGAGGCAGGTTATCCACAATGATAGGAACACTTACGGGACATTGTCTTGTAGGAAAACACGCCCTAACATTGGGACATTGAAACTCCACTCTCTGTAGATGCTGCATGGAAGAGGACAAGGAAACGATGAAACACCTTCTCTTAGATCTGGTAGGACTCTGGCAGGACTGAGAAGTAGGTTATTCGGAACATATCTAGTTAGCACCGCAGCCCTACAGGATATTCCTGTAGGTCTTATAGACAAATTCTTTGAAAGAGCAAATTGGCTAGGCGACTAGTCAATAATTGCTATATAGGAAACTTCAGCTATCACAATGGACTTCTTTAGCCTAAATGTGCTAGACAGCGTGCTGTCTTGCAGCCTTTTCAACCAGCCTTTTTGATATCTATAAAGACATTAGTAAAAGTTACATTGGAAAATAAAAAAATAATTGTTTCTGTGCTGAAGGCTTTTCTGCTATTGCACTTTCTGTTTTTTTACATCTGCTTTAACTTTAGATGTAATATTTTTAAAATAAATAAAACAATATTTAGCTTACTGCAAAAATTGTTTTTGTTTTGCCATAAACAGAGCGACGACGAAAAGTATTGTATAGTTTAGAGAACTTATTGCACTCTTTTTCCGCTCTCATGCAAAGAGTCTGAGTAAGAGAGCTTAAACGAGTCTTATTCTCTTTATGGAACATTTCAATATAAATGCACCGTTTTGACAATATTATTACATAAAACAATACAAAAAGCATAAATGTTTCAAAAGGCATCAATATTTCACATCAAAAGTATGAATGGACGAAGTTATGACAAAAAGAGAGTAATACTTTTTGAATCATGCGCCAGATGTCGCCAGTGCTTTTGCGTCATACAATTCGTTCCACGAGTTCTCTATACTAATCAATACTTTTTGGCGACGACGACCTGATTGTTTGTTCGCTGACGCTACATCAATACCATCATACATATTTTCAGGCAGAGACTATTGTTGTACAACAAGCACGTATGTGATGCTAGCGCTGTATGTTGTTTGCATGTGCCAGGGGATTCTATGGCACAGCTGATCGAAAAGGTACTAGGCCGATGATAGAGAATGAGAGAGCAAAGAAGACAACTGTGTCATACTGGGAAAATGTGAAAGGGCGCTTCAATCCGCGGAAGTGACCATAAATTAGTTCCGGAGTGTTATAGTGCTGGAAGTGTACAAATAACTTGAGAGCTTTACACATGTAGAAAATCTATTTTGTAGTTAATTGAATGAAAATAAAAGTAAAATGTTAAAATTAGTAAATCAAAAAGAATAAAAAATGTCTTATATTCACTCAATATCGCACCCGTTTGAACCAATATTGTCTCAAACAATATGAAAAAAATCCTTTGTATACTCTCTTTAGAAGAAAAAAGAGTTGCAAACAATTTGTATAATATATAATTTATTGTAATATAAATTTAATTATAATTCTTAGTTTTCATTTCATTAAAGGAATGGACGAAAAAAGCTCTCGCTATTGCATTATACTTATACCTACATACTACCCACCCTCTGTCTCTGACACAAAAAAAGACAGCTGAATAATATGAAAATTGAGTTTCTGGGAACTTCAAATATTACGATATTATTGATGGCAAAATTAATTAAGTTGTGAATAAAAAACCGATAAAAGGAAAAAGAATAAACAAAGGAAATTTTAAAAAAGTATGAAAATAAAGACTAAGTAATTTTTATTGCAGAGAACAAGTTAGGGATACCTCATCTTGGATACTTGTACAATTTACAACCGGCCAAAAATATAACTTACATGAAATCGTGACACGCCATTAAGTATCTAAGCACCTGGTAGGAGATTTAGTTTGAATTTGAATTTAGTGTATTTTTTTCCTGTGCAAGTGGCAACTCTGAAATTTGACAGCTGTCACATATAACGGGGTTTTCAATAAGAGCGCTACAAAAGTTTTTTTTTTTAAATAAAACAAAACCGGTTTTAGATACCAATGAAATTCTTTATTCGTTCGTAGCCATAATGTATGGAACTCGATTTCTTTTGCATGGCCACCGCGGGTACGCTTGCAGAAGTCCAGACGCTGAACCCAATTTTCGGCGGTTGTCAAGCATAAATCGGCCGATCGGAAATGTCAAAAGGGCGGGAAAAAATATGGCGTCGTTTGCTGTCCCTATCGATTTACGTTTGTAGCGTCTCTGTTGAAAAACCCTTTATTTATTCCGATAATTAAACATGGAGCGCTTTGCGAAAGAACAACGCGTTATAATTGTGAAAACTTATTACAAAAATTTTGAAAGTTATGCTGAGACCGTTCGCAAACTTCGAAAAATTTTCAGTCGAGTAAGTGCATCTAATGTATCAACCATTCGAAGAGTGATCATAAAGTAACTATGGTACAGAGAAGAAAATGTACTCATGGCGTGGAATTCTAACAAAGAAAAAGAGTGAAGCGCGTCGTTTCTCTGGTCTCTCTCTTACTCCCTTCGTTGAATATTTCAATACACGAGCAGTTTTCTGATGATGTTATTGTATCTAACTATAGAAATTGCAACCATTACATAAAGTATGAAAGAAGTATGAAATAACCAAATTATGAAGCGGGAAAGAAATGGGTTTGAGTGAATCGCGCCGACTTTTTTGGTTCTCTTAGCCACATTTCTGTGAAAATGTCATGGAATATTTCACGGAAGGAATAATGGGCTGTCACCAGAGCCGTGGGACCATTTGACGGATATTTTATTCCATAATTAATCGGAACATGTCTTTTTTGATATACACAACAAACTCACAACTACACTGAACGGTAAAACATCACCACAGAGATGAAAATGTATATCACCCCAACAACTTTTGTCATCGAAAGTGAGCTCACGTACAGTTTCATTCCAGTACAGAACAGTTTCCTTCAAATGTGTTCATCGATTTCAAATGGTTCGTCACTGCGATGAAAGTATGGTTGTTGCTGCAATGAATTTGATTCATTATTCCAACGATTTTGATTCGTTGCTGTAATGAATTTATTTTACTGTTGCAATGAATTTGTTTCATTACAGATAAACCAAATACCAGTAGTTTAAATTTCATGCACTTACTTTTTTTTGATGTTTAACCCAGTTTTCTACAAAATTGAAATAAAGTAAAAATGTTGCAGGAACGAGAATTAAGTTGTTGCAGCAACGATGTAAAAAATTGTGTTACGTCCAGCGCAGCCCAACCTCTCGCAATAGCACCAAATAACTACAATAGATACCAGTTTTTATTCATAAAAATGTTGCAATTTTTTTTGTCCGCGGCCAATATTTCCCGGATTACGGGCCCCCAAATTTTGAACATATAAACTACAATATCTTCTATATTTTCGGACGGACCAGAACAATATGGGTATCGTTGGAAAGCTTATAAACATGTCTGTATCCGCGATTCATGAACCCTTTGCGAGCCAATTCATGATATTCGACTGTTATCTCAGAATATTGCCAATGTGAAAGTGCTAATTTGACAATGCTGTCAGAAAGGTGGACTAAAAATAAATAAATGGTTTCCCATTACATCCCATGTAGCAGCCGGGGAGGACTTCTCACACTCACTGAGCTGGGCGCTCTCCAGTTTTCACTCACTGATTGGGACCTACAGTTTTACTCCGATTCCGAACGGTATTTTGAGAAGCTTTTATCATGGCTATATACTCGATAGTGTCGCCGTCACTAAGCGAGGTGACCGTCGTCGAAAGACATTTTAAGGTGGTTGGAGCAGGGATCGAACCCAGGATCTCCTCTACAAGAGGCGCGCACACTACCCATTGCACCACCGACGGCATGTTTTACGACCCAAAAAAAAAATTGGAATTTCGATCCCAACTGGACTTGTTCCGAAAATTTTGGTTCCAGTGACTGTCGGATATACGAGACTTTTCATTGTAGCAATGTCAAAACACTAACGAAAATGTTTTATCCATGCAACGAAGCGTTATTCTTTCAGTGTATCTCAAAGAAAAAAAGTTTTTTTTAAATATAAAAAGTTCATTCTTATTCAGACACCCTTTACATACCACCCACCCTCTGTCTCTGGCACAAAAAAGACAGCTGAATAATATAAAAATTGAGTTTCTGGGAAGTTCAAACATTACGATATTATTGATGGCAAAATTAATGAAGTTTGAAATAAAAAACCAATAAAAGGAAGAAGAATAAATGGAAAATGGAATTTTAAAAAAGTCTGAAAACAAAAACTAAGTAAGATTTGTTGAAGAAAACAAGATAGGGATACCTCATCGTGGATATTTGTACAATTTACAATAGCAAAAATATTTGCCTAAAACCTAACACCCCTTGAACTAATTAAGCACCTGATGGGAGATACTAAATTTATTGGAAAAACTCAAAATAACACAAAACTCTATGCATCATTTCCCAACCCTACCGACTTTTATAAAATCTACGGATAAAAATCGAAATTCAGTAGATGGGGATTCGATAAAGGACACAATGTACATTCTTGCAGTCTATACGCTGAAAATCTGTTTCTTTGTTGTTGTTTGGATGCAAATATAACGTATTTGTAGCTTGACGAAAATATAGTATAGTTGTGTCCAAACACATTGTGTTTGCTATTCAGTATTGTATGTTTGAGTCACAATGGTTAATAGGCAATAATATATGCTTTTGTGACCCCAGTGTAGCATTGTTTGTTGATAACTGCTGAACACAAAAACATGACGGACAACAAAATAGAGTCCACAATTCATGAACATAATGCTTGCAACCAAGTACATGGTTCCTGCAACATGTTGCTGGGCCAAGTTTTTCCCGTGTATATAATAAGTATTACTACATTTAAATTTGGGTAAATTAAATTAATTTTAAGCCATTCACGAGTAAGCCATTCTGCTACGATGCGTTACTTCTCGGCATTAGTTATTCTACTTGAAATTGTTTGTCCTTGCAAAAATATGTTTCAAGTCCTGAGTGAGAACGAACAACACCCATAAGGAAACGAAGAGCAACAAATAAAAAAAACTCTACGATTGCTCCTGGTTACACATTATTGCATTGCGACAATAGCGGCATGGAGGTAAAATTACAGCAAAAGGAACGCGAAATCTACAAATTAATCCATTTTCGCCTTGTTGTTGTTTTTGGGTTCTTGTTTACTCATGCAATGAAAAGGCGTAAAAATTAACGTTTTCCAGTTACGAGGGTGTAGTCAATTAGGCTATTGGTCAACTGCTGAATTTGGAGCAAAAAATTTTGTGTTGAATTTTGTGAAGCGTGAATTTGATGACGAAGGTGAACCAAATAGGCGGCGACATTAAAGTTGAAGATATTTTAAGCAGTTACCTACTATCAAAGAAAAAACTTTATTGAAAATTACAATTTCTCTTTCTGTTAACTTAATATTTTTAAACGAAATGTTAACAACAGATGAATAAAATTTGAACTAAATTCATAAAGGAACAAATCTTGTACAAAAAATTTCAAATTAGTTTAGATCATTTCAACGAAATCTTCGTCTTCCTTATTTTCTGTTTACTACATCTATTGGTAGGTGACCCCAAGACCAAACAGATATTAAGAGCAGCTTTGATGCTTTGCTTGTGGCATTGACAAACTGTTTAATCATTGAGCTGCACACCTACAGTGTTTTTCAATAATGACACAAGAATGTTGTATTCTAATACGAACGCACTCTTATCAAAGTGAACACATGCAAACAACACTCAGCGTTAGCTTCACATACGTGGATGTTGTACAACAATATTCCCTGCCTGAAAATAAGTATAATGGTATTGATGTAGCGGCAGCGAACCAACAAGCAGGTCGTCGTCGCCAAAAAGTATTGAATAGTATAGACAACTCATGGCACATATTGTATGACTCAAAAGCACTGGCGATATCTGGCGAATGATTCAAAACGTATTACTCTCTTTGGTCCATTCATAATTTTGATGTGAAACACTAATGCCTTTTTTTTCGATAATGACATAACAATGTTGTATTTTAATACGAACTCGCTCTTAATTTTTTAATGTGTTAACATCTATTGGCTCGGGTAGGGCAATCTATCAAAGTGAACACATGCAAACAACACACAGCGTTAGCATCACATACGTGGTTGGTGTACAACAACAGTCTCTGCCTGATAATAAGTATAATGGAATTGATGTAGCGGCACCGAACAAACAAGCAAGTCAACGTCGCCACAGAGTATTGAATAGTATAGAGAACTCATGGCACGAATTGTATGACTCAAAAGCACTGGCAACATCTGGCGAATGATGCAAAACGTATTACTGTTTTTTTGCCATAACTCGGTCCATTCATAATTTTGATGTGAAACGTTGATGCAATTTTAAAACATTTATGCTTTTTGTATTGTTTTATGTAATAACATTGTTGAAATGGTGCAATTTATATTGAAATATTCTATAAAGAGAATAAGACTCGTTTATGCTCTTTTACTCAGACTCTCTACATGAGAGCGGAAAAAGTGTGCAATAAGTTCTCTATACTATTCAATTCTTTTTGTCGTGACTTTATTTATGACAAAACAGAAACAATTATTTCAGTGAGCTAAATATTGCTTTATTTATTTTAACCATATTACATCTAAGGTTAAAGCAGATGTAAGAAAAAAGAAAGTGCAATAGCAAAAGAGCCTTCAGCACAAAAACTATTCGTTTTTTATTTTCCAATGTAACATTTACAAATGTGTTCATAGAAATCGATCAGGTACCGTGTAACAGAAAGGTGTTAATACATCGCCCGTGAGTTCGAACACTCTTTGATATTTTTTATGATCTGGCAATGTCAAATAGTCAATGTTTAAATTTTTATCATGGTGAAGTTCACGAACGAGCAACGTTTGGAAATTATTAAACAATATTACCAAATTTCTCTGACGCTGGTCTCAACTTTAATTTTTAACAAAATAATGAATTTTATCAAAAAATCATTTTCAGCGATGAAGCTCATTTCTGGCTATATGACGTTGGCAAGAAGCAAACTATGCGTCAGCAACAAACCCACATGCGGTTAAAAATTCATCCGCAAAATGTAAGAGGAGCTCAGGAACAATGTGGAATGCGAAATTGACCACGTGCCGGCCGATATGTGTGGAAGAGTGGTGGAAGATTGTCTCCCAAGAATCGATGGCTACAAACGTGCTTGTGGTAGTCGTATGAACGAAATAGAATTCCATAATCAAACTTAATATCTTGACAAAAACTTGAATGAATTTCAGCCCAATATTTCAATTATGCTGTGTTTTGAATAACACAGTGCAACAGTGGGTTTCGGGCCTCAACCAAACCAGAAAATTGTGAAAGTACTTGGACGTGGTATCACAAAACGCCGCTCGGTTTTGCACCTATACGTAACAATGTTTTTTTAACAGACCGAAGACAATTTTGAAGGTGGGCTAGGGTCCTATTACAGATTTTACTTCAATAAATCCTAAACAGCTCGAAATATTGTATTACAACCTTTGACAATATTGTAGCTATTTTCCCATTTCACAATTCCCTCTACTGTATTTCTAAGGAAAAGTACACTATTAATCGATTATTTCACGAAACGTCATAAAAAATTCCACATGTTTTATGTTTGACATTTCTTGCCTAACGGTAAATAAATGGCGGTAGCTGTCTCCAAAAGAATTGTAGCTTATACATTCATTGATAACTTTTCTAAATACACTAATCAACAAAAATTATATTTAGAGCTCCATATGTAATAATGTGTAGGAATGCTGCGTTTAACCATATTATTTAAATATTCACCTATATGTATTCAATATTAAACAAATTACAAACAAATAGAGGCAAAACCGAGCGGGGTTTAGTTATACCACGACCAAGTACTTTCGAAATAGTTTGGTTTGGTTGAGGCCGGAAACAAATTCCATGCATTTGTGTCACAGTGTAAGTGATGATTTATCCGAACTTTCGTATTATATTCAAAAATTAAATTGTTCGAGCGCTTTGTCCTATTTTTAATTAATTTTATTTGGGTAGCATCGTCAAGAAGATAAACACAATTATTAATTAGAAACGAAAAGAATTGATAAACAAAATTTTTCTAATTAATAATTGTGTGTATCTTCCTGACGATGCTACCCAAAGGGTAGCGAAATATCGAAGAATAAAATTAATTAAAAATACGACCAAGCGCTCGAGCAATTTAATTTTTGAATATTCAGTGCTTTATTTAAATACAACATTGTTCTGTCTCTATTCAAAAACCCGACAAAATGTAACAAAGTCTGACATGTCTTCGTCAGTAGGATTCGGTTAAAACGTATTGAGTGGAAAATGTTTGTTAAAAAAACTTAGTGGCATTTTGGTCTAGAACACACTTGGTGTCTAGACACACTGAAAAATTTGCATCTATGATTGGATGCAAATATAACATGTTTGTAGCTTGCCGCAAATATAGTATACTTGTGTCCAAACTCATTGTGTTTGCTATTTAATATAACATGTTTCGAACACAATGATTATTAGTTAATAATATATGTATTTGTGACCCAAATGTGGATTTGTTTGCTGAAAACTGCTGCAAACACTGGTGTCTGTCACACTAAAGAAACAAAAAGCAGCAGATTTTCAATTCCCGAAAACAGTGCTTGCAAACATGTAAATGGTTCCTGCAATGTGTTGCTGGGGCCGTTATTTTTCAGCGTGTGTGAGTCTCCAGGCAAACAATTGATTTCCGGAAAGAATATTTTCAGCGTGAATGTTTTCGCCGGAAACGGATCTGGAATGGAACTATTGTTCGACGTAACTTCCGTAGCTTTAGTTTGTTTTGTAATTAGAGCATAAATGATTCCAGCATTGGTTGCTAAAACTTCGCCAATATTTCGAGATCTTCTCACTTACTTACATATGTGGCCTCAAACAACCCAAAGGGGTCAAGGGCCTTACAAAATGAGGATAACATGTTTCTCCAACCGACTCGATCTTCGGCTTTCCTACCCAATTGCGAACTTCAAACTCTCGCAGGCAATATTTCACCTGATCTTTCCAGCGAAGTCTTAGTCGTCCTATTTTTCGATGTCTTTCGAGTAGGTCTTCGAATACTTCGCACTTGTTCATACTGATCCATACTACTGACATGTCCTAGCCAGCGTAAATGCACTAGTTTGTTACACATAAGTAAACGAACACAATCGGAGCGATAACGTAGGCGTTGAAAATATTTACACGTATTCTTATGGGAGAAGAACAAGAGCTAGCGTTTGACGTCGCTTCTGGCGTTGACGACAACATTTTAGAATTCTTTTTATTTCCTTTACGTCAAGAAGGCAGATTGTTGACAGCGTAATTCAAAAATTATTATGTGTTGAAAAACGTTTTTCTATTTTTCTGACAACTAAACTTAAATAATTTCAATTTTCTGAACGAAATGTGAACAGGAATTGTAAAGGAATTTTATACGGTAAAAAAGAACAGTCGATGCAGTTTTTGTCCTTCCGAATAAGAATAAGAAAATATTTAAGAAAAATTGCTGAGGTTGGTGTATGTGTGTTAGTGACCAAAATTTAAAAAGTAAAAAAGGGTGAAAAATTTTGACGCCAAGTGATTGTGGGTATCGACAATGTATTTAGAATTGACGCCAACGTTATCGCCCTGATTGTGGTTATACACTAACTACATCGATTTCTGGATACAGATTATACAGTTCGTGATTCATCCGTCGTTGATAACTAACGCTCTCTATTATAGGACCATATATGTTTCGGAGCATTTTTCTTTCGAAGACTCCCAGTGATGTTTCATCAGCATGCGATATAAAACCACATTCTGCGCTATAAAGCAAGATAGGTTGCATGAGGGTCTAATATAGTTGGATCTTCGTTTCTTGAGAAAGAGTCGTATCTTACCCGAAATAAGAAATAAGATTTCCATGCTGACGTTATTGCCTCTGTTCACGGTAGATCCGGAGTAAACAAATACGTCCACTGTCTCGAAATTAAACGGTTATCAAAGTTCACAACTTCATCCACTCGGGTGGATGCTCTGTATGTCGAAACCATTAATTTTGTGTTGTTCTCGTTTTCTGGCAAACCCACTTTTCCTGATTATCTCTCAATTCTCCAAAATACTGTAGTAAGTTCCCGCAGATTTCGCCCAATAATGTCTAAGTCATCAGCATACGCGAGTATATGCAATGGATTAAATTGAAAAATAGGTACGGGCGGATTGTGATATTACAGTGTATATGCTGAAATTAAACATTACACCACTCAAAAAGATTGCCAAATTGACTGGCATGTTATCTCGAAATCCTGTTTCTGCTCATACACTAGGTTCCTTTCCTCCTTCCAGATCATATATATTCTTCCTTTTTTGATTTTTAACTGAAATTTAAAGTTCAAAGTACCAATTGCAATTATTTGCAAAATCAATTGCAACACGACCAATTATTTTAACATTAATGAGAAACCCAAATTGATAAATTAACAAACCCACATTTTCATTCAAGACTTCTATAAAACTACAGATCCTTATTCAGTTTTCGAATATTTTCCCATGTCAGTCATGCTTGAAGGAATGTGATAGTCATCCGGTGTCATGGTAATATCATTGTGATAAACTGACATTTATAATTTGGGGCCATAACAGGTCATAAATACACTGAAAAGAAAAAGATTGTTATACGTACAAATGAATTTGTTCGTTGCTGTAATGGTTAATTTCGTCAAAAGTCAGTTAATTAACAAATGAAAATGAATTTTTTTAACAGAAATACTTCGTCACTGTTTAGTTGATGATATGATTAACTACACTATGCGTAATTTGTTTTTTTTGCAAAAAAAATATACTTTTGTCAGGCTCATATCTTGCAAACCGTTTGGAATTTTGGTTTACTCGTCTTGTAGCTCTTGTCATAAGTTGTGAACATATAAAATCCAAAAAACTCCATCTTCAAGGTCAAAATCGTAAAAACAACTGAAAAAAAAAAGAGAGTGTGCTTTAAGACCACACAACTGAAGTAAAACTTCTTTAGCTCCATCTACATGTTTATATATATGTTTGTATATGTCTATATGTATAATGTATACAGACATATAATAATTTTCTACAAATGTTTAAATTTAAATTCCGTTTCCATTGATAAATAAACATATTTGAGTTGAATTTTTATTTATTATTTGTTTTATTATTTTTAATCATTATTTATATTATTTTCATTATCGGATACATGAGTAGTTACTGTGGTTGATTGTAAGACTGAGACAATAGGCTTATGGTATGAAAAATATGATACATATGTTTTCGAATGAAAATTAGAAAGAAATCTAGAGAAAACTGCATCGATTGTTGTTCCATGTCGTGTGGTAGGCTCATTTCGGTTATTATTGATTTCAAGTTCTAATTTATCTCGAAGAAAGTTTATGAAGAGTTGTCCATCTTCGGATGCGAAATTAACATTGAAATCTCCTGCTAAAATGAGTGGCAACGTATGATAATTTTCTCCTAATTCTTCAGAGCCTACTCGACCGTAAATCATAAGTCTTTTATATATAAACTTTATAATGTTATTGACTGTGTTATTGGGCGAAATGTAAACAACTACCATTATGATGTTTGTTCCATCGTCCAAATCACAGTGAGCAGCAGATATATCACCAATTGATGACTGGCCAATATCGAGTTCAGTAATATGTCTTAATAAAATGTCCATGTTCGAAGTTACAATGTTTGAAGTATCATTTGATTTCTGATAAATTGCCACTCCTGCTGATCTAACATTTTTACGTTTAAATTTTGCAATACAATCAAAATTCGGGATGTCAACATTATCATCGTCATTTGACCAAGTTTCTGATAGAAACAAAATATTGCTTGAACCAATTACGGGATCGCTCAAGTCCGCCACGTGTTTTCTGAGACTTTGGCAATTGAAAGTAACCATGGACAACTTTTTCCTGTCATGCATGAAATCAAGAATCGTTCTTCCTAATGTTGACAATGTATTCAACGATAATCGGAGAAATTCATCTTGTAAAGATATGACCGATGTATCATTTTTTCGACCATGATAAAATCTATTATCATTATCTTTTGGCACTATGTACAATCCTTCAATGCTGGTTACTCTTGATAGAGCAACATATAGTAGTGGCAGAGAATGAGTCCTTTGGTATTCATAAACCACTTCATTGAAGGTTCCACCTTGAGATTTGTGAATTGTCATGGCACATCCTGATACTAAAGGAAAATGATTTCGTTTTGCAATAATTGTTTTATTATTATTCATGGCAATGGCAGATGTTCTGCGTTCTATTGGGACGGCATGCTTATCAATACTATGTGTGGCAACGTATCCGGCAGCTTTTCGTCTAAGTTTTTTACCAATTTTTCCTGAATTGTCAAAAGTTAACCATACTCTTGTAGTTTTACCAACACTGAAACAAATATATACTCCCATAGAAATGCAACTGTGCAGCAAATAGCAAACGCTTTGACGTTTTGCCTTTACTGATTGTGTAAATTCTTTTCTAGTGACATACGCGTTTTGTTTATATAAATAATTTAGTAAATATTATACAATTGCCTAAGCGTATACACAATATATCCCGCGCAAAAAACTAGCAAAAGTTTTGCGGATTTTGGCGTTGACGTTGGCAATAGTGAAAACTAATGCGATTGCATGAGGCATTTGCGAAAGCCCTCTGTAAAAGGCACAAGCGGAGAAGACGCATTGAGTATAGCCGGCAAAGTGGTAGCCGCCACCGCAGGATAAACAAACTTTCATTACGGAAAGTGCAATAGACGGGACGACGCATGCCACCGGCACTAGTACGCACTTCGATGTACGTACAATTTTTTGTTTTTTTGTTTTAATCGTCAAACTCTACTCTTCACCTCCCTTGTCATGATTTACGTTGCATACTTTTGGGGAACTTCGTAACAGCTTCCGCTACATTACAAACTTCCGGTTCCGTTGCATTAAAAAATGTTTACCCCTCCGTATAGAAGTTTTACTTCAAAAATCGATTTATTTACCATTTTTCCCTTGTTTAGGTCCATAGGTAGCAACCCGTTCAAAATTGAAGGAAACAATCAAGTACAAGAATGTACCTAAGATCGCAATAAACAACTTTCTAGAACATATGAACTTCCTAGAAATGACTCTTAGTTTTTTGATTTTATATGTGTTCTTTATTATGTGTTATTTTATATGTGTTCTTTATGACAAGAGCTACAACTTCCCCTCAGAGAGTAAATCAAAATTCCGAACGGTTTGCAAGATATGAGCCGGACAAAATGATCACTTTTTTGCAAAAATGTAACCGAGGCCCAAATCATTGGGGGCCCATAAAAAAATGCACGTAGTGGTGTCCGTATATTCAAGGTGGCGCAAAAGTAATCCTCCTATCAGAAAATGCTATAAATTTTGCGATTGGCCCCTAATGTCAGTTCTGTTTTGACATTTGTGTAGTAAACACATGCGAAATACATGTTAATGAACAATGTTACGCTATACTGCTCCAGAACGCGGAATATTGCTGACTATTTATTTGGCCAATAACTCTAGCCAACAGTCGTTTTGTGTTTGTTTCTAGCATACTTTTTCTCATTGATTTTGACCTACTAAACACGAAAATGAGTTTTAAAAATTTTTCTGTTGATTGGTTTTCGAGATACAAATTTTTGAACTTTTTTTTTTTAAATTTTTGGAGGTACACTTACAATTTTGAGCATATCTTTCGTCTTCTTTGACGTATTTGATCGTACTACTACTCAAATTAAAGCAAATTGAGCCGTCTACAACTCATTATCAGAAAATTTTCAAATCGGGTGGATTTTATGCCATGTGGAAAAACAGCTGACTTCTTCTTTGTTTTTTGTATTCGCTGCAATTGGTCTCACGTATTAGGGTCCAAATGTAGTCACCCATCATAGCCGTGTCATAGATGCCCTGATAGCGTCGTTCCATAGCCTTCAATTCCTGATGAAAGCGCTCGCCGTGTTCGTGGCTCACGTCTCCTAAATTCTCAGGGAAAAAATCCAAATGAGAATGCAGAAAGTGTATTTTAAGTGACATGTGCACTCCTACCCAAAAATGAAAAAAAACAAGAATTAAAACGCTATTTAAATTAACATTTGTTTCAAAAAAAAACCTACCCATTGCTTCATAGTTCTTTACCAGATCCTCAACTATGTCCTTATAATTATGGCTTTTGTTGTTTCCTAAAAAGTTTTCCACAACAAGCCTGAAGGAATTCCATGCTGCGGCTTCGATGGGTGATAACAGCTTCGGGAATGTTTCATCTTTCAAAATTTTTTTTATATCGGGTCCTGCGAAGACTCCTTCTTTAATTATTGCCAGCGAAAGGTAAGGGAAAATTGACCGTAAATAGGCAAAAGCTTCACCTACTTTGTCCAATTTTTTGGTAAAATTTTTTATCAAACCCAATTTTATGTGCAGCGGCGGAAGTATTATATTTTCACGGTTCTCTATTAGTGGTTTGCGCTGAACATTCGCTTCTCCAACTACAGGTTTCGTTCGTTCCGGCCATTTTTTTTGAATATAATGCTGATCATCAGCGCGGCTATTCCAAAGGCACAGAAAACAGCAATGTCGCGTATAGCCTCCTTGGAGTCCACACAGAATGGCCACAACTTTGAGGTCGGCGCATATTTTCCAATTATATTTGCTATACTCTATGCATTTCAGCAAAATGTTCATAGTTTCATAGTTCTCCTTTGAATGAACCGCATGAGCAATAGGAAGAGATGGCTTTTCATTCTCATTATGTAAGAGAACTGCCTTCAAGCTCTCTTTGTTGCTGTCAATAAACAACCTCCATTCATTGGGGTTGTGAATTTGGTGAAGCTCTTGGAACAAGCCGGAAATGTCGCTGCAAAAACATATTTGGTCTTTCTTTGTATAAAATTTTGCATACTGCTGGTGACGCTTCCTGTACGCTGTTACTTTCACTTCTGAATCCGCAAATCCACACTGTACCATCCGAGACGCAAAAAGTTCGGATTTCTCCTTAGTGAGACCAAAATCGCGCACCCAATCGTTTAGTTCGGCCTGTGACAGTAATTTTCGCTTTCTGCACGCCCCAAATTCGCTTGCACTTGACTCGGACTCTTGATCTGACGATTCTGCTTTTTGAAGAGATGCACCAGGGCACACTGGATATGGTACATCATTCGAATGTGGTACTGGAAGTGCAAACGATCCCACTTGAGCGTAGTTCCATTTTAAAAATCTCCCTACCCCACTGTTTGTGGTGAGGCAAAAATAACAGTCTGTGGAATGGCATAGCGGCTTTTTCCACATCATTGGTGTATCGAATTTCATATGGCGCCTAAAATTAAAATAAATTACTATATTTGCTTTGCTTAATGTGTTTAAATAAAAATTCTTACCTTCCGCCAGCTGCCCAGTTGGTTAGGATTATATAGCAAAGATGACATAGCGACTTAGGTGTCCATGATTCTGTGATATTTGGTGAAATACCAAAATAATTCAAATAGTGCAATTGCACTGCTGGAGTAAACGTGTGTGCGTGATTATTCTTTATAAACTCGCCACAAACATTGCAGAAATTGTCTGGATTGTTCAAACACTCGAACACACGTAGTCTTTTACTCATTGTCTTACTTGTTGGGTAGGTATTATATGCACTTAAATTCAATTTGTTTCACTTTTTACTCGTACTACTCGCGTTCGTAGACACTTGCTGAATGACAAAAAACGATAAATGAACACCTATAAATAACACCAAATAATGACCACTCACAAATGTGGGTGGAATTTCTGTAAAAAAAACCGATACAGGTAGCCATCGGGAAAACACACATCAATAAAAAAGTTTAATTCCCTTTAATTGACTGTGAACGGAGTAGCAGTCATAAAGGAACACGAAGAGCGTCCACGCACATTCAGAAGCGTATATTACTCTGCAACCACAATCATAAAAATTAAATAACTATTTGTGTATTACTTATTTTTTTTAATTCTGAGAATCATAAAAATTACGTAAACGTTTTTTTCAAACAATTTTGTACATATAAAGTGGGTTTGCCAAAATTCGTATCGTAAAATGCACCTGTGTTTCTATGTTCTGCATTTTCATTATACCATTTTCTTAAAAACATCGACGAAACGTCCCTACGGTATTGTAAATAGGTTTTTTACAATTATGAAATATTTGTGTTATTAATATTAATTTAAAAATTTTATCAAAACTGCTAAGTGCTGTGACATTTGAAAAAAATTTCCAAAAAAAAAAATTGCTGATTTCACTAAATTTTTGAAATTTCACGTCCGTTGCCAGAACAGAAGACATTAACCCAGGGTGGTGAAATTTTGAACAGAAGTAACTTATGTATAGGAGCAACTGTTCCGTTCTATTCCAAAAGGATTATAAAAAACTTGCTTTTTCGATCCCTCCTAGTAGGTTAGCTGTGCAAATAATGAAAATCAAAATATCGTGAAATAGCGGAATTTCGGTGTTTTACCAAAAAAATTATAGGTCCGCCATTTGTTGTCAGATTTTGTTAAGTAAGTGCTTATTTTCTTTGGAAAAATGCCAGCTATACGTAAAAAACCCAAAATCGCTGTTAGCATCGCGTTTTATATTTTATATGAATTTTTATATGAATTTTTCTGCCACATTTTTACTAAAAAAACTCAGTTTTTTAACCTTTTTAAGCCGCCAACATCAAAACTACTCACCCGATTTGAAAATTTTCTGAGAATGAGTTGTAGACGGCTCAATTTGCTTTAATTTGAGTAGTAGTAGGATTGTAAGTGTACCTCCAAAAATTTAAAAAAAAAAGTTCAAAAATTTGTATCTCGAAAACCAATCAACAGAAAAATTTTTAAAACTCATTTTCGTGTTTAGTAGGTCAAAATCAATGAGAAAAAGTATGCTAGAAACAAATCACAGAGAAAATTTTGTTATTTGTGACCTAGTGTAATCGGTCGGTGACTTTGGCACAACGTGAATTTCGTCGCAGATTTCCTGGCCGTCCAACGCCTACTGGTGAAACACTGCGACGTTTAGCCGCTCGCCTCGAAGAGACTGGCACAACACGAGATGCTGCCAGGCGTGGCAGACCCCGGAGTAGCCGTTCTGCAGAGAATATTGCTGCTGTAGCCGAGGATGTCATGGAAGCGCCGTCGATGTCATGGAAGCGCCGTGAGCGCTACAGAGCAATGATCAACGAGTTCTTTTTGCCGCAACTTGATGAATTGGGATTGGAAAACATGTGGTTCCAACAGGACGGTGCAACGGCACATACTGCACGTGCCACAACCGATATGCTGAAGGATGCATTTCCCGGGCGCCTAATCTCCCGTTTTGGCGATTTGCACTGGGCAGCAAGATCGCCTGATTTGACCGCTCCAGACTTCTTTTTGTGGGGCTTTTTGAAGTCGCGGGTTTATGTCAACAAGCCTCAGACTCTTGCAGCTCTTAAAGACAATATCCGTCAAGAATGTGAGGACGTATCGCCGGAAGTTTTGGCCAAAGTGATGGAAAATGCCATAAAAAGGGCTCAAATGACAATCAACTGTGGCGGCGGCCATTTACATGACATCATATTCTCGACTTGATGTAAAAAAAATTAAAAGACCAAATAAAAATAATCCACAAGAAGCATCAAAGTTTTTCATTTTTTTTTTAAATTACAGCCAAAAAAACATCGGAAGTTTACTTTTGCGCCAGCTTGTAGATATATTTCCATGACTTAAAAAATTAGACACAGTGTAATGTTTTATTGCTGTGATAAATATGATTTATTCTTATTCTTTCAACGATGTAAGGTCACGACTCCTATTTTTAAACAGTTGCTGTACTACGCCATGAAACACAAACGAATGTGAATGCATTTGTGCGCTTGCCCCATGGTTGTACTAGGCAAGGTTGTGTTGTTAGAACAGCTGATTTGATTTTTTTCTGACTGTGGTTCTCCTCAACTGCCAACACATATGTATTTTGTTTCCATATTTCGTTGTTTACATTTGTTGTTGGCATACATTTGTGGTGAATGTGACAGAAGGCAAGTGCACAACCAACATAAAATGCCTGTTGTTGTTGCCCACAATTTCAACAACGTCACCTGGTACTACCGTGTAATTTGTACCATGGTTGCCCTAAAATAAATTTGTAGTTTTGTTTATAGTTTTTGTGTCATCGCTGGTAGAACCACACACGGATAATACAAGCGCAAGTAGACGCAATACTCACTAAAGTTTCTGCGCCTGCGACTCAAATTCGTACATTGTTCGTCATAATCATCTCGACGTGCTTTCAACGCAACGCACTCAATTTGTAATTTCAACCGCAATTTGTGTTTGGTTGACATTTCGTCAGCTGATAAATATTTTGGCGGACTTACCAAAAAGTATGTTTCGAGAAAAACGGCAAAGAAGTTTTATACTAATGTTTTTTTAATAGCTGTACGGTTTAAGATCATTCAGATCTTTTTCTATGAAATAGTACATTTTAATAGAAATATTAAAAAAACGAAATATGTGAAATTGATTATACAGTGCAATACGGAAAAATATAACCATATACCACAAAGTCGTGCATTTTTTTATGGGCCCCCAAAGATTTGGGGCCTCGGTGTCATTTTTGCAGAAAAATTACCATTTTGTCAGGCTCATATCTTGCAAACCGTTCGGAATTTTGATTTACTCTCTAAGGGAGAGTTGTAGCACTTGTCATAGAGAACAACATATAAAATCAAAAAAACTTCATCTTCAAGGTCAAAATCGCAAAAAAAAACTTTACAAAATTTAATTTTTTGTACTTTTTTTCCCCTGTTCAGGTCTATAGGTAGCAAACCGTACAAAATTCAGGGGAACCCTCAACAACAGAAATGTACTTAAGATCTCAATAAATAACTTTCTGGAACATATGAACCTCCTAGGAATGATTCTTCACACCGTGTAGGTAGCGCTGAGGTAGCATTTACGTAGCCGCAAAAGTAAAAAATTTCCCGAAAATTCATTTCTTTTTTCTTTACTTCAACATTGAGATACTTTGCTATCTATTCCAAAAAAAACTATTCGTGTTATGATTATAATATTGATGGCCCTGGACTTGCAAATCGCACTCTCTTAAGTTGTGGATGCAAATCGTCGTCCGAATCTGACTCTGATTCAGAACTTATGGTGTCCACAGGCACATTGGTTCCAGACTGCCCTCCATCATCCGCTCTTTCTGCTTCATATACTTCATTAACATCATACAGGGTGGTCTTGTGACTCCACCAAAATACCTGAAATGAATTAGAAAATAAATTAAAATAGGAACGCAAAACAATGCATCAATAAAATTGATATTACCTCTTCAAGCAATGCGTCGAGTTTTTTGCCTTTGTACCGTTTTTCCATGGTTATTGTGGTTTGGTAAAACCGTTCTCTTTGCTCATCGGAGTCGGTAAGGAGTTGTTCACAATTTTTGTTCTTTATGACAAGAGCTACAAATTCCGAACGGTTTGCAAGATATGAGCCTGACAAAATGATCACTTAATGACACTAAGGCCCCAAATCTTTGGGGGACCATAAAAAAAAGGTGCATAAGTTTGGGTAAAACTGGGAGACATGGGTATTTTTTTCGTCTTTTATCACGTAGTGGTGTCCGTATATGGTTATGTTTCCATGACTTAAAAAATAATACACAGTGTAACTATTAAAAAGTACTTGTTCTATGAGAAAGTACATTTTAATAGAAATATTAAAAAAAGAAATACATATGTGAAATTGACTATTATGGTGGATGGTTGGTAATATAGCTCTTTCAATGCCCACCAAGCAGTGTTACCATATTGGCATAATTTGTGCAATGTTGGCATAATTTTTTTCCACAAACTTCCACAAACTGCCACTTTACTTTATTGTATTGAATTTATTTCGTAGATTTGCTATTGTTTGAGTTGAAGACTCAGAATTTTGGAAGAAAGTTTTTAAATATCTTGTGGCGATTTTCGTAAATTTTTAAACTGTTATTAAAGTAATTTTCAATTATTTTGTTCAAATACTTAATTTTAATCTAATTTTTTGTTCAATGACCTTCTACCATCGTTCAAGGAACTTTTTGATCCCAAATTCATAGAATGACTGATCCGTTCCACATACATATACACGAATAAATTTTTTCATTGATATTCCATTATTTGCCGAGTCTACAAAGAGGTGTAAGGCCTAGCGATGTCGTGATGGAAAACCACGCCTTTATGGTTTACCAATTCAGGTCAGATTTCTTTCAGTGCCCCATCTAGGTCCGCCAATTGACACCAGAATTCATGGTTTAGAAGCAGTTCAAAATAAAAAATCCTTAAAATACCACCAAACGGACAATACAACATTTTGATGTGTTAACATCTATAGGCGCGGGTAGGGACTTAACTCACAAAGTGAACACATCCAAACACAGTTTGTCCGACTGCGATCACAGATTGTGTGGCGTTAAACTCCTCCGAAACGGCTGGACCGTTGTGTATGAAATTTTGTGTGCATATCGGGTAGGTCTCAGAATCGGCCAACATCTATTTTTCATACCCCTAAATGATAAGGGTGACCCACCCCTTTATAGAACACAGATTTGTCAGACTGCGAAAAAAACACACACTGACGTAGCGGCAGCGAATAGTTGGCTTGTGTGGGTGCAGAGCACTCTCAGAGCAAAGATAATAATAATGTGGTTATGCGTATATACAAATGAGATATTAAGAGAGCAACGAAAATTGTGTGAACTTGTGTAGCGTATGTATGAACTACTCACTACAGGTAGAATTCGTTTTTTAGCCGTACAGTTCGTATGTGGAATAAACTTCCGGCGGGTGTAAACCCCTAATTCTTTCAATATCGAGAGATTCAAATCAAACATTAACAAACATTATACCCTTTTTCCTCCCACCTCTATCCCTACTTCCTAAGTCCAATACAATGCTCGGCATTTATAGGGGGCATCCCCTGAGTATTGGTCAAAAAAAAACAATGTATGTATGTTCATGTGTCTGTTGCTTTGCATTCTCTTTGTTTTTGTGGGAATAAAACAAAAAGTATTAAGCAAGAAAACAATGACACATGGGCTTGCAATGGTCTTTAAATAATTTTAAGTATTAATATTATTTAACTGTAACGGCATCATATGATTGAACGCTGTTGTTTGTTTTCCAATGTAACATTTACGAATGTGTTCATAGAAATCGAACAGGTACCGTGTAAAAAAAGGTGTTAACACATCGCCCATGAGTTCGAACACTCATTGGATTTTTTTTTTGATGAAGTTCAGCCTTTGGTGAAGTTTGAGCGCTTTAATTGTGATGGGACCGGGATCTATTTCAGTTGTCATTGTCGTAAAGAATCCACTTTTCATATTTAGTGATAATGCGTTTCAAAAATTTATATTTTTTTACTGCGTTTGAGCAATAAATCGAAAGTGTTTATCCGCGTTGTTAAGTGGATTTCCTTAAGCTCGTGCGCAACCCAAATACCACGCATTTTGAGAAGTAAGCCGTTTCAAATGGTTTTCAATGGTCGCGTGCGAACCTTCAGCTGGTCTACAACTTATCGAAGAGAAACGTGTCACTTAGATTTGATAACGACTTTGGCGTTGGTCCTCATCGGCCTCGTTTGGCCTACCGCGTTTGTATACATTTTTGATCATGAAATTTCCAGAACAACATTTTTTGAACTTTTGTTTTGAGCTTTCTGCAGGTGCGATCGGTTAAAGCTTCAAAACCATACACGTCACAATTATCCCGGTGTGCTTCCGCGGCTTTTTTGCCTTTTCGGAAATAAAGGATCAAAATATCACGAAAATGCTCATTTTGACCATCCATATTCACAACACGATTTAAATGAAAACTGACCACTGAAAATATTGTGATATATCACAAATTTAACCTCGAGATGCCAGCAGTGTAACTGAATAACAAAGATTTAAGTCAGCTGATCAAAACCATTTCAAAAATAACAAAAGCACCATGTACATGTATGAGAGAATCTAATTTACTTTCTTGCCATCCCTATAAACACACCAAAGAACAATTTAGACTCCTGCGACGAATCGTTTTTCTTTCAGTGTATAAGAGCAGGTAGTATTGGTGTGTTGTTTGAGAAATCAGTTTGCTAATTAAAATTAAACAGTTGCTCGAGCAAATCGACAATTTTCCAACACGATTGTCTCGGATTTCCTTTTGAAATTAATATACATCGTTATGTTCCAGGCGAAAGATTTTGTGTATATTTTTGAGTGTCTGTGGCAGTTGAAATGTCTTCTTCTCTTTTGGTGGCTAAAAGCAATAAAATAGTACAAACCCATTACCACGGAATACAAATTAAGACTTCTGAAAGTCGGTGGTGCAAGGGTTCGAATGGCCTCCTTTGAGTATATGAACGCTGGGTCAATTCTCACAATATAACAAAAAAATGGTGCCCCATAACATCCCATGAAGGGATTGGAGAGAGCTTCTCACAATCAGTGAGATGTGTGCTTTCTAGTTTTTGCACTCACTGATTAGGACCTACAGTTTTACACCGGTTCCGAACGGTAGTTTAAGAAGCATTTTCGTGGATCAGTACTCGATAGTGTCGCCATCGCTAAGCGAGGTGACCGTCGTCGAAAGAAATGTAAGGTGGTCTGAGCAGGGATCGAACCCCCGTTCTCATGTACAAGAGCCGCGCACACTACCCATTGCACCACCGACGGCCACTCACTATATATATCAAAAAAATTTTCTTCAGCGACGGTACACTGATTAATGTGAGGAAGTCTTCTTTAACTCTCCATGGATTGTAATTGGGATATAATTTGTAAGGGATTGTGTCGCCAAGCACTAATATGTCAAGCGCTTATAAGGATAATACAAGTATTTCCGAGTAAAGTAACTAAAGCATCCCCAGTAATTTCATCTTAATAACTGAGTTTAGTTCTAGTTTATACAACAATTTTCATTATGCAATAAAGTCTCTATAAATCATTAAAGTTCTACAATCCCACTACTACATCTTGTTACATTCAAGTGTTCCTAGTGACCGAACATCCTGTAATTAGTCGAGTTTTATTTTTGCACTCATACGTAAGGACATATGTAATTGACCAAGCTGTGTGTTAATGTAGGCAATCACTCACATTCACTTCTCAAACATGTGTGATGGGCGCATTTATGTTTTGCTGCAATTGAGCAAGAATGTCTTCGCAACTTGTGATAAGAAATATTGAATGACCTCACTGCTTTAACATTCATTACTCATTTGCATGTGTGACATCCTGCCATATTTCACAGACGTCTTTGTTAATATTGAATTTTGTACTCAATCTATCATCGTCATCTGATTTCAGTTACCAACATTTAGATTCTAGTTCATATGGACTCAATTTAATTACAAACTATTCTAACTTCTACTCAAGGTAGGTTCAACTAAACTACACGCTGAAAAATCTGTAGTTTTTTGTCGTTTGGATGCAAATATAACACGTGTTTGGAGCTTATCGCAAATATATTATACTTGTGCACAAACGCATTGTGTTTGCTATGCAATACTTCATGTTTGAGACACAATGATTAATATGTTATAATATATGTGTTTGCGACACAAATATATTTGTGTTTGTGATATAAATACAGCAGTGTTTGTTGCACTGTTTATGCTCTCTCGAGAGCAAGAGAATAAAAAAGGGGCAACGAGTGTGTATAGCTTGTTAGTGTGTATCTGTATTTTTCCATTATTCTCTCAGTGGGTGATTCATAAATATTCCTGAGAGTGCGTATGAAAATTGCAACTGAAGTCAGTTTCTTATTTCATTTCGTTTTAATTTCATGTCTTCAGTCATCAATGGTTCATCGGACAGAGGATATCAAAAGCGCTCGATCAGTTAAATAAGAATAAACAAACGCCGGACGGTTAAATAGTTTGTGATGTTGCTTTGGTTTTTGTGCATGTGTTTCGAATATATTTATGTGTGCTACCGAAGTGAGAAACGATTTTGATGAAAAAAACTGGAACAGGCAACAACGTGAATCCCTTTTTCTGCCCCATTTGTGAAATATAATAAAAAAACACAAGTAATTAATACACGCTTGTCTTGCATGAACTAGAGTTGTATATATAATATATTGTTTGTGTTCCAACGCAGAGTGATAACCAACGCATAGCTGAAACCTTCTGAAAACAGAAACGTGAGAGACAACAAAGAAAGGAGAAGCAAAAGAGCAGCATATTCTCATTCTATAAAAAAAGTAAAGCATTCAATGCAAGAAAATCTAAAATGTAAATATTCTCATTCTATAAAAAAAGTAAAGCATTCAATTCAAGAAAATCTAAAATGTAAACGATCGTCCAGCGAATGTGAGTTCGAATCCCACCCGGGGCATTTACATTTTTTTAACTAACCGGAGAAAACATGATCCCTTACAGCCTTAAAGGAAATTACAACTGTAAATATTTTAATTTAATTATAATTACTTATAAATGTGGATATATATATATATATTGATAAAATTAATTATATTAAATCAAGAAAGAAATAATAATTCGTTTCTAAATATTATTATGTTTGGGAGAAAGTACTCATATGTTTCCACATGCGAATGCTTTCACATAAGTATATTTATGTTTGGGATGAAGCACGCATATGTTTCCACGTAAACGCATACGTACTTGTCAGTGAGCATGCAAATGTTTGCATTTAAATACACCTGAGTTTGGGGCTTGCAAGCATATAAATGTTTGAAGTGTGTTCCAAACATGCACCCGGAGCCTGCAGAATATGTTTGGGAGAATATGTTACAGAGGCCTTTTTTAACTATGTTTCAGTTGAACTGTGTTTCAGTTTAAATATAATTCATATTTTTCATATCCACTAGTTTTGAAGACTCCTGAAATAAATCACATGAGGTGTCAGGGGACACCCGGTTGGAACGAAGTTCATTTCGCTATATAACTATTAAGTGTTAGTTAGGTCCAACACGCCTAATGCGCCCGTTTAAAAATACGATAATTTAAATGGGTCTTTAAGAAAAGGTATTTTATGTAAAATTATGAACTTTTTTTAAGAGAAAATTTTATTTTATTTTATAGAATGTAGTTTTAGAAAAAAAGTATATTTTTAGGTCCTTTTTGGTAAGAATATGCATTATATTTTCCCGTAGAGGTCCTTTTTTAAAGATAGGAATTTCTTTTATTAAAAGCTAATGTTTTTTTTTAAGAAAATGTACTATTTTTAAGAAGAAGTACTTTCTGTAAGAAAAAGCCATAACAGTACGAATTTTTTGAAAACGAAGTACTTTTTTTAAGAACAGGTAGTTTTTAAAGAAGTGGTACTTTTTTTAGGAAAAGGTTATTTTTTTTAAGAAAATTTATTATTTTCAGAAAGGCTACATATCTCAAGAAAAGAATGGAAAAGGATATTTTTTTAAGAAAAGGTACTTTTAAGAAAAGGAGTTATTGTAAGAAAAGGTTTTTTTATGAGAAAGTAATTTTTTTGAAGAAAAGGTTTTCTTTAAGAAATGGGGATTTTTTTACAATTGGTATTTTTTTCAAGAATATGTGCATTTTTAAGAGTAGATACTTATTTCAAGAAAATATATTTTTGACACAAAAAAGGTACTCTTTAAAGAAAGGGTAGTTTTTTAAGAAAAGGATATTTGTAGTAAGAAAATGTACGTTTTTAAGAAAAGGTACTTATTTAAGAAAAATTACTTTTTCTTAAAAAGGTACTTTTTGTAAGAAAATGTACTTTTTGTAAGAAAATGTATTTTTTTAAGCAAAAGTACTTCTTTTAGGAAAGGTATTTTTTAAGAAAATGTACTTTACTTAAGAATATGAAGTTACTTTTGGAGAAAATTTAAATGTTTTAAGGAAATGTACTTATTTAAGAAAATTTTCTTCTTCGAAATTCTTTCACTTTAGCTTGTATAAATTTATTTTTTATTGGTTTCAAAACTACAATATACAGGGTGCTCACGACTGGAAAAATTTCACCAACGTATGCCTTGGCTCATTTCATGAAAATATGTCCATCTACGACCATCACCGAAAATGCAAGGGTGCGAAATGGCAGCGGTTTGAAAAATTTCGGATTGGTGGTCGGAGGGTACTAGGGTAAAATTGCTAAGTTCTGAACCAGTGGTCGGATTTTTATGTTTTAAGGCTTGTTAGAAAGGCCTTTAAGATACCTTTGATCCCATGAAGTTTTTGAAAAGCTGCGGAGAAGTTCTCATAAGCATTAATTCGTTGTTTTTTTCTAATTTTAAACTCACTGTTTGGACGTACGGTTTTACACCTGTTCCGAACAGTATTTTGAGAAGCTTTTACATGCCGTAATGCTAGATAGTGTCGGTGTGACCAAACAAGGTGGCCGCTGCACATTGGTTCACAATCGTCTTCCACAGGCCTAAATTGAATATCTTTTGATCCGATAAATATTTTTAAGTTCTGCAAGAAATCGATTGTACAAAGGAGTCAAGAATTACTACGATAGACCAAGATTGAAAATAACACAGTGTGTTGTATACCAGAAACATTTCCAAAGTTGAGTAATTTTTTTCGATTTCCAAGAAAATAACTTTTTTGTCTTTTCTGTTTATGTTTTCGTAATTTTTGGAACGAAGTTCCTTATCGCACGTTTCGGAATGGGGGCTAAATGAAAAATAATTAAACAAGTTTTGTTTTAACACTATTATGCTACATCCCACTATTAACAACTATATTGTTTACTTTTGCTTTGGTTTGTGTCTAGACTAACGGTTTGGATCATAGTGAAAGAAATTAACTAGATGTCTCACTCATGTTGGGAAATTTCTTGTTTAATGGGAAGTTTTCTAGGTGGAGCCTGTAACCAATATTTAGCATAAAGCATTTTGTAGTTTTGAACCCAATAAAAAGTAAATTTAAAAAAATACAGCAGACAGTTGTCCGAGGCCTTCGGCCACGGACTGTCCCTGCAGGCTGTGTCAGAGACACGGCCATTAAGTTTAACGTAGAATACGCCATCCGATAAGACAGAAAACATATATAACAATAAATGATAAATAACATAAGCAAATGAATTTATTTATTTGATAGTTACTTTTGATAATATACATAAGCTTATGGTAGGAAAAATAGGTTAAATATGTTTTTAAATTAAAAGAGTAAGGATAAATGATAAATAACAGACGCAAATCAATTTGATTTATATTTTCTATAATTATATATCCATGTTAAATTCAAATTCACATTTAACATTTTGTTTCACTTAAATACATAAGTAAATATACGAAATTTCAATATTTCATCAATCAAAACAACAGCCGAAAGTTTGTGTCCACACTGAAACAGCAGTATAGTTTGTGTTCACGCCACAAACTCAAACACTCAACCAAACACCACACATATGTTTGAGTGTATGTGTTTAAACAATTTTCATTTGAGAAATTTAAATATTAGGAAGATATCAACCAATATGAAATGTATATCAAACGAAAGATAACATCTTCATTTACCTACAAAAAGATTTTTAAAAAAAGTTATCTCGCCTTTTACTCATAATCAATGAAATAAAGATTACAACAATAACAATCTGACATGACTCTCTATACCGTAAGGTAAGACGTATTCTACGCCAAAAAGCCAAAGTGAAAGAAGTTTAAATAAAGAACATTTTCTTAAATAAGTGCCTTTTCATAAAAAAGTAAAATTACTCAAAAACATACATATTCATAGTACCTTTTCTTAAAAAAATACCTTATCTTGAAGAAGTACATTTGCTTAAAAAAAGTAAATTTTCTTACAAAAAGTACTTTTTCTTAAAAATTTATATTTTTTAAAAGAGTAAATTTTCTTAAAAAGGTATATTTTCCTACAACAAATTGACTTTTCGTAATAAACTGCGTTTTCTTTAAAGAGTAAATTTTTTGTGTAACAAAATATCTTTCTTCTTAAAAAAAGGACCAATTCTAAAAAAAATCCAAATTTCTTAAACAACCATTTTCTTCAAAAAAATACCTTCTCTTAAATCATATACCTTTTCTTAAAAGTACCATTTATTTTCTTAAAAAAATAATTTTTTTTAAATAAGTACCTTTTCTTAAAAAAGTATATTTTATTACAACAAATTGCCTTTTCTTATAGAGATACATTTTCTTTAAAGAGAACCTTTTTTGTGAAACAAAATAACTTTTCGTGAAATAAGAACCTACTCTTAAAAATGTACCAAATCTTGAAAAAAGACCAATTCCAAAAAAAAAAAATCATTTCTTAAAAAAATATTTTCTTCAAAAAAATACCTTCTCTTAAGAATAATAAATTTTCTTAAAAAAATTGCTGTTCTTAAATGTAACTTTTCTTAAACATAAAATAATACCTTTTCTTTTCTTTTCTTGAGATAAGTAGTCTTCTTGAAAATAAGTAAATTTTCTTTAAAAAAAAACCTTCTCCTTATATAACCTTTTCCTAAAAAGAGTACGACTTCTTTAAAAAGTACCAGTTCTTAAAAAATGTATTTCTGTGTAAAAAGTTCATACACTTATGGCATTTTCTTACAGAAAGTACTTCTTATTAAAAATATTACCTTATCTTAAAAAACCATTGGCTTTTAATACAAAAGTACCACTCTTTAAAAAAGGACATTTTCGGGGAAATGTAATACATATTCTATAAAGGACCTAAAAATATACTTTTTCTAAAAAAAAATTAATTCTAGAAATAAAAAAAAATTTTCTTAAAAAAAGTTCATCATTTTACAAAAAGTATCGTTTCTTAAAGATCCATTTAAATTATCGTATTTTTCAACAAGCGCCTTAGGCGTGTTGGAACTAACTAGTACATAATATGTGTCGAAAGGAACTTCATTCCAACCAGGTGCCCCCTGACACCTCATTTACTTTTTTCTTCCGTAACTATTTTTTTCGAATTACAAGTAGTACATGTTCGATTTTTTCGAATTTTGAAAATATCTTTTTTCGTATATCTTGAACTGTATCTCATTCAGTTTTACAGATATTGCACTAGATTTTTCTTCATTAAAAAGTGTAAGTGGGTGGCTTTGATATGGCGGCTATATCTTGTTTATACCAAATACAGTTCGGTTGTTATAAATATTTCAAAAATACCGTTTTTGAAAAAAATTTTGACCTTGACTAATGAATATGATACACAGTTGGAAAGGCTGCTCTGTCTCCCATTTCTGTTCTATTCTAATAAGATAATAAGTTCTAATAAGATTGTGCTAATTTAATGAAAATAGTCTGATTTTTCTATGCATAATTATGAATACCTATTTTTTTTCTCTATACCAGGTGGAGTTACAAGAACTGTTGAATTGCTTTTTTTAATTCGTTTTCGTATAGAACCGTGAAATTTAAATGTAATTTGTATATTTTTGTTGACTTTTGTCGTTGGTGTACATTTGTGTTGTATTTAAGACAACTAGTTTGCCACAAAAACACGAAATTCGGTTGGTGTTTCTTAGTTGGAGCTTTTGTACTAATGCGTCTATTTGGTATTATTGAAGTCATGCCTTGAAACATGCAACGTTGACTTGCAACTAAACCTATGAAGTTAAAATTATTGAGAAAATAAACTACTCTATTCGAATTTGCTCTGTGGTTATGAGCTTCTCATACATTAATATTCAAAACATTTTTACTAGGTTTGTTTTAATGACATATTTTGACGTATATAGTTGTTCTAAATTGGGTACAATATGATTGCATTTTTGCGTAGAGGGCGGATCAATAAGTCCGTGACTTTTTGAATGAAACACAGTTTTTTTTTGCAAAAAAAAAAATTATTTTTCAACATAATCTCCTTTTAGCTCAATACACTTAGTCCAACATTTCTCCAATTTTTGTGCCCCTTCGGAAAAATAGGATTTTTCGAGGTCCATAAACTAGGCATTTGGTTGATCATTAATTTCATCGTTGGAGCTAAATCTCTTCCCACCGAACCATTTCTTTAGGTCTGGAAATAGGAAATAGTCGTTGGGGGCTAAATCCGGAGAATATGGCGGGTGAGGTACCAATTCGTAGCCCAATTCCAACAACTCCAAACAATCCTTTGAAGTTGTCACACGATTACGTTTATGGTCAATTGAGAGCAAACGCGGCACCCATCTTGCAGACAGCTTTCTTAAACCCAACTGATTATTTATAAACGAAACCACACTGCCATATGAAATGCCTATGGCATCAACAATCTCACGCACTTTCACTCTTCGATCGTCCAACACTATATCGTGGATATTTTCGACATTTTCGAGTGTATTGACCTCAATTGGCCGTCCAGAACGTTCAGAGGCATTTGTACTTGTGCGACCACAACGAAAGTCAATAAACCAATTTTTTTTACCATTGAAATCGTCAGTAAAATACTTTTTACCATTGAAGCTTTTCCTTGGTTTGATTGACGGTGTTTTTTTTCGCAAAAAATAATGTTTAATTATGATTCGAAATTCACTTTTTTCCATTTTTAAAAAAATGCACGAGGTTTTATGTTTTGAACAGCTGTTAAACGCAAAGTAAATGACGGAACTTGCTCAAAACCATAGAATAACACATACGTAGAAGGTTTTATTCGCTCATCTGACGTTTCATTTCACACTCTCTCGGTAGGTCTGTGGAAATGAGAGCAAATTAAATTTAAAATTTACATACACCAGGTGGAGTTACAAAATATGTTCACTTAACTATTTCCTGTCGTTTTGGTGTAGAACTGAAAAATTTAAAAGTATTTTGCACTTTTTTGTTGACTTTTAACGTTGGTATTCATTTGTATTGTATTTAACACAACTAGTTTGCCACAAAAACACGAAATTCGGGTGTAGTTCCTTTGCGGATCGCTGTATACTATTGCCACCATCTGGTATTATTGAACCCATATTTTCCACCCTCCACTGTGTAATTTCCATCGTACCTATGACGTTTAATTTATTGAGCGAATAAAAACTTCTATAGTATGTGTTATTCTATGCTCAAAACTTGGCAGTAGTCTATTAACAGGTGGTAGTTGATGGGAGCAGTGTTGTATTTCATATAACTACGAGGGAAGTTCGAAAAATCACAGACTTATTGATCCGCCCAAATTTACACCGATTTCTAATTTTTAAAATTGAACAAAGTAATTATTTTTTTCGATATTATTGAACTACTGTATCTGTTACAGTTTTAGAGGCACTGCCTTTGATTTGGTTTTACTAATTTGGTATTTCTTGGCTTTATTGAGATGCTTAATTTATGCTTGTGGTAAATGTAGTTCAATTTTAGTCAATTTTTAAATTTAAAAAAATATAATTTTTGGAAACAAATTTTTTTTTTATCAAATATACCGTTTTGGTATCAAAAGCCATCAATTGGGTATATCTAATACACATTTAGGAAAGCGAAAGTGTTCAACATTTCCTAAAGATAAAGTTTGCCTGCTCGATATTGCACCTTCAAAAGATAGCGTCGATTTAGTGATAGAAGATAGATGTTTTGATTCAAAACGTGAATAACTATTTTATTAAGCATCAATTTTTAAAAAGTAAGTAGGAGCCTGAAAAGGTGAACAATTATAAACAATTACTTCAAAATAGCGTCGTTGCTAATGAAGATGGCCCATTCATTGCTTGAGGAAAATTCTAAGTATCTACTGGCCCAAAACAATTTCTAATGAAGTCCTCTGGCAACTTACATGAAACAGACCTATTGAATTGAATATACGTACAACAAAATGGACTTGGATCGGCCATTTACTTAAACAACCAACAATAGATATTGCTAGGTGCGGCACTTGAATGGAACCCGCAGCGGTGTCGAAGACCACGAAGACCACCAAATAAAGGGTGTTTGTTTTAGCTGCATGAGAACTTAAAATTATAATACAAGATAGTAATATTGTTGGAATGAAATTTTTCTTTGTATCTAAGTACAAAAGAACACCCTTTATATATCGTCAAAATAAATGGCTGCTTTCACTCTACCCGACTCACTCTATTATACAATTAATTTCCGTGAACTTTAAATTAATTGTTGTCAAAGCTTTTCCGGAACTAAGAAGTGCCATCTTATTTAATTGTTCTCTTTACTATTTTTCGCATCTTGTTTTGAACAGATTCCGCCTTCCAAATGACTGCCCCAATTCTCTTCCATTTAATGTTCTTGCTTATAAATTAATTTTCCTGCGAAAAGATTTTCTACGTTAAAAATAAGCTGAAGGAAGAACTCAAGAAGAGAAAATAGTAATAAGTAACACATTTTGTGATTGCTCTCGATTCCACTCGATTGCACGAACGACGAAGCCGTCATGGGGGGCAATGAGCTGGTGGTGGCGCAAATGCGTGGAATGGAGCCATTGAAAAATATAGTATCTGCGTGACATCTGTTATTTCGCTTCCCTGTATATTTGTGCGTTTTATTAACAGTTGCAGCGAAAAGGCTTTAATTTTATTTGCGAAATTGTTGGTACGATTGGCCTGAAATTAAAATGAATTGCATTGGGGGAATTATGAATAATTTCTTGAATTATATGAAATACACTTACAGCGTTGGGAAAGAACAGACTGAGAAGGACGTCATGAATTTGAATATGTAAAAAAGGGGGCAACTAGCAATGGCCACTTTAAAATTGGACACGGTTATATGGAGATATTTTGACGTCGCTGTACCTGATTATAGGGTCTGATAGGCATTCATATCGTGTATTTAAAACCAAGATACACACATTCCAAATTGAAATATAATTTAAATTCAAATTTAGAGTTGAAAAATTTTGAGTTCTAAGCACGAATAAATGTATGAATTGATTGCTAAACAAATGTATTGTAGGTGCTACATGTGTAATTAAATTGTAAACAAAAAAACAGAAAAAACCAGTTCCACGGGGTTTTGCCAAATTTAAAACCGAAAACCGGTTTCTTAAAAAACTGATTTTTTTCATTCATTCCCATATTAGTAGCATATGTACCAATCGCCCCGTGACCGGTTATTACAGCTGTCGTTCTGGCTATTGTATTCCTGGTCATCAGGGACTCGGTTCTCTTACCTTCTTATCTAGGTCATACACCCCGTGATATGCGACAGGTGGTGAGTTCTCTCCAGTTTCTGTTGGCCTCCTGGTAAATGTGGCAATCAATCACGTTACCCACCACTGTTAGAGGGCTTGCAATCACGTTTCGTCTGTCCGCATTTCCACCTGAACCTCTCCTGGCTAGTTCATCTGTGGCTTCGTTTCCGGCTATATTCGTACACTCACAGAAAAATTCGGTTGAAACAGCCGAATTATCTGTAACCGAATTATGGGGTAGTGTCAACCTCATTAGAGGAAATTTTAGAAAATTTAGTTGACCGAACGAATATAATTGAAGATTCAGTTGTAACAACCGAATCAATTATGAACGAGGTTGCTTCAGCCAAATTTCGGAAGGGGGGGGGCTCAATTCGGTCGTAATAACGGACTTAATGGTTGCTACAACCTCTTTTCAAACAAATAGTTCTGTGGGTGTATGACCCAGAAGCCACACAGTGTGGAAAGTCTTGATCGGTCTCGTCTAGCAAACTCCAGCATTCTCGAACCAGTATAGAGCTCTTGTCGCCGGTTGGCTATCAGAGAGAGACATTCACACTCCTCTCTGCTATAGCGTTATTTTGAAACTGACGACACGCGTCCAATGTTGCCACTATTTCGGCTTTGAAGATACTGCTAAAAACAGAACGATCTATTGTTATTGTTATAACCAGTGATGTTGAGTAAACCCCAGCTCACACTCCATCTGAAATAATAGATCCATCCGAAATAATTTCTGAGTCAACATCCCGCAATCGGGAGTGGTTCTTCTGCCCTCACCTATGTTGTACGGTTGTTCTGAAGTTTTTCAGAAGTTAAACACTGAAGTTGCATAGTCATTCTTTAAGGTATGACCATACTAGGGAAATTTTACGGAATCCTGCTATGACCATAAACGCTGAAAAATCTGTCTGTTGGGGTTGTTTGGATGCACATATAACGTGTATGTAGCTTGTCGCAAATATAGTATACTTGTGTCCAAATACATTGTCTTTGCTATTCTATATTACATGCTGAAGCCACAGAGAATTATTGATTATAATATAAGCTTTTGTGCCCCAAATGTGCCCCAAACTGCTGAAAACAACATCGTGACAGACAACACAGAAACAAAATTGCAGCAGCTGTTCAATTCGTGAAAACAATGCTTGCAAACATATACATGCTTCCTTTAGTATGTTGCTGGGGCTGGGGTAACCGGCCGGTACACTGTCCATCGGATTTTTAAAAGTGCTATTTTCGAAGAACCGGTTTCACCGGAGAATTACAAATCCAAATCGTTTTTCATAGCATACTATGGTTACTAACTTCATCAGACAGACAGAAAAGACTTTGCCAACGAATTATAACACTAATAGTTTCGAAAGTAAGTTGTCCAAGACAATATAAATCATATCTGCAAACTCCGATTTAGATGTAAGCTCCGGAACTAATGACAACACTGGTAGTATGTTAGCAGAAATTCATATAACAATAAACAGTATTCACAGTTCAAAAAGAAGTACAAAACGTCCAAAGGAATATTTTTTCCCTAATTGGGGAAGTCAATTATTAGACCAGAAACGGGTAATTCCCCGTTTTCGTCGGTAGCTCCGCATTATTTTCCCCATACCCTGTGGGTAATGGGTAAACGTTCATTACACATTCCCCACGACGATGTGTATGGGTTACACATGAGGGGGTTAAATACAAATTCTGGAAAATTTTTAATATTTCCCACTTCTGTCACTTCATAAATGTCAAACTGGCCGTCAGCGTCGAAATATCGAGAGGTTATATTTTCAAATTTCTTTTTTTGTTATTTGGATGCAAATATAACGTGTTTGTAGAAAATATAGTATACTTGTGTCCAACCACATGGTGTTTGCTATTCAATACTTCATGTTTGGAACACAATGAATAATAGGTTATAATATATGTATATGTGTTTGGACTCAAATGTGGGGTTGATTTGCTAAAAACTGATGAAAGCAAAAACGTGACAAACAATAAAGAAACAAAAATTAGTAGTTCTGCTAATCACGAACCAATGCTTGCAAACGTATACATGGTTCCTGCAATATGTTGCTGGGGCCGATATTTTTCAGCGTGTGGAGTCTGCATTGCACTAAGTATCGGGTTTTTTAATAAGAGCGCTACAAAAGTTGTTTTTAAAATAAAACAAAACCGGGTTTAGATACCAATGAAATTCTTTATTCCTGTGAAAGTACGTTCGATGCCATTATGTATGGAACTCGATTTCTTTTGCATGGCCACCACGGGCACGCTTGCAGAAGTCCAGACGCTGAACCCAAATTTCGACGGTTTTCAAGCATAAATCGGCCGATACTGCTGCAATTTCACGTTCGATATTCGTACGAAGTTGAACAATCGTCGCTGGCTTGTCGGCATAGACCATAGACTTGACGTAGCCCCACAGGAAATAATCTAACGGCGTCAAATCGCACCACCGTGGCGGCCAATCGACTGGGCCATTTCGTGAGATAACACGTTCACCAAACTTGGTTTCCAATAAATTGATTGTGGCATTCGCTGTGGGGCTTGTGGCGCAGTCCTGTTGGAACCACATGTCCTCCAAGTCCATATTATCCAATTGGGGCCAAAAATATTCGGTTATCATTGAACGGTAGCGATTCGCATTTACAGTAATGTGCCGGTCTTGATCATCACGGAAGAAGTACGAACCAATGACGCCGCCGGCCCATAAACCGCACCAAACCGTAATTTTTTCGGGATGCAATGATGACACATGGATTACGTGTGGATATTTTGCTTATTGACGAAACCATTCAGCCAGAAATGAGCCTTATAGCTGAAGATGATTTTCCGATGAAAATCCGAATCATTTTCAAGTTGTTGCTCAGCCCAATTCACGAACATACGACGCTTATGGTGGTTAAGCGGCTTCAGGTGTTGCGTCAATTTGATCTTGTAAGGATGTAGGCCAAGATCTTTTCGCTAAATTCCCCACAACGACGTCACAGAGATGCCCAACGCTTGAGAACGACGTGTGAGAGACACATTTGGGCTTTCTTGAACTGAAGCCTCAGCGGCAGCAATATTCTCGACACTACGGGCACTTCTTTGTCTCACTGGCACGGCAACATTTTGTACTGTGCCTGTGGATTCAAAGTTTTCCACTAGACGCTCAATTGTTGATCTGGTAGGACGATTATGACGACCATATATTAGACGTAGCGCTGTTAAAGTTGAGGCCACTGACTCCAAATTTCGGTAGTAAATTTTAATAATTTCGACTCGTAGTTGGGTCGTATATCTTTCCATGACCTTACTGAAGAGGAATATCAAAAGAGTGGGAAAAAATATGGCGTCGTTTGCTGTCCCTATCGATTTACTTTTGTAGCGGCTCTGTTGAAAAACCCTTAGTAAGCCACATAAAATGTGGCCCAAGTATATGGAAGCGTTGGACAAATGTGACATATGGTCATATCTTAATAGAATGGCAACATGCTAAAGAGTGGAATAGTGTTATCAGTTAATAACAAAGAGGTGTTATCGGATACGTGATTGACAAAAATTATCCCCATTGATGCAGTTATTAAGCTAGAAACGGGCCTCACTGCTGAATACAATTTGAGTTGAAATAACAAAATCTTTTTGGAATATCACGACAGTTAGGGTATTTGATCTGCCATCACATCCGTACGGAAAAATGTGCCTCTAATGGATTTTTACAATCGCATATACCACAACCATAATATGTGATGTGTTGCCTTTGTTATGCTTCAGAGTCTTGCAATATGAATCTTGCAATATAAATGATTCATAATTAAAATGTGGACAAATTTTTTCCGTATTCCGAAACAATATTTCATGCAAGGATTTTTACGCAGAATTACAAATTCTAGGCAACACAAGTTATAGCAATATCATTCAAACCTTGGCAATTTGCATCATAACATTGAATTGTTCAATATGAACTCGTTATTTGCTTTAAATCTAGTTTCAATTCCAAAAATCATATATTGCAGTAGTGTGATAAGCATCCGTTGTCCTGGCAACATCTCTGTACAGAGTGGTATTTCTCATATGCACAGTCACAAGTGTATGCATTCATGAGAGTTCGTCTTGTTACTTTTCAATTCACTGAATTCATTGGGAGCCTGTTAAATCGTTTCACTAATTGAAATACGACATCAACTTCTCAAACAAAAATAGAAACAAACGATACCGAAGAAGAGGATTACAACTGTGACAAGTTGTTGTGTCAGCATAATATCATGGCAACATGTTATCACTGATTGGATTTCAGGTTATTCTTTATGGGCTTTTATGTGGAATGTCGGTACATGCCCTAGTAATAAGAGTATAAGTACTCGTAATATCATTGACTTATTTATGCTCGTTGGAAGCAAAGATAATTTATTGTGTCTCGCCTAAGGTAGTTACCCAAGTGGCATCAGTGAATGTTGCTTTGAAAAAATGGTGAGCTGCTTGAAGAGCAATTTTGGAGAGCATCAAATTGTGTAAACTATTGTGACGTCATATATATTTCGTAGAATTTCTATTTCATAGACTGTCTGTTTTATTTCATCAGATTGAGATATAACTTTAGTTTATCCGTCTTGGTTTCTCATCATATTGTTGATGGGCTGTATGGAAGTCTACTATAGCTATATTTTTCTGTCTCGAGAGAGGACACTTTCTCTGAACCCAGTGCCTATTCTGAAATTATACGAAGGCGATCCCAAAACTAGCCGACCTAATAAAGAGGACATTAAACCAGTACATAAGTTTCAGTCGGGTGAACCGACTTAATCATACCTCATCCATTGCGTGGGAGTTCTGTTAAAAAACGTCCATACTCAAAAGTGACCATATTCAACAGCAGATTGACGATATTGCGCTAAATATTATTGAATACCCAAACTAGTTAGTTTCCCTCCCAATACTTATATGCGAGGTATAAAATTGGGCATGGCAAGTTGTTGCCAAAATTTTGATCAGTACCAAATTTTATTAAGATCGGTTCTGATTTATTGGAGATATCGAGTCGGCAAAGTCCAAATACGCCCAACTTTTGTATGGGATATACAAAACTGGGCGTGGCACAATACTCAGTTATTAGTTACACAGTAGCTTTTAGCAAAATATTGCCTAGTACCGAATTTTATTAAGATCGGTTGTAGTTTATGAGAATTATCGTGTCGATCAACCGGTCATCCGTCCAACTTTTATATGGGAGGTACCAGAATGGCCGTAACAAAACAGCTAATTTTCTATAGGAGAACTTTAGTTGGCTAAATACTGACTAGTACAAACTTTCATAAAGATTGGTTTGGTTTTGCGGGACTTCTCATGCCGAACAACCAGACGCCCAAACAACTTTTGTATGGGAGGTACCACAATGGGCGTGGCAAAAACACCCTTGATTTAATCGGTGATTGGCGTTTGATAACGTGAAGCCTGATACCTAATTTCATTAAGCTCAGAAGTGTTTCACGCGATTTATCGGATTGACAATCCGGTCGAATACCCTGCTTTGTATGGGAGGTACCAGAATGGGGGTGACAATCTCGCCCATTTCGTCCAGTTAACTAGGCATTTACAGATTATTAACCGGTGTGAGAGTTGAAGCTAATCACATCTACCAGACGAAAGGTTTGAAAGAAATATGATTTTGTGCTAAATGTGTCGATGTGTATGGGAGGTACCAGAAGGGGCGTGGTCAAAACACCCATTTCCAATCCCAAACTCAATATTGGCAAATAATAGTCACTGACAAAGTGTCATTGTCATCTGTAAAGATTTACGGTAGTTATCGTGTTGACCAGCCAGCCAGCCAGCCAGACAGACAGACAGACAGACGGACATAGCTCAAACGTCTTAAAAAGTCCTAACACGAATTTCGTCCAGAGATACTAAGGATCTAATTTGGTTCCTTCTATGTGGTACATTTTTTTACGTGAGGGTATAAAAAGTTGGGAACAATTTTCTTTATTTTCCAGCATAGTGTCCTTTTAGCTGGACACACTTTTGCCACCGATATTCAATAGCTTCAATACCCTGTTTATAGTATAACTGTCAAACTCCTTAAAATGGACATCAACCGCAGACTCCATGTCTTCATTGTTGGCAAATCTTTTACTACCCAGCCATTTTTTCAAGTTTGGAAATAGAAAATAATCCGAGGGAGCTAAATTTTACATAACTTCGAAATGTTTACTACACCATTTCCAATTGAAATTTGAAAAATATCAGTTTAATTTGAATTGATGTGTTTTAAATTTTAATCGATGTGTTTTAAATTCCAATTTATGTTATTGAAATTTTATTTTTTTAATGCTTTTTTATATTTATTTCATTGCACAATTTAATATATGTTCTATTACTCGGGCAAGTCTCCTACACGAAAAATAAATGTTTTTCAAATATTGCGCGAACCTGCTTACTTTTGGGTTATATATATATCCTAGCATCAGACGAAACAAATGTCAAGCATTGAGAAGCGCTTGGTCTATGCCATTTCGTGCAATCATTACGAGTACTTCAATCAACTCGGACATGGAAAAAAATACTACAACGAAGAAAAAGGTAAAAACTTTACTTAATTTTTATTTTGCGTACGTTGTTTTGGTTTCTCTGCTTAGATTATGAAATATTTCGATAAAAAACATCATAAATTTTAGCAAAAATATTTTTAGTGCCGATGTTTGGTCGCAATGAAATGCACCGCAAAAATAATAGTAACGTTGCCAGTGCGAAAGAAGAAAACAGTTTTTTGCGCAGTGTCCAACGTGTTCGCTAAATAAATCTTTTACATTTTTTCTTAGTATTTTTGATGTTTTATTAGAACCAATATAAACAAGTAAAAGTGTTAAATTCGGCTGTGCCGAATCTTTGATACCCTCCACCTTAGTGTTAACCAGCAAAATATTAAATTTTAAAAAGGACCTTTTTTATGAAAATGTACTTTTTTAAAAAAAATAAAAATAAGTTACTTGTTCACAAATGCAATTACTTGTTCACAAATGCTCATAAATGCAGGATGCTCACAAATGCTCACAATGCTCACAAATGCATTGCTCACAATGCTCAAATGCTCACATTGAAAATGTACTTAAGAAAATGTACTTTCAAATGTACTTTGAAATGTACTTTGAAATGTACTTAATGTACTTAATGTACTTTGAAATGTACTTTGAAATGTACTTAAGAAATGTACTTAAGAAATGTACTTAAGAATTGTACTCAAGAAATGTACTTAAGAAATGTAAATTTCTCAAGTACTTAAGAAGAAATGTACTTAAGAAGAAATGTACTTAAGAAATGTACTTAAGGAGAAATGTACTTAAGAAATGTACTTAAGAAAGAAATGTACTTAAGAAATGTACCTAAGAAATGTACTTAATGAAATGTACTTAAGAAATGTACTTTGAAATGTACTTAATGTACTTAATGTACTTTGAAATGTACTTTGAAATGTACTTAAGAAATGTACTTTGAAATGTACTTTGAAATGTACTTTGAAATGTACTTAATGTACTTAATGTACTTAATGTACTTAATGTACTTTGAAATGTACTTTGAAATGTACTTAAGAAATGTACTTAAGAAATGTACTTAAGAAATGTACTCAAGAAATGTACTTAAGAAATGTACATTTCTCAAGTACTTAAGAAGAAATGTACTTAAGAAGAAATGTACTTAAGAAATGTACTTAAGAAGAAATGTACTTAAGAAATGTACTTAAGAAAGAAATGTACTTAAGAAATGTACCTAAGAAATGTACTTAATGAAATGTACTTAAGAAATGTACTTTGAAATGTACTTAATGTACTTAATGTACTTTGAAATGTACTTTGAAATGTACTTAAGAAATGTACTTTTTTTTAAGAAAATGTACTTTAAAAAAAAAATAAAAAATAAGTTACTTGGTCACAAGTAAAATAAAAAAGGATTTTTTAAAAATAAAAAAGCATTTTTAGAAGAACTGTTAAAAAAAAAACAAGTAAAAGTGTTAAATTCGGCTGTGCCGAATCTTTGATACCCTCCACCTTAGTGTTAACCAGCAAAATATTAAATTTTAAAAAGGACCTTTTTTTAAGAAAATGTACTTTTAAAAAAAAAATATAAATAAGTTACTTGTTCACAAATGCAGTTACTTGTTCACAAATGCAGGATGCTCACAAATGCTCACAATGCTCACAAATGCATTGCTCACAATGCTCAAATACTCACATTGAAAATGTACTTAAGAAACTGTACTTTGAAATGTACTTTGAAATGTACTTAATGTACTTAATGTACTTTGAAATGTACTTTGAAATGTACTTAAGAAATGTACTTAAGAAATGTACATTTGTACTTAAGAATAAATGTACTTAAGAAATGTACTTAAGAAGAAATGTACTTAATAAATGTACTTAAGAAAGAAATGTACTTAAGAAATGTACTTAATGAAATATACTTTAGAAATGTACTTTGAAATTTACTTAATGTACTTAATGTACTTTGAAATGTACTTTGAAATGTACTTAAGAAATGTACTTTCTTTTAAGAAAATTTACTTTTTTAAAAAAAATAAAAATAAGTTACTTGTTCACAAGTAAAATAAAAAAGCATTTTTTAAAAATAAAAAAGCATTTTTTGAAGAACTGTTAAAAAAAAAACAAGCTGGGACGAGAGTTGTACCAACAACCCTCAGACTCCAATGCGCAACCCTTTACCCATCAGGCCACAGCGACCTTAGAATGTACATCTAAACATTCTAAAGTACTTACCTATTATAAAGAACAACAAAGATTTTCAACACTGAAATTCACCACACGACAAAAGGAGTAGTTTAGTATAAAACTACAAAAATTAATGTGAAAATTTTATGAGTTTTTTTACGTTTCCAATCATAAAATTTTTTCCAATGGACCAATTTCGCTGATTTTCAATACCAAACTGCTCAGGAATACGTGGAACATTCTGGCCAAAACCCAAACCGCGTTATCGCCGATTGAAGTCGTGAGAATGATTTCAACAGACGGACAGACGGACATGGCTATATCGACTCCGGTTGTTATAAGGATCAAGAATATATTTACTTTATGGGGTCGCAAAGCCTTATTTCTATATGTTACAATCAGAATGACAAACTGATATATACCCTCTATCACTTACAGTGGAGGGTATAAAAAGGCGGCTGTGATGAAAAAATGTCGAACAAATAAGAAGAAGAGCGAGGAAAACATTTCGCAACAAGCGCTTGCCGAAATTGTACAGAAGCGCCGTGAAGCAACTGGCGTGAAAGTGCAGAGAACGGAAGCGATTGGCAAAATTAAACAAAATGAATATTTCTAACAAGGAAAGTACTGTCTTAAGTGATATGAATTCAAGCGGGTAAAGTTCTACAAAATCGCTTGGAAAATCAGTTTGCAAAGCAACCCGTGCCTTGCCAGTTTCGCCATCCAAAAAGAAAGCTGTATTGGCACGAATTATGCCAAAAATGAATGATGAAGATAAGCAAGAGTGGGTCTCAGTATTTGCAAGAAAGAAAAAGTATATTCCAAATAAAATTCTGATCGATGCGATCCGAAAATTTTATGAACGGGATGATGTTTCACGAGTCTCGCCAAAAATGCGTGATGTTAAAGAATATTTGTGCCCAACAACTGGAGACAAAATTTTGTTGCCAAAAAGACACATGACATTGACTGTAAAGGAAGCCTTTGACATATTCGACGAAGAGCAGCGGAGCGCTGGAAGAGGTATTTGAATTTTGAATTTCTTTTTTCAAATTTCATCATGTTATTCCTCTGCTTTGCATATCTATGCTTATGATTAAATTTTGGTTCCACTTTCAGATACCTGTAACGTGTCTCATTTTTACCGTCAAATTAAAATTGATTAACGATTTGCCACACAACATGTGTATGTGTTCATACCATGCTAATTTCATTGAAGCTGTAACTGCTCTGAATAAGAACATTTCTAGCATACCGAGCTATGACAATGGTTTTGTTCAAAAGTTTTTGTGTCCAGTTTCATCGATTGACTGCTGATATGAAAGTTGCAACAATTGTACCGGTATTTCTGTTTCCTAAATAAGCGATCTAGCACAAGATGCTGCACTCGATTCGACAGTTTCATGGAAGAGATGGAAGAAAAGCGTTGAAGCTAAACGAGTTGAGAAGCAAGCAGAAACGGGAACATTGGCTGAGCTAATCGCGTAAACGGTTGCTTTGTCTTCACAATTTTTGCGGCACAGTTTCAATAAGCGAGAACAATCTGAAGTGTTTAATATACACGATCGACCAAGAGCATTGAATGTAGAATTTCCTGAAGAAGATCTTCTTCAAGTTGACTTTGCTGAAAATTTCGTCTGCGAGGGACAAGATGAAGTACAAAATGCGCATTGGAAGCAGCGGCAGCTTTCTTTGTTTACGACTGGCTTTTACCACAATGGCGCCTTTCAGGCAAAAGTATTCGTATCTAACAATTTGATACACACAAAAGACACAATAGTTCCATATCTTTGGAAATTGCTCTCAAATTTACCGGTTTCTCTCAAAATTTTAAAAATTTGGAGTGATGGACCATCATCTCAATTTAAAAACAAGTTCATTGCTTCCTTGATTCCTCAGTTGGAAGCCGAGTTTGGTCTAAAAATCATCTGGAATTTCTTTGCAACATCACATGGCAAAGGACGTGTTGATGGAATAGGTGCAACCGTGGAAATAATCGTGCGAAAACACATCAGAGCTCGGAATATCATCGTAACTAGTGCTTCGGATTTTGTTAGCGCATTCAAACTGACGCAATCAAAAATTGAAGTTGAAGAGGTAACAGATGCTGAATTTGACCAGATAAATCATGACATGAAAGTGGCTGAGCTGTTCTCCGGTGCTAAAAATATTCGCAACATTTCCAATTCGAACCAAATTCAAGTCATTGACGGCAAATCTGTCATCCCCTGCACATCCAAAGTAGGATATAACAAAATATCTCTTTTGTTTTACTAAAAAATTAATTAAAATTAAATTAAGACTGTTTCTAAAACATTAGAAATGAATGATATTTCCATAACAGACTCTTCTAAATGAATCTTAGATTGAATACCAAATAAATTTTTCACATTTTTCGTTTTACTACAAACATTGGAGTTTCATTTGCATGGTTTTGAACCGAGTTTTCTTACAAGTTAAGACGGGTAACGTTGCCAGTGTTTTGTGTAACGTTGCCAGTACCCAAATTCTTGGGGGAAAAACAGCAAAAAGTAAAATTTGGGAGAAGATACTTATTTTCATCTCTTCAATAGTCCTTGGGACGTAATACAAGGTGGCGCAAAAGTAAACTTCCGATGTTTTTTGGCTGTAATTTAAAAAAAAAATGAAAAACTTTGATTCTTCTTGTGGATTATTTTTATTTGGTCTTTTAATTTTTTTTACATCAAGTATGTCATGTAAATGGCCGCCGCCACAGTTGATTGTCATTTGAGCCCTTTTTATGGCATTTTCCATCACTTTGGCCAAAACTTCCGGCGATACGTCCTCACATTCTTCACGGATATTGTCTTTAAGAGCTGCAAGAGTCTGAGGCTTGTTGACATAAACCCGCGACTTCAAAAAGCCCCACAAAAAGAAGTCTGGAGCGGTCAAATCAGGCGATCTTGCTGGCCAGTGCAAATCGCCAAAACGGGAGATTAGGCGCCCGGGAAATGAATCCTTCAGCATATCGGTTGTGGCACGTGCAGTGTGTGCCGTTGCACCGTCCTGTTGGAACCACATGTTTTCCAATCCCAATTCATCAAGTTGCGGCAAAAAGAACTCGTTGATCATTGCTCTGTAGCGTGGCATGTCGTCTGGTCGATGTCGACGGCGCTTCCATGACATCCTCGGCTACAGCAGCAATATTCTCTGCAGAACGGCTACTCCGGGGTCTTCCACGCCTGGCAGCATCTCGTGTTGTGCCAGTCTCTTCGAAACACCAAGTGCTGGTGCTACCAAAGTATGCCAAGATACTTTATGGACGGGCTTTCATCAATAGTTCTTCCATCAACATAAACATTGAAATTATTACTCAGACAAGCAGAGTGTGGTCAGAAGCGGACGAGTTTCGTTTTTGTCAGGATTTACCAATAAACGGTTCAGGCGAGAAAATTCAAAAACTAACGCTACATCTCTTTCGATTTTATTCTTCAAAACAACATCCTACTTATAGGTACAAAACAATCAAACATCATCCGCGAACATACATAATTGGCCAGTTAGATCTAAATGCTTTAAATTATTCAGGTAAATTTAAAACAATAATGGCCCTACCCCACTTCCCTGAGACACTCCATGCTGCACAGAATCAATAAAACTATTTCAACTTCTGACTTGCACATACTGTTTTCTTTTTGAAAAATAACTTTTAAATAACAGCTGTTCACGTTCCTGCACACCATAAAATTATAACTTTTTCAGCAATACTTGGTGATCAACAAGATCAAAAGCTTTGGTGACATCTAAAAACTCCTCTGCCACCCCACTATAGTCATCATCCAATCCTTTACATATAAATATTACAACATTAAGAACTGCGTCCTGTGTTCTACAGTGTCTTCTAAACCCGAATTGAATATCATAAATTAATTTATTGCTTTCCAGATACAAAAGAAGCTTCTTATAAAGAATCTCTTCAAAAAATTTGTCTATAGTAGTTAGTAACGGGGTTTTCAATAAGAGCGCTACAAAAGTTTTTTTTTTAAATAAAACAAAACCGGTTTTAGATACCAATGAAATTCTTTATTCCTGTGAAAGTACGTTCGATGCCATTATGTATGGAACTCGATTTCTTTTGCATGGCCACCACGGGCACGCTTGCAGAAGTCCAGACGCTGAACCCAATTATCGACGGGTTTCAAGCATAAATCGGCCGATACTGCTGCAATTTCACGTTCGATATTCGTACGAAGTTCATCAATCGTCGCTGGCATGTTGGCATAGACCATAGACTTGACGTAGCCCCACAGGAAATAATCTAACGGCGTCAAATCGCACGACCGAGGCGGCCAATCGACTGGGCCATTTCGTGAGATAACACGTTCACCAAACTTGGTTTCCAATAAACTGCTTGTGGCATTCGCTGTGTGGCTTGTGGCGCCGTCCTGTTGGAACCACATGTCCTCCAAGTACATATTATCCAATTGGGGCCAAAAATATTCAGTTATCATTGAACGGTAGCGATTCGCATTCACAGTAATGTGCCGGTCTTGATCATCACGGAAGAAGCACGGCCTAATGACGACGCCGGCCCATAAACCGCATCAAACCGTAATTTTTTCGGGATGCAATGATGACTCATGGATTACGTGTGGATTGCTGTCGGACCAATAGCACATATTTTGCTTATTGACGAAGCCATTCATTCAGCCAGAAATGAGCCTCATCGCTGAAGATGATTTTCCGATGAAAATCCGAATCATTTTGAAGTTGCTGCTCAGCCCAATTCACGAACATACGACGCTTATAGTGGTCAAGCGGCTTCAGTTCTTGCGTGAATTTGATCTTGTAAGGATGTAGGCCAAGATCTTTTCGCAAAACTCGCCACAACGACGTCACAGAGATGCCCAACGCTTGAGAACGACGTGTGAGAGACACATTTGGGCTTTCTTGAACTGAAGCCTCAGCGGCAGCAATATTCTCGACACTTCGGGCACTTGTTTGTCTCACTGGCACGGGAACATTTTGTACTGTGCCTGTGGATTCAAATTTTTCCACTAGACGCTCAATTGTTGATCTGGTAGGACGATAATGACGACTATAAATTGGACGTAGCGCTCTTAAAGTTGAGGCCACTGACTCCAAATTTCGTTAGTAAATTTTAATAATTTCGACTTGTTGTTGGCTCGTATATCTTTCCATGCTGAAATGGCAAACCTTACTGAAGAGAAATTTCAAAAGAGCGGGAAAAAATATGGCGTCGTTTGCTGTCCCTACGATTTACTTTTGTAGCGTCTCTGTTGAAAAACCCTTTACAGCTATTGGCCTATATTTATTCACCGTGGTTGCGTTGCTCACGTTAGGTATTGGTACAACTTTATGTATTTTCAGTATAACTGGGTATACTGACTTAGTTAACATTTTATTAAAAAATCACTCAAAACTGGTGTTATTATTTCCTTACACTCCTTTACAATTTTAGGCGTAATATTGTCCTGGCGTAATATTTTTCAATTATAGACCCAAAATTACTTCATCTATGTCATTGGCGTTACTATCTTCGGGAAGAATTTGAATTTGCTGTCTATATTCAACCACCGACTGAAGAAAGTAATTGTTAAAACAGTCCACTTTAACCATATCGTTTGTTATTCTTTGACCTTGCGAATCATTGAGGATAACCTCCTTCTCATTTTTTCTTCCAAGCGCCTTATTAAGAAATTTCCATCTCTGCCTTGGATCATTGCCAGTTTTCTTTATGCCTTTAACATAATAGTTATCCCTACACACATTGTTGGCAATACTAATTACTTTGCATACGCGTTTTAATATAACATCTTCTTTAAAATTGTTCCTGCATTTTCGCCTTTTTCTCAACAGTTTGTCCTTTAACAAAATCAGTGCCTGAAGATTACCATTTATCCAAGGCGTGAGCTCAAATCTCATATTATTGGATCGAAATTTTGGAACGAAGTTCCTTATCGCACGTTGCGGGATGGTGGCTAAATGAAAAATTTTTTAACAACTTTTTTTTAACTACTTTATTACAACCCAATATTGTCAACTATATTGGGTACTTTTGGTTGGGTTTGGTTTAAAGGGAAGTTTTCTAGGTGGAGCCTGTGTATTACATATTGTAGTTTTGAACCCAATAAAAAGTAAACTTAGAAAAGCCAAAGTGCAAGACTGGCAAATCCATGAAACACAACCCTCAGCATGGAATTACATTTGGCAGCACTTTAACACTCGCATTTTTGGTTTGTGTCCAGACTAACATATTTCTTGTTTAATGACAAATTTTCTAGGTGGAGGCTGGTTATTACTTATTGTAGTTTGAACCGAATAAAGAGTACATTGAGAAAAGCCAAAGTGAAAGAAGTTTAAAAAAAGAACATCTTAGAGAAGTACCTTTGCTTAAAAAAGTAAATTTTCTTACAAAAAGTACCTTTTCTTAAAAAAAGTAATTTCTTAAATAAGTACCTTCTTTTAAAAAAGTACATTATCTTACAACAATTAACCTTTTCTTAAAAAACTACATTTTCTTTGAAGAATACAATTTTTGCAAAACAAAATAACTTTTCTTGAGATAAGTACCTACTCTTAAAATTGTATCTGTTCTTTCGTAAAAAAAAAGATTTCTTAAAAAAAAAAATACCTTCTCTTAGAAAAAATACCCTTTTTTAAAAAATTCCTTTTCTTAAAAGTACCATTTCTTAAAAATAAAGTACCACCTTTTCTTTTGGTTTCTTGAGATAAGTAGCCTTGCTGAAAATAAATATATTTTCTTAAAAAATAACCTTAACCTAAAAAGAGTACCACTTCTTTAAAAAATACCCGTTCTTAGAAAAAGTATTTTTTGTAAAAAAAATTCAAACTCTTAGGCTTTTTCTTAGCTTAGTGACGGCGACACTATCGAGTATTCAGCCATGAAAAAGCTTCTCAAAATACCGTTCGGAACCTGTGTAAAACTATAGGACCCAATCAGTGAGTGTAAAACTAGAACGCGCACAGCTTACTGGTTTGTGAGAAGCTCTCCCTAATCCTTTCACTGGATGTAACGGAAACCATTTTTTTGTTATTTTAATAAAAGAAAATATAATACATATTCTTAAAAAACGGGCCTAAAAATATACTTTTTTTTAAAAAAATACGTTCAATAAATAAAAAAAGCTCTTAACAAAAGTTTACCATTTTACAAGATCAATTTAAATTACAGTATTTTTCTACAGGCGCCTTAGGTGTGTTGGAACTAACTAGTACATAATATAAAGGGTTTTTCGACAGAGACGCTACAAAAGTAAATCGATAGGGACATCAAACGACGCCATATTTTTTCCCGCTCTTTTAACATTTCTCATTTCATCATGGAAAGATATACGAGCCAACAACGAGTCGAAATTATTAAAATTTACTACCGAAATTTGGAGTCAGTGGCCTCAACTTTAAGAGCGCTACGTCCAATTTCTGAATTTCATTTCTGGCTGAATGTCTTCGTCAATAAGCAAAATATGCATTATTGGTCAGACTGCAATCCACACGTAATCCATGAGTCATCATTGCATCCCGAAAAAATTACGGTTTGGTGCGGTTTATGGGCCGGCGGCGTCATTGGGCCGTGCTTCTTCCGTGATGATCAAGACCGCCACATTACTGTGAATGCGAATCGCTACCGTTCAATGCTAACCGAATACTTTTGGCCCCAATTGGATAATATGGACTTGGAGGACATGTGGTTCCAACAGGACGGCGCCACAAGCCACACAGCGAATGACACAATCAATTTATTGGAAACCAAGTTTGGTGAACGTGTTATCTCACGAAATGGCCCAGTCGATTGGCCGCCTCGGTCATGCGACTTGACGCCGTTAGATTATTTCCTGTGGGGCTACGTCAAGTCTATGGTCTATGCCAACAAGGCAGCGACGATTGATGAACTTCGTACGAATATCGAACGTGAAATTGCAGCAGTATCGGCCGATTTATGCTTGAAAACCGTCGAAAATTGGGTTCAGCGTCGGGACTTCTGCAAGCGTGCCCGTGGTGGCCATGCAAAAGAAATCGATTTCCATACATAATGGCATCGAACGTACTTTCACAGGAATAAAAAATTTCATTGGTATCTAAAACCGGGTTTGTTTTATTTAAAAAAAAACTTTTGTAGCGCTCTTATTGAAAAACCCGATATAGCGAAAGGAACTTCGTTCCAACCGGGTGTCCCCTGACACCTCATGTAATTTTTGTTTAAACTTTTCCGTTTTCGTTGAAATATTTACTGCATCTGCCATACAAAACAGCTAATTTTCTATTAACTCGGATACATTCCATGAATCAGTATTCACTGGTAAACTACGTCGTATATAGTCCCTTGCTTTCTCGTAACCACAGCACACTTTCCGTACCTTCCCGTACCGTTTCTAATCATTGACACGTTTATTAGTCAAGAATTTATCGCTTAGTACATTATGATCTGAAAGAACACATTCAATTGAATCTATAAAAAGTTCATGACAAAAATTTCTGAATTACTAATTGGTATCGTTACTAAATTATTCGCACCATGGCAGTCATAACTCTGAAATAATGTAAGCAAATCAGTATACCGCGGGTTCTGAAAGAGATCAATATTAGAATCACCCACAATAATAATAGGATAATCGGCATGATAACAATTTTCAGTGGTTTCAAGTTAATTTTATAATTTGAAAAACTAACTACTACGAGCTGAACAAAATTCTCACTCTAACAAATCTCTATAGAGATATACAGTGAAAACTACCAATAGCGGACACTCTCTAAAGCGGACACCTCCCATATGCGGACAATTTTCGAATAACATTGCACCAAATTGATTTTTCACAGCAAATTTCCCTCCCAAGAACGGACCCTCCCTTGTACGGACGCGGACAGCAAAATTGTGCATTATTTGGTCAAAAAACCTCCGAAAAGAGGACAAAAATAATTCAATATAAAACAAAATATTAACAATTGCACTTTTTTTACAATAGAACACGAAGCGCTATAAAAAGCCGACGTGTAAATACAGACTTTTCTCACTTAAAAATATGCATGTGGCAACTACATACTTACTCAGCTGCTTGTATTGTGAAGCAAAGTAAAAAAAAAAAAATATTGTTTTGATTAATTTTGTTGCAGTGCCATCAAAAAAAAATGTTTGACGCTTAAAGAAAAGATTGAAATTATAGAAACCTCACAAAAACATAAATTACCAATTCGAGCAATAGCATCAAAGTAAGTGCACAATAATTATAATAATATGAAATTGCAATTTCATAACATTTTTGTTCTAGGTTTGACATCGGCAAAACACAAGCGGCAAACATTTTAAAAAACAAAGAAAATTTGCTTTCCCAATGGCAGTCTGGCAGTAATTCCAATCAAAAAATGTTTAGACTCCATTCGAACAACCTGAAACTTGACAAAATGTGTCTTGAATGGTTTTCGAAAATTCGTGCCGAAAATATCCCTCTATCCGGACCTGTTATTCAAGACAAGGCAAAAGGATGCGCAATAAAATTGGGCATAACGAACTTTGTTGCAATCATTGATACAAGGCTTCAAAAGTGGCAAAAGAGGCATAATATCAGTTTTAAATTCATTTGCGGAGAAGCAGCAGCGGTGTCGGAAGAAGACGTTAACCAGTTCAACGAAAGATTGAAACTGATCCTTAGTGATTACGAACCAAAAAATGTGTACAATGCGGATGAAAGCAGTCTTTTTTTTCGAGCTCTACCAAACAAAACGCTCACTTTCACTTCTAACGAAAGGTTGACTGTGCTTTTTTGTGCGAATATGGTAGGAGAAAAGGAAGCCCCATTGGTTATAGGAAAAGCCGCTCGACCAAGAGCGTTCAAAACTATGCCCGTATCTAATTTACCAGTCATTTGGAAATCAAATAAAAAGGCATGGATGAATAGAGCGATTATGACTGAATGGCTACTTCAACTGGACCATAAAATGGGGAAAGAAAAACGAAAAATATCTCTTTTTTTTGGATAATGCAGCTTCTCATCCCCGAGATGTTGAACTCGAAAACATTAAAGTTATCTCGTTATCTCCAAACACAACATCAATTTGCCAGCTCCTGGACCAAGGCATAATTCGTAGTTTCAAATTCTACTACCGACGTTTTATAGTAAAGGATATGATAACAGCTTTTGATGAAAATACAGATGTAGCAAAAAAAAATAAATATCCTTGAATCTATATTTTTCATCTCATCGGCGTGGAATAAGGTGACCACCGAAACAATTCACAACTGCTTCCGTAAGGCCGGATTCGATGAAAATGCATACAGTGCAAGGGATTTTGATGACGAAGATGATATTCCACTAATAGAGTTGCAATCATTGATACAAGGCTGTGCAGTAGACAATGCTGAAGAGTACGTTACCATTGACGAAAATAATATAACAGAAGATGATAGATAACATCCTCATTGAATTAGCGAATAGTGAAAGCGAAGTGGAGCCAGAAGAACCTTTAGATGAAGAAAATTGGATTGCAGTTCCAAATAAAGTTATGAATTGCACCGTTGCCTTGAAATATCTTTACAACATCAAGGAATTTGTAAAAACTGATTATGCAGCTTTTGCATTTGTAAAAAATTTAGAAAATCACCTTCAAACTCGTTTAGCGACAGAAAAGAAAGCAAATACGAAACAAAAACCTATAAAAGACTTTTTTATATCAAACTAAGTGCAAACGCGTATAATTTATGTTCCTTATAGGGCCTTTAAAGCAACTCTTACCATGAATTTTTTAATAAGTAAGATATTAATATTTTAATTTATTAAAATTTTTTTTTTCGTTAAATCTTTTTTGTTAATTGGATATGAATTGAATTTTGTGTTAATGCTCTAAATAAACAATAAAAATTATTTTTTTGTCCTTTTTTTTATCAAACTCCCATAGGCGTACACCTGCCAACAACGGACAAATATTGGTCGCTTATGGGAGTTTTCACTGTATATCAATATATTGAGTAATGCAGAATTTTACTAATGTATAACGAAGTACCTCCATACCCATACTCTCTACAGCAGTGTACACTTAAAAATACAGGAATTTCATAAATTTGTAAAACATTGTTGAAACCATATTTCTTGAATAGCAATTACATCTGGGAATTTTAGAAACACTACCAATTAACGATTTAAATTTATTAAACTTATCAATGGATGAGACGCTTCTGATGTTGATACTTATAATACAAGGTGGCGCAAAAGTAATCCTCCTATCAGAAAATGCTATAAATTTTCCGATTGGCCCCTAATGTCAGTTCTGTTTTGACATTTGTGTAGTAAACACATGCGAAATACACGTTAATAAACAATGTTACGCTAGACTGCTCCAGAACGCGGAATATTGCTGACTATTTATTTGATCAATAATCGGTCGGTGACTTTGGCACAACGTGAATTTCGTCGCAGATTTCCTGGCCGTCCAACGCCTACTGGTGAAACATGCGACATTTAGCCGCTCGCCTCGAAGAGACTGGCACAACACGAGATACTGCCAGGCGTGGCAGACCCCGGAGTAGCCGTTCTGCAGAGAATATTGCTGCTGTAGCCGAGGATGTCATGGTAGCGCCGTCGATATCGACCAGACGATGTGCCACGCAAATGGGTATCAGTCGACGGTCTTTACAGCGAATTTTGGTACAAGATTTGAAGATGTTTCCGTACAAAGTCCAGACGGTGCATCAGCTGTTAGCTGCTGACCGCCAATCGCGTCTAACATACGCTCAAGCCATCCTTAATCACCACCAAGAGGAAGATGATTTTTCATCAAAAATAATCATGAGCCCATTTCCATCTTAGCGGGTACGTAAATACGCAAAATTTACGCTTCTGGGGCACTGAAAATCCGCGTGTAACCCACGAAGAGCCATTACACCCGCTCAAAGTCACTGTATGGTGTGCTGTTTTCGCTGGAGGAGTCATCGGACCTTTTTTCTTCGAAGACGTCGCGGGCCAAACGGTTACTGTGAATGGTGAGCGCTACAGAGAAATGATCAACGAGTTCTTTTTGCCGCAACTTGATGAATTGGGATTGGAAAACATGTGGTTCCAACAGGACGGTGCAACGGCACACACTGCACGTGCCACAACCGATATGCTGAAGGATGCATTTCCCGGGCGCCTAATCTCCCGTTTTGGCGATTTGCACTGGCCAGCAAGATCGCCTGATTTGACCGCTCCAGACTTCTTTTTGTGGGGCTTTTTGAAGTCGCGGGTTTATGTCAACAAGCCTCAGACTCTTGCAGCTCTTAAAGACAATATCCGTCAAGAATGTGAGGACGTATCGCCGGAAGTTTTGGCCAAAGTGATGGAAAATGCCATAAAAAGGGCTCAAATGACAATCAACTGTGGCGGCGGCCATTTACATGACATCATATTCTCGACTTGATGTAAAAAAATTAAAAGACCAAATAAAAATAATCCACAAGAAGAATCAAAGTTTTTAATTTTTTTTTAAATTACAGCCAAAAAACATCGGAAGTTTACTTTTGCGCCGCCTTGTATTTATCGGACTGTCAAAACGTGGCTGCATTACTAAGGTAGACCCACTGCTGGCAACAACTGAAACATTGTGTCCCAAACAGTGCTCGCTTTGGATGTGCAAAATTCGCCAACCGGAAATGTCGAAGTTATTCCAAACACATCTTCTTCAACAACTGTCACTGTTCACTACAGCATTCGTTTCAATGCTCAACAATGTTCAACTCTTCTTCAGCATCCGACTCTACTTCATCAGATGGGATATAATCTCCATCGTCTTCTACATCTTCGATGTTATCACTCGCAAAAAATGCGGCAAGACTATTTTCAGCGAGGTGCTGTTGGTCTTCCGTCAATCCAGAAAATCGGTGACGCCAACTTAAACCTGCAGCGAGGTCTTCCCAGACCTCCTCACTTATTCCAGACATTTCAAGTAGTTCAATTCAAGAAAGCTATAAATCATAAAATAGGTAAAAATTCAAACCGAAATGATCAATTCAAAAGAAAACTGCACACAGTAAACTTATTGAGCTTTTACTAAATCTCAAATAATGAAATCTCAATTGCTTGATCATGTTGAAGTGCTTTTGTATAGCAGCTTACACACATTTTCCATAAATTTAAAAGACGGGCCTCATGAGGTCCAGTAGGCACACTTACTATCTTTTAACATAAACATATCAGTTATGCCTACGAAATCAATGAAACTTATATTTTACTGTACACATTATGATCAGAAAGCACTACCGGTAGTTGGCATAAAATATCTCCGCGCTCAGAGTCAACGAAAAAATTTGGGGACTATTCAAAGTCAAAATGGGCCTCGAAAAGCCCAGTTGAACATCCTAGGGTTAAACTATTGATTTCTGATCATGAAAATTAGATAAAAAAATTAAATACAAATAACAAATCTACATACAAATATGTTGACACATAATCAGCACCATCTTCATTGTCTTCTTCGGTGTCATCCTCAACTTCAGCTGCTCTATTTCAAACAAAATTTTTAAAATTTAATTGACATTTTTCAAATTTCAAATAGAATTTTTAAATTTCTATTGATTTTTTCTCAAAATTTAATAGGAAATGGAGTAGATGAAACGATTTCGGCCGATGGAAATAGATTCTGAACCACTGTGCGGAGTTGCACCTGAACTGTGCTGACGCTGATACATATATAATGTGATTCATATAACACTGTGCAAGGAAGATGTAGTGAGATAAATCCGATAAAAGCAAAGCCTTATAATATAAATTTTGTTGTTCCTTAGATAATTGGTTTAAGTCTTCACTACTTCTGTCCTCTACGCATGTTTCTCAACCGGTGTAAAAAAGTAAATCTCTCACTTCCCTTCAAACATGTTGGCTGCATACGATAATTTTGTGTTGTGCTGTTGCATTTGCTTTCGAACATGTTGTGTTTTTATTTTATTCCCTAGAGACAATAATAAACCCCCAATACATGCAACTAACAGAAATATGTAAGACGGGAGTCATGAACTAAATGGAAACAAATTTGCAACGACCTTAGGAAGACAGTCTCCTAACGATTACCAGCATGAGTACAACGTGCCAACGGAAACGTAATAAATTGAAGGGAAACGGAAAAAAAAAATACTTTACGTGAGAAGTGAAAGATATACGTTAAATGGCGTGAATTAAGTGAAACCAAAGCGCAGTAAGGGCTCAAGCAAAGAGAATGTTGAAAAGGTGAAATCAAAAATATGTTATGGAATATATTATTTGAAAGAGAGGAAGGTATCTAAGTGTTGCACAGAAAGTGTTAGTTTTAAGTTATATCCTTGCTTACACGTGGCTTTCCAAAGACGCGTATGTTAGCTCAGTGTCTCGGAAAGCAATAGTGTTGGCCTGGGTGTCTCGTGGCGAATGTGAATAAGTGAGATTGCCCACGAACAATGCAGAAACACAATGCTCTTTTGTATTTTTTGTGATTCTTTATGCACCAACTTCTTTGTTTATCCACCAGTGTGTGTCTGTAAGATAGAGCGCAAAGAACGGCTTTTGACCCAAATATGCTAAGTAACGTTCGCTTTTTTAAAGGACAATAAAGCAAACACATTTTTGCATATCAATGCTAATGATAATTACAAACCACATTTATTTCCCGTTAGCGATATTAAGCTCACATTTTTAAACTGTTTGCTTTATATCCTTAAAATCCTTTTGTTCTCAATTTGAAATCGTATTTTATGAACCACAAATAAAAGCAGTGATGAAATTTGTGCAAACCCCAATGGCTGAAGTAAACGTTGCTGATTGTTGCAAGACACAGAATAAATCTAAAACAGAGTGAGAATAACAATGAAGGGATTTTGATATTCTTATCGTTTCGTTTGTAGTAATTGCAGTTATTATAAATTCAAGAAGTACAATGAAGCACGTGCTTGTTGCTAAAATTTATATGGGTCATTTCACGTAAAGCAACGGAGCATTTCCAATTGCAATTTAAAAGAGTCAATTGAAATTTAAAAATTCTATTTGAAATTATATCCGTTTAAGTTTATATTATTCGATATGTTCTTTAATAATTGTTCGGTTCAAGTTCAATAACACTGTGCGACACCAAAAAAATTAAGGGGTTCTGACTACGGATCCTGGTAGAAAAGTCTAAAAAAAAATACACTTGTATCGGCGTTTTGCCGGATCCGATCAGAATTTTTTTTTAGGGCGGGTCAAAGATTCCGCCCCCCGGAACTTTCCTGCAACATATCGGCATGCAAAATTGTGTGTTCCAAAGTACAAAGTATGTTCAGAAGTTTTATAGAAAAGATTCAGGTAAACATTTTTGTGGAACAAATTAACCCCTAGCTGTCACGTATAACCATAATTTTTACTTTGTTTTTGAAAACTCGCAATAAACTGCTCCAAAATGACGGGGGCCGTGGTCAAAATGTTCTACAAAAATTATCGCCATCAAATTTCACTCTATGTGTCTGAACCCTCCAAAACACAAATCTTAGCCCAAGTGCTAGATAGGGTTAATAATGAATTTTGTCAATTTGCTGTTTCCATTAAAAATAGTCCACATAATATAATGAATTTTATCATATTTCATCTTTTATAAAAATTATGGTTATACGTGACAACTAGAGGGTTAATTTGTTCCACAAAAACGTTTATCTGAATCTTTTCCATAAAACTTCTGAACATACTTTGTACCTCAGAAGTAAGGAACACACAATTTTGCATACCGATATGTTGCAGGAAAGTTCCCAGAGGCGGAAACTTTGACCCGCCCAAAAAAAAAAATTCTGATCAGATCTGGCAAAACGCCGATACACTTGTATTTTTTGTTAGACTTTTCTACCAGAATCCATTAACAGAACCCCATCATTTTGAAAAAATTCTAATTTTGTCTCACATTGTAAGGGTTTTTCAACAGAGACGCTACAAAAGTAAATCGATAGGGACAGCAAACGAAGCCATATTTTTCCCCGCTCTTTTGGCATTTCTCTTCAGTAAGGTTTGCCATTTCATCATGGAAAGATATACGAGCCAACAACGAGTTGAAATTATTAAAATTTACGACCGAAATTTGGAGTCAGTGGCCCCAACTTTAAAAGCGCTACGTCCAATTTCTGAATTCTGAATTTCATTTCTGGTTGAATGGCTTCGTCAATAAGCAACATATGCACTACTGGTCAGACAGCAATCCACACGTAATCCATGAGCCATCATTGCATCCCGAAAAAATTACCGTTTGGTGCGGTTTATGGGCCGCCGGCGTCATTGGGCCCTACTTCTTCCGTGATGATCAAGACCGGCACATTACTGTAAATGCGAATCGCTACCGTTCAATGATAACCGAATATTTTTGGACCCAATTGGATAATATGGACTTGGAGGACATGTGGTTCCAACAGGACGGCGCCGCAAGCCACGCAGCGAATGCCACAATCAATTTATTGGAAACCAAGTTTGGTGAACGTGTTATCTCACGAAATGGCCCAGTCGATTGGCCGCCTCGGTCGTGCGATTTGACGCCGTTAGATTTTTTCCTGTGGGGCTACGTCAAGTCTATGGTTTATGCCAACAACCCAGCGACGATTGATGAACTTTGTACGAATATCGAACGTGAAATTGCAGCAGTATCGGCCGATTTATGTCGAAAATTGGCTTCAGCGTCTGGATTTCTGCAAGCGTGCCCGTGGTGGCCATGCAAAAGAAATCGAGTTCCATACATAAAGGCATCGAACGTACATTCACAGGAATAAGGAATTTCATTGGTATCTAAAATCGGTTTTGTTTTATTTAAAAAAACTTTTGTAGCGCTCTTATTGAAAAACCCGTTACATATAAATACAAATAGAATGAAGACAAATACACTAAAAGAAACCGCTTCACCCTAGTATTCCAATAAAACGTTCAGTTGAGTTTTACAAAACTTTGTTTAAGGAAAACTTTAATACCATCATACTTATTTTCAACCACGTATGTGACGCTAACGCTGTGTGTTGTTTGCATGTGTTCACTAGATTGCACTACACTTGCCTATAGATGTTAACACATCAAAAATAATTATTTTCCAGTTGGTTTTTTCATCGAAAATTCGAGAAATGTACCCAACTGGAAAAACATACATTAATCAACATCCATTGAAGTTGATACTCTCGGTGAAGCATGTGAAGTTGATGGTCTAGGATTTTTCGTTGGTGGTTCAGGTCCATGATTTGAATCATCATCATCACCATCTGAGCTTGATAACACATTCAATGGCATATCTTTTCAGCATGTCTTTCAAATCTATCGTCCTTTCAAATCATCGTCCTTTCTGTGCCTTCGTCTCCATCTACATCTTCATATAGGGGTGCCTTATGACTCCACCAACAAACTTCTGCAAGCAATGCATCCAACTTTATTTTCCTTTGTATCGTTTTTCCATTGGCGTGGAGACCAGGTGGAATCGCTCTCCTTGTTCGTCCGAATCGGTGGGAAATTGGTGTGATAAGAACTTATCAAATAGGTGAGGCAGAAAATGTAATTTCAATGTCATAGATGCAATGATTGAGCATTAAGCGTGTTTTGGTTACACCGCTTGCTTATATATTCGCTTGTTTTGTATGAAGCACTTAGCGACGACTTAGCTAGAACTTAGCGACGAGAAACATTTTCGCAAAGTTTAAACAAATTTTTTATTTGATTTTCGATCATTGGACACCAAACCACATGAAAAACTATAATCGTAGTTCAGGATGAAAAATCGTGTCGCATAGTATAATTATGTTAAAATGTCATAGTATAATTATGTTAAAATCTCTAGTATAATTATGTTAAAATCTCTAATCAAATGTCTCAAACCATGTGCCCAGCAACATATTACAGGAAGCATATACATGTTTGCAAGCATTGTTTTCATGAATTGAAGATTTGCTCTCATGTTGTCACTTGGTTATCTGCCTCGTTTTTGTTTTTAGCGGTTTTTAACAAAATATCCATATTTGGTTCCAAAAAATATAAATTATGGGCTATTAATCATTGTGTATCAAACATGATATATTGAATAGCAAACACAATGTGTTGGAGCACAAGTATAGTATATTTGCGACAAGCTACAAACACATTATATTTGCATCCAAACAACAAAAATACATAGTTTTCAGCATGTAAGCATAGTTTCAGCTTCTTTTTGTTTCTTTGTTGGCAGTCACATTTTTGTTTTCAGCAATTTTCAACAACCAAGTCCACATTTGGGTTACAAAAACATATATTATAACCTATTAGTTATTGTGTCTCCAACATGTAGTATTAAATAGCAAATACAATGTGTTTGGACACAAGTATATTATATTTCCGACAAGCAAAAAACATGTCATATCGTATTTGCATACAAAAAAAAAAAAACAAAAAATGGTGATTTTTCAGCGTGTATATTGGTTAAGAACCCCAAACGTAACATAACGATATGGAAGATTTTAGTCCTTAAAGAAATATCCTATTTAAGTAACAACAAATGTAATATTTTGTAAAGCTGCTCAGAAGAAAATATTATTTCTTTGTGAAAATTTCCTTTCTTTGTGAAATTGTAAGTGGTTCTTTGGTATTAATTATTCTTTTTATAGAAACATTATTCCAAAATAAATACAGATTTAATATTAAAGTTATCCCTTCACAACAAGTGTGAAGATAATCCTTCACTGACTCATAATAGACTCCTTCAAGATTCTTACATGCAGCAGATCAATGTACGAACTTATTTTTATATAAGAGGATTCAATTATTAGCAGACAAATACACACAAGTCAAGTCGAAGTCAATACATACAAAAAATCAGTTTGTGAAAGGAAAAGAAAACGGTAAACTTTGCTATTTGACATCCCTCGCTACGGTGGTTCTGTGTGTGAAAGGACTGGTAGAAGTCAGAATTAACTAAATTGCATTCTGGTGATCCTTAAATAATCGGAAGTGATAACAAAGTGATTCCATAAATGACTGTGATATGAAACGGATATCAGCTAACAACAGCAACATCGGCAGCAAGGATAACATTAGATAATAACTCATATAGCAACAATAAAATCACCAGAATCAAGAAAAATATTATTATCCTGGGAACATATTTCATGTATTCGTTTATCGACCATGGTTTAAGACGTATCTGTCTTGTGTGTTTTTTTTACATAGGGTGATATAATAAGACCGGTGAATTTCTGTTATAATAATGGACGTATAAACACTACGTGGTGCTGATATCGAAAGCAACAAACAACCTTTAATGGGCACCTTCTGTCTCTGTCCATCGGCTGCCAAATGTATTAGAAGCAAAATTCTAAAACACAATACAGACCGTTTGCAGGACCCACCTACATCAATGATGTGCGAGCAAACTGTACGCTTCAACTTTCGAACGCATTCATTCAAACATTTTTCGAACGCTGAAACAAACAGCCAAAGAGGTCCCTCGGGAGGAAAACATATGTGAATAAACCTTGGATTAGTGCAGAATCCTGCGCCGAAATTAGGAATCGTGAACGTTTGTACAATGTGCGTATATTAACCAAGATACCAATGTTGTAGAAACAGTCAAAATTAGACTATCAGCAATCAGCATGTAGAGTGAGTTACATGGTCTGTTCATCTACGACAATTATCTGACCAATATAGAGGAGTAACCCGAAAAAGCTGTGAATATAGGTAATCTACGTATTGCGTACTCTTCAATAAAATCGTAAGCGGCAACAACATCAGGAGTACGGCATCCTTAAAACCTACTGATAACGAGGATATTTCATCACCCGATCAGCAAGTGAATAGATGGCGTGAATTCTTTTTGACACAATCTTAACTTCCGTATGGTGACAATCAGTGGACCACTTCGGTCGCCATTCGAGAAGAGATATTTCAACGGTCGCAAACAAATTTCGAGGTGGCATTGGGTAGAATAAAGGATCACAAATCTTGTGGTTCTGATAATATTCCAGGGGCCCTGTTGAAGTATGGTGCATCAGCGTTACCAAATATTATTGCGCCGGTCATCAGAAGTGCATGGATAGACAACAAAATCCCATCGAGGTGGAAACAAGGAGTGGTTAGCACTATCTCGAAAATGGTGAACTAATGCTGTGCTAGAGCAGGTTCCGAAAGGTTTTTCTGAGAAGCCTTTTTCATGACTAAATATTGTCGCCGTCACTATTCGAAATGACCGTCGTCGGAAGAAATGGTAGGTGGCCGGAGCGGTGATGGAACGCACGTACTCATGTACAAGAGCTACCCCTCCTACCATTACACCAAGAAGACAAAGCCGATGAATATTCGAATAGAACGGAGTACTCCACCAACTGTTGATGGTTCGTTAATTGAAGGCCTAGATTCAAGCAACTATTTAGGACACAAGATTACCAAGGATGACGGATCTGCGATGGATTGAAGTGCTCGAATCAATTACAGGACGAAATTTCGAATACCCAATTGCAGTGTGCAGTCTGTACTGTTGTACGGTTGTACTACTTGGAGCTTGACGAAAGTGACAATAGAGAAGGTCTAAAATTTTGTCAATTGTTGACTGAGATAAATACTCCGTATCTACTGACCCAAGACGATTTCTAATGAGTTTCTCTGCTTACGTACATGAAACAGTCCTATTGAATTGTATATAAAAAATCATGGCTAAATAGTCGATAGTGTCGCCATCAGTAAGCGAGCTGACCGCCGTCGAAAGAAATGCACGACCACCTTACATTTTTTCGACAGCGGTCACCTCTCTCAGTGAGGGATCGAACCCACGTGCTTATCCCCTCAGAGACGGAATCGAACCCACACACTTATGTACCAGGGCCGGGCACACTACCATTGCACCATCGATGACCACTTTGAATTGAATATAAATACGTAGGAGAAAATGGATCTGGAACGGCCATATACTACTTGAGTGGAACCCGCAGTGTTTCGAAGGCCAGGTAGACCACAAAATACACAAAATACGGTGCCTAGAAAGGAAATACAAACAAACTTGACTGTCATGAAAAAAATTATATCACTTGCCAGAGACAGAATTCATTGAAGCCCTATGTTTTTCGTGAATCTTTTAATTAAAATTTTTATTGTCATATTGTCTTATCCCAACTGGAATTTTTTTTGGTTGACATCTTTAATGAGAAGCAAGTGACATGTCAGAGTCACTGCTGATATTCCGATTCGGTCCTATAAAAAAAATCAGTGAGTGTTCGAATTCACGGGCGATGTGTTAACACCTTTTTGTTACACGGTACCTGTTCGATACACATTAGTAAATGTTTCATTGGAAAATATAAAAAGAGAGTAGTTTTTGTACTGAAGGCTCTTTTCCTATTTCAATTTCTTTTTTCTTACATCTGCTTTAACATTAGACGTAATATTGTTAAAATACATAAAACAATATTTAGCTCACTGGAAAAATTGTTTTTGTTTTGTCATAAATACAGCGACGACAAAAACTATTGAATAGTGTAGAGAACTTATTGCGCACTCTTTTCGCTCTCATGTAGAGAGTCTGAGTAAAAGAGCATAAACGAGTCTTATTCTCTTTGTAGAATATTTCAATATAAATGCACCATTACGACAATGTTATTACATAAAACAATACAAATAGCATTAATGTGTCAAAAGGCATCAATGTTTCACACCAAAATTATGAATGGACCAAGTTATGACAAAAAGAATCAATTGCCGTATGTCGCCAGTGCTTTTGAGTAATACAATTCGTTCCACCAGTTCTCTATACTATTCAATACTGTTTGGCGACGACATCAATACCATCATACTTATTTTCAGGCAGAGACTATTTTTGTACAACAACCACGTATGTGATGTTAACGCTGTGTGTTGTTTGCATGTGTTCGCGTTGATAGCTTGCCCTACAGATGTTCATCAATCATTCAAATCACATCAAAACACTCATGACACCCCAGACATTTCCACACATTTTAGCAAAAGTCATCAGAAATCTTCCGCAGATTGTCACCAGTGATATGATATGTACACAAGACATGCTTGGGTAACCATTCATCGGTGGGCCAGTTGCTCAGGACGTTTTTAAGTACATATGTTGCCTCCGGCCATCTTATACATGTATGTATGTATGTATGTATGTATTTATTTTATTGAATCTATGTACATAAGTATGTATCTGATCTGTTGCACGATATTAAATAAAATCTGAAAGATAACATGACAGAAAGTGAGATATAAGGGTGCCTTAGTAAGATTACACTTTTTAAATTGCCTCCGGCCATCTTATACATGTATGTATGTATGAATGTATGTATTTATTTTATTGAATCTATGTACATAAGTATGTATCTGATCTGTTGCACGATATTAAATAAAATCTGAAAGATAACAGGACAGAAAGAGAGATATAAGGGTGCCTTAGTAAGATTACACTTTTAAATTTAGTGTTATTGTTTTTGTGCAAGTGACAACTCTGAAAATTAACAGCTGTCACATATATTTATTCTGATTACTGAAATGCCGCGTTTTATGAAACAATAACGCTTTATGAAACAAGATTTTGCAAAAGTATTCTAAAGTTTTGTACAAAGTATGCAGTTACTGAACTACATATGTAAAGGACGGCTACGGTTTGTTTGATAAATTTGATATTTTTTCAATAATTTTTGGTAAAGGATGTTGGTTTTAAAAATTGTATACCTTGGGCACCATGATCGTATAGCCATTATATAACTGGTGATACAATTGTAGTGCCAGACTTTTGACAGCAATTATTTGCAATTTACTAAAGTTTTTCTTTTTAATTTTTTCCAGGCATTGCCACTACAGGCTTTGGCAAACTTAATCATGGAGCAATACTCAGTTGAACTACCCGCAAAAGTCATTCAAACATTTTATAACAATGGCCGTTCTGCAAGAAGACCATTACGCGAATTGCGTGATTTCTTCGGTCAACAGAACAGGCCATCTGAGCCAACAATCAACTGTTGGGTGCAGAAATTTTATGAAACTGTGTCGGTGATACTGTGACGACGCCCATGCGTCATTGTACAGATTTTCTGATCAAAAATACTGCTGCTGTATAACAAAGTATGGAGCAGTTCGCGACAACCTCTGTTCCACGTCCGTTACTGCAATTGATCCTTTCGTAGCGCACCGTTCAGCGGATTTTAACAAGAGACCTGTTTTTTCACACCTACAAAATCCAATTCAAACAGGAACTGAATGTAGCCTAGAGACCGTTTGCAGTACCGTTTATTTACCACTTGATTGCTTGAACAACAAGCAGTTGAGGCCAATTTAAAAAATGAAATAAAATCTTCGTGAGCGATGAAATGCATATTTGCACATGCACCAACAACAAGTCACTGTTCAGTTTGATGGTATGAGATCAGCGTCTCCAACTGTGTATTATATTCAACGAAGGCTTTTGGAACAAAGAAGTTATGTTGGTCTACAGTCAATACTTAGCTGTCATGTCACTGTTTTTAATGAAGAAAAATTAAGTGGAATATCTCTTAAATTAATTCAGAATCGAAAAACAAGAATACAAATTGTTCGATTTTAATAACTCGAAAAAGGAAATATCTGTGATACGAAACAATTATGAATTTTTTTGGTCGCATCATGAACCATTAAGTCAAAATATGTCAAAAAAAATTTGCTTTTTAAATTTTTCTGGAATGATTTTCAATGTTGATATATCGCAATAATCCTTGCCTACAATTGCGTGGTTATTATATTCACAGATATTGCATATTATATCCATAGATATTGCATTTTGGCAGTTTGATCGTGAGTAAATCTTCTCCTTAGTTAGAATTCTCCCTTCGTTAATGTCTGGTTTGTGTCCAGTTAATGTACAGTAGCCTGCAAGTGCTGTTTGTTGTTCCAAAGGTTTATAATGTGTCTTTTGCTAACATTTATGTGATGACATTCTCGTCGTCTTCAATTTGTTCCTCGTAGTATCTATGTATTGATATCTTCTGGCATATGTTGGAGTTGTCTCCATTGCACTTGATCTCGTATGCCACATTTGCCTTGTCATCCGTATCGATTCCCGACTTAGTCCTACTAAAAATCTGATTTAGGGTAAAGTTACACTTTGGAGCTAAATGGTATTTCTCCTGTCATAAATGTTCGAATGTTCGATTCTTTCAGAGAGTCCCGGAACATACGTTATGGACTTGAATATTATCCGCACTTGTCTTGCCCTTTGGTATTGGTGGTTTCAAATCTGCTGCAAAATTTGTCTTTTTTTGTTGTGTGGATGCAAATATAATATGTGTTTGTAGCTTGTCGCAAATATATAATACTTGTGCTCAAACACATTGTGCGTGCTATTCAATATAACATGTATGGGACACAATGATGAATAGGTTATAGTATTTGTATTTGTGACCCAAATGTGGTTTTGTTTGTTGAAAACTGTTGAAAACAAAAACGTGACAGACAGTAAACAAAAAAATGCAGCAGATCTTCAGTCCACGAAAACAATGCTTGCAAACATTTACATGGTTCCTGCAATATGTTGCTGGGGCCGTTATTTTTCAGCGTGTAAGTCATCAATCGTGTTGAGGGGATATTAGGGATATTGTCGTGTGGATATTGGCGATGAAACACGCATATGGTTCCATATAAAAGTATGCATGATTGAAAATAAATATTTAAATACAAGGGAGTTTAGCCCTTGCAAATATGTGAATACATGGGGGAACCCAGCTAAACAAAATCAGTTTTGGAAGATTTCGATGAAATTTGGTGGAAATGGAGAGTATCATAAGAGAACATTTTCCCCAAAATTTGATGTTTTTTGGATTTTTTTGATCAAAAACCAAGTTTTTCACATATTTTTCTTTTGATAATAACTCGAAACCGGCTTAACTTAAAATTTTGAAATTTCTCAGGCATATTCAGAACAGAATTGGTATAAGAAAAAAACTGAAAAACAAAAATAGATTTTAAAAATTCTTTGAAAAATTAAGTTTTTTCTCAAAAAACTTTGTGTAGCAAAAAAGACCCATCCTTCGAAAAATCCGAAAAAAATATGTATGAAGGCTACATCTTTTATGAACATTATACCGTTTTCCGCATGCCCATAGAGGAAAAATTAAGAAAGTTATAGGCCTTTTTGTAGGACGACCTCAGTAATATCTGTATAAACAAATTTCCAAAAATTGTAAACAAGTCAATATTTCAAATATTCAATAATTTGAAGCAGACCCTTTCCACCAAATTTCATAGAAATCAGAGACATGTCACTTCCAAAACTGCATTTGTTAGCGAGATTCCTCCATATGTAGTGTGTTCCAAACATATATCGGGTTTTCAATAAGAGTGCTACAAAAGTTTTTTTAAATAAAACAAAACCGGTTTTAGATACCAATGAAATTCTTTATTCCTGTGAAAGTACGTTCGATGCCATTATGTATGGAACTCGATTTCTTTTGCATGGCCACCACGGGCACGCTTGCAGAAGTCCAGACGCTGAACCCAATTTTCGACGGTTTTCAAGCATAAATCGGCCGATACTGCTGCAATTTCACGTTCGATATTCGTACGAAGTTCATCCATCTTCTCCGGCTTGTTGGCATAGACCATAGACTTGACGTAGCCCCACAGGAAATAATCTAACGGCGTCAAATCGCACGACCGAGGCGGCCAATCGACTGGGCCATTTCGTGAGATAACACGTTCACCAAACTTGGTTTCCAATAAATTGATTGTGTCATTCGCTGTGTGGCTTGTGGCGCCGTCCTGTTGGAACCACATGTCCTCCAAGTCCATATTATCCAATTGGAGCCAAAAATATTCGGTTATCATTGAACGGTAGCGATTCGCATTCACAGTAATGTGCCGGTCTTGATTATCACGGAAGAAGTACGGCCCAATGACGCCGCCGGCCCATAAACCGCACGAAACCGTAATTTTTTTGGGATGCAATGAAGACTCATGGATTACGTGTAGATTGCTGTCTGACCGATAACGCATATTTTGCTTATTGACGAAGCCAGTCAGCCAGAAATGAGAGTCATCGCTGAAGATGATTGAAGTTGACGCCACTGACTCCAAATTTCTGTAGTAAATTTTAATAATTTGGACTCGTTGTTGGCTCGAATATCTTTCCATTATGAAATGGCAAACCTTACTGAAGAGAAATGTCATAAGAGCGGGAAAAAATATGGCGTCGTTTGCTGTCCCTATTGATTTACTTTTGTAGCGTCACTGTTGAAAAACTCTTTACATGATTCCTTCTGTAGGTGTTTGAGAGAATATTTTACAGATACCGTTTTTCAACTTATCTGTAATTTGGATTTTGTACGGAGACAAGTTTCAGTCATCATGAATTATCCAATGTAACTACTGTCTGCTAACTCCAATTTCCGCCCATAAGTTTCAATTCGAACCGCTGGATTTGCCTGAATTGACGATGAAACAGCCGCGATTGTGTCTTGAATTCTAATATGGGCATCTCGATGGTACGATCTTCGTGCTATGTTTGCAGATTCGGTAATTGTGTTTACCCACCTCATAATGGTGCACCTACTCGGGGGAGTGCCCCCAATCCCCTGACTAAATTTCCTTTGGATGGAAAAGAAGGACTGCACACCATGGTACCCCAGATTTCCTCTTTTCGGTAGCCCAAATATTAATTTTACTAAATCTAAATATCAACCTACAATATTAAGACAAAAATATGCCGATTGCTCATACGGAATAAAATGTATGATGTTTTGTTTTTGTAGCACGATCCGTGCGCCACCTGTGTTAAATCCTTGAAAATGATCAACGAAGTTGAACAAAATATTGAATCTAACTAAATGGTGATAAAAATAAATTTTTTCATCTCTCAAAATAATCTCTCTCTGTCTCCTTAAAGAACTTAAAATTTATTAATAGATCATAACTTGTTATATTTTTTGGCTGATGGAAAATGTTTCTGAACCACTGTGCTATGCGACTTATATAGTATTATGAACCTACTTCAAATTCTCTGCTTGGAGAAGGAATGTGGCTAATTAAATAATGGCATATTAGTCAAATTACAATTAGGTCTGATGAATTTATTGCCATCGTAAACAGGGAAATTAATCTCATTAAAAAGCCACACTTGTCTTATTGCTTCCTGCTCACGTGGAGGGGATTTTGGTAAGTATTTGGTACATCATGGAATATGAGTAATATGTAATTCAATTTAATTGTAGTAATGATCAAGTCTCTAGGTAGTCTTTCAATTAAATGCGAATTACTTTTGTGTTGTTAGATTCAAAATATTTCTAGATTGAAAATATTTGGAAATTTTCTAATAATAATTATTTTTAATATTATAGAATGATTTTCAATTCATTATTTTGTATCCACTATACATAACCTCCTATTAAATTGTAAGCCATCGTTGGTTTTAATTAAAATAAATCGCGAATATTTCGAAAGCAGGTTTCAATGTCTACACCTAGTAGGGAAATTTTACTTGGTTTCCAAAAATCATTTTCTATTCGAACACTAATGATGTTTTATTTTCCGAAAAAATTGTTTCCCTGTTATAGAGAAATATTGCAAAACTTCTTTCCGTTTCTTGTCTTATTATTGCATCTTTATGTTCCGACCTCACAAACACTAGTTTGTTCTCTAAAAAGCCAGAGGAAAACATATTTGTGGGTCATTTTGAGGGCAAAACAAATTTTGCCCTTCTTGCCGGAAATGAAAACGTCATTAGTGTATTTTTGACAGTTCCGATAATCGAACAACTTTTATATTATAATAAAAAGCGAACAGTAGTAAAATTTAAAGAAAGGGCAAAATTGTACTACCTTGGGTACACGCGCTGGAAAAAAAACCAAAATAACATACTTTTTTGAATTATTCACAGAATACGGTACAAGTGGTCCGAGAGGGGGGAAATGCCCCTAAGGCCCAAAAAATCAAAAAAACACGCCCCGTGAACTTAGACGGGAACAAGTTGTCCGAAAGAGGGAAATTGCCCCTAAGGGCCAAAAAATCGAAAAACGGCCCCCCAACACTTACACGTAAGTGTTTGTACTCAAATCACAGAAAATCTTCTCACGATTTCATTGGTGGAATTGGTACCTCACTGCGTTGCTCGTACCTTGTGCTGTACCGATATGAAAATCGATAAATTTATATTCAAATTCCCTCTGTACCTTAAGTTGAATTTGACGCAATTTTTTGGCGAAAAATAATGGCACCAATGAAATCGTAAGACGATTTCCTTTGATTTGAGTACCAACACTTACCTTTCGATTTTTTTGGCCTTAGGGGCAGTTTCCCCCTTTCAGACAACTTGTTCGCGACTCATGAACTCAAGTCAAACAAAACTTCGTATTTGAGTTTTTTTCCAGCGCTTGTTCCCAAGGTCGTATAATTCAGCCAAAACAAGTTATTTATCGTAACATTTGTGTTCTAAACTCACACGATAAGATACCGCGACCAGCAGCGGAAATCTTTAACTTTTTAACAATAATATTCGGTAGTTAAATTGTCAAAATTCATAAAATTTCAATACAAACTTTCGGGATTTTGTGAATTTAACTACCGATTATAATAGTTAAAATGTTAGAAAACTCCTGTGTGGAAGTGTTCATGTACTAACGGGTGACTTCATTGTTTTCTTGAATTGTCAGTGTCAAGTTTTTGCCAGTTCACGCCAGTTTTTCCCCGATTCATTACATGTGTCAAAGTCAAGATTTTTCAGTTTGCCTTCACTTTCATCATAAATAGTCCTACAAACTAACATCGCTGGCAAATCATTGAGTTTTATTAGAAAAATTCGTGCTCTGTGAAAAATCTAAAGCCATACAATATACAGCTGATGCGGCAGCTGAAGCCGGGCTACCTACCACAACGTTGTGTTTTCGGTGAATGACCCTAAAAGAAGCTGGAAGAAGACCACCTGTTTGATGTGTTAACATCTATAGGCATGGGTAGGACAATCTATCAAAGTAAACACATGCAAACAACACACAGCATTAGCATCACATACGTGGTTGTTGTACAACAATAGTCTCTGCCTGAAAATAAGTATGATGGTATTGATGTAGCGGCAGCGAACAATGAAGCAGGTCGTCGTCGCCAAACAGTATTGAATAGTATAGAGAACTCATGGATCGAATTGTATAACTCAAAAGCACTGGCAACTTCTGGCGAATAATTCAAAACCTATTACTCTCTTTTTGTCATAACTTGGACCATTCATAATTTTGATGTGAAACATTGATGCGTTTTGAAACATTTATGCTTTTTGTATTGTTCTATGTAATAATATTGTCGAAATGGTGCATTTATATTGAAATATTCTGTATATAGAATAAGACTCGTTTATGCTCTTTTTCTTAGACTCTCTACATGAGAGCGGAAAAAGAGTGCAATAAGTTCTCTATACTATTAAATACTTTGTGTCGTCGCTCTGTTTATGACAAAACAAAAACAATTATTTCAGTGAGCTAAATATTGCTTTATTTATTTTAACAATATTAAATCTAATGATAAAGCAGATGTAAGAAAAAATAAAGTGCAATAGCAGAAGAGTCTTCAGAACAAAAACTATTCTTTTTTTTATTTTCCAATGTAACGTTTACTAATGTGTTCATAGAAATCGAACAGGTACCGTGTAATAAAAAGTTGTTAACACATCGTCTGTCAGTTCGAACACTCATTGATTTTTTGTAAAGAAATCAAATCACTTAAATAGGAAAACCCTTTATAAAAACTCGCGTATACGGAATACGCACTTGGACCCAACATTGCACACAATATTTAAAATGTATAAAATTCGGAAGTTGGTACATTGGTTAACTCTTGGAATAAGAATTTTATTTATTAACGAACTTTCTCCGTGGTTACCTTAAAATCTTTGCTAGTGTGTGCCCTTTAGTATGAACAAATTTCGAGATTTTTTATTATTTTGATTACCACTTTTCATAAATTTTTGTGTATTTGAAATTTTGCACTAAATTGTAATAATTTTCCAAATTGTACTCTAACGGCTTGACGGACTAGAACCTTGAATTATATACATTTCGTGGCCAGATGATAACCTCTGTTATGACAGCCGACATTTATAGAAGGGATCAGATTTCCATCAAAATATAAGGGCGGAAATGTAAAACAAATTTCAAAAATAGATCTTGATTCTTTAAAAATAATTGAATTAATTCGTTATTTCTGTTCTTTTGAGCGTATTAGCCCAATAAAAATCCGAAAAGAGTATAGTGGCTACCTTAGGATAAAAAATTATTCAGAATTTGAAAAGTTGTTGTAATTTTTTTTTTAGCAATGTGTAGTTACTCTCTAAACAAGGTATTTACGCAAGGAAGTTGTTGCAATATTATGTTACAACTCCCAGGGATATGGATACTTTCAGCCTCTTCTGATATTCAGTTGCAAGACAATTGAAAAGAGCTTGTGATGACATATCTGAAATTGATTCTGGTATTCAAAAATAGATGTATTTTATTCAATTTCCCCAAAAAAATTATATGTAAAATATATGAAGTACGTAGGATTATTTACAATTTCTCCATCCATCAATATTTATTTAATTTCATTGCTTGTTTTCGTTTATGGTTTCTGTTTATTTATGTTGTGTTCATCATTAGAGTAACTCGAAATTTGGAATCTCCCATCGTAGTCAGTTACAATGAGACACTTTATCCGAAGTATCAACTTCCAAACAGAGAATCCTATTTAATCACAACTTAATACGTGCACTGGAGGATTTGAAATCGTTTGATATTGAATTTTAAGCAGAGTGAATTCATGCCAGCCTAATATTTGTCTCTGGAAATATTTTTAAGTAGTAATTTATTCGTTTATTTGTTCTCTTCTTTCAGTTGATGACTGACAACGCAAATAAAATGTGTGCAAATAAAATTGTTTACATTCGTGTTGTTCAAATAGGATGGAAGGACATTTTGTCAAAAAGTCGATGCGTTGAGTTGTTTCTTGATATTTAAATTAATAATATTATCCATAGTTGGGAGCTATTGACTAGTTAACATCCTTAGGCACGTATAGGGCAATCTATCACAGTGAACACATGCAAACCACAAACAGCGTTAGCATCACGTACGTGGTTGTTCTACAAAAATGGTCTCTGCCTGAAAATAAGTACGATGATATTGATGTAGCGGCAGCGAACAAACAAGCAGGTCGTCGTCGCCAAAGAGTATTGAATAGTATAGAGAACTCATGGAACGAATTGTATGACTCAACAGCACTGGCGAATGATTCAAAACGTATTACTGTATTTTTTCCATAACTTGGTTCATTCATTATTTTGATGTGAAACATTGATGCCTTTTAAAACATTTATGCTATTTGTATTGTTTTATGTAATAACATTGTCGAAATGGTGCATTTATATTGAAATATTCTATAAAGAGAATAAGACTCATTTATACACTTTTACTCAGACTCTCTACATGAGAGTGGAAAAAGAGTGCAATAAGTTGTCTATACTATTCAATACTTCTGTTTATGACAAAACAAACACAATTATTTCAGTGAGCTATATATTGCTTTATTTATTTTAATAATATTACATTTAATATATAAGCTGATGTAAGAAAAAGAAAGAGCATTCAGCACAAAAACATTTTATAATGTGTTCATAGAAATCGAACAGGTACCGTGAAACTAAAAGGTGTTAACACATCGCCCGTGAGTTCGAACACTCATTGTTTTTTTAATAGAATGTTTGTACTTCGTTCCAATATATTCAGTGATATCTAATTATGCTCCAAACTGGATACTGTAGGTGTTGAAGCCTTACTCTGTCAAAAGTGGGCCAACGACATGCAAAGTGATTCTTTGCTTTGAGACTCTCTTGCTACACTATACAGTTGTTTCTTACGACTTGTTCAATTTGATGTAGATGTACCCTTAGATAGACATCCCCAGTTAGATCACTCAGGAAAATGTGGGTAATGATTTCAAAGTCCTTTAGTCTTGTTCCCTCCCGGGTTTCTTTTAGGGCACCACTTCCTGATTGTCCAAAGTTCCGATTATTGAAATACGTTAGAGGGAAATCCTGACCTATTAATTTGACTCTTCAATGTTAAAGTCAGGAAGAGTTCGCAAAAGGATCAGCAGAACGAAAGTCGTACGAAACCAAACATACAGAAAGCTGGACATCGGAAAGCTGCAGTTGCCAAAGATAGCCACAGCCTATATAGAGAAGCTCACTCAGATACTTGTACAGAACACAAGCCTCAGTCAGTTGCAACTCAAGCCGTGACAGAGCGGTATACGGAGAAAGAGAAAACCTGTTTCTTTAGGAAGAAAGGAAGAAATACGATTGTGGAGAAAGCGCGAGAGTGATTGAATCTTACAAACGAAAGACCGTAAATTCTACTGAAAACTACATAAATGAACCAACTGAAATGAGTCAGGACGCCGTTTTTATCGAGATAAAATAAATAAATGGTTTCCCATTACATCCCATTAAGGAATTGAGGTGAGTTTCTCATAATCATTGAGCTGTGCGCTTTATAGTTTTATAATCCTTGATTGGGACCTATAGTTTTAACACCGTTTCCGAGCTGTATTTTGGGAAGCTTTTTCTAGACTAACTACTCTATAGTGTCGCCCTCACTATGCGAGGTGACCGCCGCCGAAAGAAATTTAAGGTGGTTAGAGCAGGGATCGAACCAAGGGTCTCATGGGACCTACAGACTTATTGAGACCTACAGTTTTTACAACGTGTCCGAGCGGTATGTTGGGAAGCTTTTTCTTGGTTAAATACTCGACAGTGTAGCCCTCACTATTCATAGGTGACCGCCGCCGAAAGAAATTTAAGGTGGTTAGAGCAGGGATCGAACCCAGGGTCTCATGGGACCTGCAGACTCGTTGAGGCCTACAGTTTTTACACCGTTTCCGAGCGGTATTTTGAGAAGCTTTTTCATGGCTAAATACTCAATAGTGTCGCCGTCACTATGCGAGGTCACCGCCGCCGAAAGAAATTCAAGGTGGTCAGAGCAGGGATCGAAGCCAGAATCTCATGGACAAGAGACGCGCACACTAACCATTGCACCACCGATGGCTTTTGTCTACATATGGACGGGAATCTTGTCACCGATGTGTTGATTATATTGGGAATTTGCGGAGACCACTTCTCTGCTTCACTTGTGTCAGGAGACGTCAATATAGACGAGGGTGCGATCACATCCAGGACAATGGAATTGACTGCCTCCTCCTAGCCAAAGTGAAGTTAGAACTGCTGTTTCCCGGCTTAAGAACAACAAAGTTGCTGGTGCTGATGGACTACCGGCTGAGCTGTTTAAGGCTGGTGGCTATGAGTTGGAAAAGTGCATACATCAGCTCATATGCAAAATCTTGCAAGACGAATGCATGCCCGACGATTGGGGACGTAGCATACTGTGTCATGTGTCCAAAAAAAGGGAGTCGAGAATATATACAAACTATCGTAGAATAAGCCTTTTATCCATGGCATACAGGGTCTTCTCGAGGGAAAGGCTAACGCCGTTTGTTTCTGTTCTGATCGGACCTTATCAGGGTTGGTTTGAGCATGTAAAGTCAGCAATCGAATAGATGTTCACATTTCGATAAATACTGCAGAAAACCCACGAAAAACAAATCGACCCCTACCACCTCTTTGTAGATTATATGGGTAATATTACATTCGATAGCCCGATACAGGGGAAACTGTACCACGCTCTGTTGGCGCTTGATATTTCTGTTAAGCTGAAACTCCTTTGTAGAATGACACTGACCGACACGAAATCTTCAGCAAAGATTTGTAAATATCTTACCGAACTATGTAGTACGATGCGAGACCTCAGGCACGGCGACACCCTATTATGCGATCTCTTCAACATATTAGTTGAGATCATTGTGAGAAAAGCTGCAATCAACAGGGGTAAAACAATCATTATCAAAAGTCACGTGCTGTTCGAGAATGCTGATGATTTAGACATCATTGGGCGCACAATTAGAGAAGTTATTGCAGTATTTTCGAAAACTAAGAAGGAATCAACAAACCTGGGTTTGGCAGTAAACGAGGAAAAGACAAAATTCATGGTAGCGTCAAGCTGAACATCCACTCGATTGAATACAAGGGTGAACGTTGATAACCGTTATAATTTCGAGGTAGTGGACGCATTTATATACCTCGGATCCGCCATAAACAAACACAACCACGTCAGCCTTGTGATCAAGCGGAGAATTGTGCTGGCGAATAGATGTTGTTTTGAACCAAGCAAGCACTTTGGAGATAAAGCTCTCGGTTGAGTAACAAAAGTCCAACTATACCAGACCCGCATACAACCAGTCTTGCGTTTTGGCGCAGAATCCTGGGTCTTATCGCAAGCAGAGGAAAGAGGATTATAATAAAACCAAGGAGTAGTTCTTTCCTCAGTTATTGGTATGTACGCTGAAAAGCATAATACATACACTAACATATCCTCCCAAATGTAAAGGGTAAAATGTTTACTGGCAAACATATACGCTTTTACGTGGACACATATACGTTTTTCAACCAAAACATCCATATACTTATATGGGAGCATCCGTGTGTTTCAGCGTGTTTGTGTTTTAATTTTAAGGATTACAATTATACATTTAAGATGTACACGCAGAAAATCTGTTGTTGTTGTTGTTTGGATGCAAATATAGAGTGTGTCTGGAGCTTGTCGCAAATATATAATATGGTTGATTGATTGGTTGAAAAGGCTGCAAGACAGCATGCTGTCTAGCACACTAAGGCTAAAGAAGCACATTGTGATAACTGCACTTTCCTCGATAGTAACTATTGACTAGTCGTCTAGCCTAATTGCCTTTTCAATGAATTTGTCTATAAGACCACAGGAATATATTGTAGGGCTACGGTGCTAACTAAATGTGTTCCGAATATCCTACTTATCAGTCCTGCAATCCAAGAGAAGGTGTTTCGTCGTTTCCGCGTTCTCTTCCGTGCAGCATCTACAGAGAGTGGACATAGAAACCCAACCTTAGGACGTGTTTTCTGACAAGACAATGTCCCGTAAGTGTTCCTACCATTGTGGATAACCTGCCTCTCGGCTAGTTAAGTAGTTGCCTAGTCCTCTTCCTGTCCACCTGTGGCCAGAGGACCCTGGGTTGTTTACAAGTTGAAGTAAGCCTCCACTTGTCCTGGAACATATTATCGGCCAACTGCCTGATCTCCAAACGGCAGGTAGAGATTGGTAGACTAACACTTTCTTTTGCCGGAAGAACCTGTGCCGTAGTGCCCGGTCTAGCTAACGCATCCGCGACACAATTGTCTGGAATGTCGCTGTGTCCCGGTACCCAGATGAACCTGATGTCAAAATACTCTGCCATCACCCTAAGTGATGAGTGGGATTCTTTCACCGTCAGGGACGTGCAAACATGGCGTCCAGGGATTTCCGTGTAGATACATATTCTCCGGAGGGTTGTGACACTACTTCTTAGTAGTTCAGCAACCTCCAGTATGGCGGTAATTTCCAACTGAAATACACTACAATGATCACACAGCTTGAAGGAGATATTTACATTTAGGTCCGGTGAATGGACCCCATAGCCTACTTGTTCGTCCAACTTTGATCCATCCCTGAAAAATCTGATACTACTGGTGTCCCCTTCCAACGACTTTTCCCAGGTATTCCTGTTCGGAATTGAAGTCCTTAGATTTGTCGCTGGTAGAAGGTATGGGATACAGTAGTCCGTTTTTACGGGAATAAATTTGATCCGGTGTAGTAATTTAGCGTGTCCGGAATGCCCCGATATCATGACGCCACAATCTTTGATTCTCACTAGAGATGTAGCGGCTGCCGTTTCGGCCATGGTCAGATGTTCAGGATACCACTAAGTGCAGTTCCTGACGTTGTGCCCATTGCCCCACTAACGCTAATCAGTGCTGATCTTTGAATTTTCATCAAGGAATTAAGAATATACTTCTTTTGGAGGGACCTCCACCAAACTACGATGCCATAGAGAAGTATTGGTGTGAGTATTGCCGTATAAATCCTCATGGTAATCTTAGGAGACAGTCCCTAGTGCTTTCCAATCGCCCCTTTACAGCAGTAAAGAGCAACATACGCCTTTTTCACCCTCTCCTCCACATTCGCTTTCCAAGACAGTTTTATGTCGAGAATTATTCCCAGATACTTGACCTTTTCCGTCAATAGCACCCTATTAACTGACGGCAGTTCAAATGCGGGTATTTTATATTTCCCAAAGAACAGGATAAGCTGGGTTTTAAGTGAGTTAAGCGATAGTCCGTTGTTAGCGGTCCAGTTCGAAATCAGACTAATTGAGGGTTCTACCCGTACAGATGATAGCAATATCATCGGCATACGCAAAGGCCTGGTATTCGGCGCTGTCCAATTCAAGAAGCAGTTCATTAACAGAAGTTGACCATAATAGTGGAGACAGAACTCCCCCCTGGGGTGTCCCCCTGTTCCTAGCAATTGTAACACCACCCCATTCAGCTTTGACGGATCTATCCACCTGAAGCTTCCCAATTAGGCGTGCCACTAAGGTCGCCGAAGGTTGAATGTTATTGAAGGCTCCCTCGATGTCCAGGAAGGTTCCTAGAGCATAGATCTTATTCTTAAGAGAGTTCTCTATAATGCTGACTATAGAGTGGAGAGCCGTCTCAGTTGACCTGCCCTTGATATAGGTATGCTGAGAACTCGATAGTAGATTCTGTGGAAGATTATTTCGAACATGAATGTCCAGTAACCTTTCAAATGTCTTAAGAACAAAGGATGACAGACTGATTGGTCTAAAGTCCTTGTGTCCAAACACATTATGTTTGCAACTCAATATTACATGTTTGAGATACAATGATTAATATGTTGTAATATATATGTTTGCGATCTACATATATTTATGTTTGTGATACAAATACAGCTGTGATACAAATACAGCAAGCAAGAGAATAAAAGAGGGACAACGAGAGGGTCTATGTTGTAAGTGTGTATGTGTATTTTTGCCTTATTCTCTCAGTCAGTGAGTCATAAATATTCCTGACTGTTCGTGTAAATTGCAGATGAAGTGTTTCCTATTTTTTCTGATGTTTTGCGTTTTAGTTTCATGTATCCAGTCGTCACTGGTTCATCGGACAGAGGATATCAAAAGCGCCTGATCAGTGAAAATAACGAAGGATCGGACGGGTAAATGGCTTCTGATGTTACTTTGGTTTTTGGGTATATGAATCGAAGAATAATTCGTTTCTAACTATTATTATATTTGGGATGAAATTCGCATGTTTCCACGTAAGTATATGTAGGTTTGGGGGAAACACGCGAATGCTTCCACGTAAGTATATGGATGTTTGGGATGAAGAACGCAAATGTTTCCACGTAAAAGCACACATGTTTGTCAGTAAACATGATACTGTTTGGATTTAGAAACAAGTATGTTTGGGACTTGCAAACATATGAATGTTTGAAGTGTGTTCCAAACATATACATGGTTCCTGCAGAATATGTCTGGGAAAATATGTTAGAGAGGTCGTTATTTTTCAGCGTGTACAAATTCATATTAACAACGACTTCCATTAATTACGTATTAAATATTCTAGTTTTCGAAGAATACCTTATAAAATCTTATGGTCATATTCATAAAAAGTTATGAGAGATTAGAGAGACGATTTTTGTGTGATAAACTGTCACTCAAACATTTTCTAACTTTTTATGAATAAGGCAGTTAGTGTATTTAATTATGAATCGATGATGTCTCCCTGGAGTATTCAGCAACTTTCAACCTCATGCCAGTCACCTATTTATTGTAAGGACATTAAATATCTGTTGATTGAATACGAATTGAAAGGAGACAAGATTTTGACGAACTCAATGATAAATTAATACCAAAAGACAAATATAATTAAGCTGACACTATCTATCACTCAGAATGCCAGACCAAAAAGGAGATGGAAACAAAGCAAACAACAGGCAGGTCAGCAAGCACCGCAATCAGTGGGCAATCACTGTAGTTGGATTTGAAAGCAACTTGGATACCATTTCAAAACAGACACACAGTAAAATACTTCTTCCATGGAAATGTGGGGAGATGGGTTGGCAATTCACTGCTGGTTCTGATGCCGCAAAAAGTGGTTTTTGTGTGAGGGTGCTTAAAAAAAGATGATGTATTTTAATTGCTAAGGGAACCAACAATTTGTAATTGAAACTATAAATTTATAAAGGGATTTCAAGCGATACATTGGTTAAAAACTTAATTGATGTCAATTTAAAAGTTGCCGCAGACTCGACTCACTTTTGATTTATATTCTCGACTAGACGCAATTTAAGTTACCCCAGACTCGACTCACTTTTGATTTATAATGGTAACTGGACGTAATTTAAAAAACAAAAACCATGTTACGGTAAAAGGATATTGAGGACTCTTTTAAAATGACCAGAATATAAACGAAAATTGTATTGCAGACGATAATATTTACTGAAAATTTGTTAACATTTTGATGCAAGTATTTAAAGAGAAACCCTGCTATTATCCATCCATCCAAATTATAAACTATACACTTCGCGCGTAAAAGGTAAAAACAACAATGTCAGTCGGCACTAGACATTCCCAGACCATCTAACCTAAATTATTTTCTTTGCCACAAACTGTTTAAACGTCTGATGTAACAAAAAAAACCAACTAGATTTAGGTCGTTTCTATGTAAACTCAATTACTTTACGGTATTTAGCGTTTCGACGAAGAAAAATAAATTCCCTTAATAAATAACAAGACAGCAATTTAAAACTGGCATCCTTGCCTGTTTGATTTGGTCAACTGTATCGAAACACAAAGTAAATAAAGCGGACCACACACTAACTAGTCATTCATGGGTATGAGCTTGGTCGATAACATTTTATGTTGCCAATGAAGTCAAAAAACTATTACCAACAAAATCTGATAAACTGATAGTGATGCTGAAGAGATCGATTCTAATTCTATTTGTCATCAAGAGCGGGGGGTAGAATTTTCCTGCAGACAAGCCCTAGTGGCTTCGAGCGATGCAATCTAAATTAAAAAAATATCAATAAATGAATTAATTTTTAAAAAAAGAATGACAATAACTGCCAACGATGACCGATGCTCATAATTGACAAATGTGTTGACCGCTTAAGCCAGGATTTTTTCTTTCTTTGCTGGATATGAAAATTGGTTTTGTTTACCTTTTCGTGTTTCTGAATTGACAAATTCGTTATTTCTTTGACGGTTTAGAGTTCTATTTGCCTAAAAATCAAATTATTCAGTAAAAATGAAATCACTGAACTAGGGTTGTTGATTGCCAATGTGAGGATATTTTTTCGGGAGAGACATTAAAGGGTTTGTTTATAAAATTACGTGGTTGACTTAGCCGGGTGAGTTCAATTATAAATAATCTGCAATCAATTAACTGAAAGGTAAATTGGCGATGTATCTGATGACTGCACTTGCGATTACGAGAATCTATATATATAGAAAATTTAAATGTTTTATTTGTTATTATAGTTAAATAGTTGTTATATTATTTTAGTGTTCACCAATCGCCGCTGTTAATGATGCCAAAGTAAGGAAGATTTTCAACCCTCCAATATCTCAACAAATACAGAAAACGTTACCACGATTTACACATATATTAATAGGGACATAAATACTGTTACTTATATTTTGGGCTATAAAACAAAAACTAATGAACGTTTTGGACCAAATTTTTTTTATACATTTATTGATATGAATTTTAGACAACAAGCTAAGTTTCATTCAAAATGTCCGCCCTTGGCATTCACGCACGCCTTAAGTTCCACTGGCCAATCTCCAGTCTATATATCCAGTCTCCTCGAACAATTGTATGCACCTGTAGACGAAAATGCCGAGCGGGCGTAGTGTTTTGAAAATATCGTTTTTTCCTTTCCACACTTAAAAAGAATTGCGAACTGCGATACGGTTTTCCTTATCTGACCACTCCATGGTGATAGTTGACACAATTTCAAATTTTCGTATGATAGCACAGTGCAACACGAACAAATATAACCGGGCACCACTACGAGATAAAAGACCAAAAAAAAAAGACCCGTGTCTCCCAGTTTTGCCCAAAGTCATGCACTTTTTTTATGGGCCGCCAAAGATTTGGGGCGTCGGTGTAATTTTTGCAAAAAAGTTATCATTTTGTCAGGCTCATATCTAGCAAACCGTTCGGAACTTTGATTTACTCCCTGAGGGAAAGTTATAGCTCTTGTCATACAGAACAAAACTAGTGAACATAGAAAATGAAAAAACACTTCACCTTCAAGGTCAAAATCGCAAACAAAACTTTAAATAATTCGATTTTCCCCTTTTCCACTGTTCAGGTCCATAGGTAGCAACCCGTTCAAAATTCAAAGAAATGATCAACTACAGAAATGTACCTAAAATCTCAATAAACAACTTTCTAGAACATGTGAACTTCCGAAGAATGATTCTTAACACCCGTTTACTTCAACATTGAAATTCAATGCTATCTCACCGACCGCAGCAGCACAGGCAAAGCAGTAAGAGCTCAGCACACGCAACAAGTGACGCAACACACAATAGTGGTCTTCGTGAAAGCCGGAAAGAACCTCGTAAACTCGAAAACATTGCAAACTTGCACAGCCAACGTCAAAACAAACAAATTTTCTATACAAAGCGACTTGCACAAATGTGGAAAGTTTTCGAGTCAAATTTCCTGAGCAAACCTGGAAAAAGAAACGTGAAAACTTTTGACATTTCAATGTCAATATTTTTGTACTGAAAAAAAGAGAGGGTTTTTGATTTATGTGAAAAAAATAAAATAATGGCATAGGTAAAGCATATAACTAGATACTTTTAATTTTACTTTGTTTATTTACTTTATCAGCCTTTTTTTGACAATCAAACAAGATGTGATAATTTTGTCAGGCTCATATCTTGCAATTCGTTCGGAATTTTGATTTACTCTCTGGGCAAAAGTTGTAGCTCTTGTTGTAGATAATAAAAACTGAGAACATAGAAAATCTAAAAAACTTCATCTTCAAGGTCAAAATAGCAAAAAACTTTAAAAAATTAGATTTTTCCCCTTTTTTCCCATGTTCAGGTCCATAGGTAGCAAACCGTTCAAAATTTAAGGAAATAATCAACTACGGAAATGTACCTAAGATCTCAGTAAGCAACTTTCTAGAACATTTGAACTTCCGAAGAATGATTCTTAACACCCGTTTACTTCAACATTGAAATACAATGCTATCTCACCGACCGCAGCAGCACAGGCAAAGCAGTAAGCTCAGCACACGCAACAAGGGACGCAGCGCAATAGTGGCCTTCACGAAAGCCCGAAAGAACCTCGTAAACTCGAAAACATCGCAAACTTGCACAGCGAACGTTAAAACAAACAAATTTTCTATACAAAGCGACTTGCACAAATGTGGAAAGTTTTCGAGTCAAATTTCCTGAGCAAACCTGGAAAAAGAAACGTGAAAACTTTTGACATTTCAATGTCAATATTTTTGTACTGAAAAAAAGAGAGGGTTTTTGATTTATGTGAAAAAAATAAAATAATGGCATAGGTAAAGCATATAACTAGATACTTTTAATTTTACTTTGTTTATTTACTTTATCAGCCTTTTTTTGACAATCAAACAAGATGTGATAATTTTGTCAGGCTCATATCTTGCAATTCGTTCGGAATTTTGATTTACTCTCTGGGCAAAAGTTGTAGCTCTTGTTATAGATAATAAAAACTGAGAACATAGAAAATCAAAAAAACTTCATCTTCAAGGTCAAAATAGCAAAAAACTTTAAAAAATTTGATTTTTCCCCTTTTTTCCCATGTTCAGGTCCATAGGTAGCAAACCGTTCAAAATTTAAGGAAATAATCAACTACGGAAATGTACCTAAGATCTCAGTAAGCAACTTTCTAGAACATTTGAACTTCCGAAGAATGATTCTTAACACCCGTTTACTTCAACATTGAAATACAATGCTATCTCACCGACCGCAGCAGCACAGGCAAAGCAGTAAGCTCAGCACACGCAACAAGGGACGCAGCGCAATAGTGGCCTTCACGAGAGCCCGAAAGAACCTCGTAAACTCGAAAACATCGCAAACTTGCACAGCGAACGTTAAAACAAACAAATTTTCTATACAAAGCGACTTGCACAAATGTGGAAATTTTTCGAATCAAATTTGCTGAGCAAACCTGGAAAAAGAAACGCGAAAACTTTTGACATTTCAATGTCAATATTTTTGTACTGAAAAAAAGAGAGGGTTTTTGATTTGTGTGAAAAAAAAAATAAAATAATGGAATAGGTAAAGCATATACTTTTAAGTTTACTTTGTTTATTTACTTTATCAGCCTTTTTTTGGCAATCAAACAAAGAAGTGATAATTTTGTCAGGCTCATATCTTGCAATTCGTTCGGAATTTTGATTTACTCACTGAGGGAAGGTTATAGCCCTTGTCATAGAGAATAAAAATTGTCAACGTACAAAATCAAAAAAACTTCATCTTCAAGGTAAAATCGCAAAAAACTTTAAAAAATTCGATTTTTTTTACCTTTTTCTCCCTGTTCAGGTCCATAGGTAGCAAATCGGTCAAAATTCCGCTTAAGAATCATTCCTAGGAAGTTTATATGTTCTACAAAGTTGTTTATTGAGATCTTGGGTACATTCCTGTAGTTGATTATTTCCTTGAATTTTGAACAGTTTGCTACGTATGAACCTGAATAGGAGAAAAAGGGTAAAAAAATCGAATTTTTTAAAGTTTTTTTTTGCGATTTTGACCTTGAAGATGAAATTTTTTGATTTTATATGTACACAATTTTTATTCTCTATGGCAAGGGCTACAACTTTCGTTCAGAGAGTAAATCAAAATTCCCAACGAATTACAAGATATGAGCCTGACAAAATGACCACTTTTTTGCAAGAATGACACCGAGGCCCCAAATCTTTGGGGGTCCATAAAAACAAAATCCATGAGTTTGGGAATAACTGGGAGACACGGCCCTTTTTTTGGTATTTTATCACGTAATGGTGGTGTCCGTATATGGTTATATTTCCATGACTTCAAAAATTACACACAGTGTAATAAAAGGGTGTGTTCAATTTTACCGTTCTAATGGGTATACAATTTAGTAGTAACAATATTTATGTCTATACTATATCTGAGTTGCATGAAGCTTTTACAAATTTGGTGCTACTATACATGTATTGGATGTTTTTGAAAATTAGAAGGCTGGCAGTGACGGCATCCAGGAATTGATACGGACAACAAATGGATGTACAATACGGTGTACAGAAAATCTCGCTTTTTGGAATTTTAATTGTAGGTGCATTTTAATAGAGATGTCCACACCAGACGCGGTTGAGAAAATCCACAAAATGGTATTGGTATATAGCTGATATGATAGGCATTTCGAAAAGTGCAATACATGGTATGTTGACCGATGATTTGAAGATAAGACAGCTGTGCGCAAGATGGGTGCCGCGCTTGCTTTCAATAGAGAAAAAACAGCATCGTGAAGATATTTCAGAAGAGTATTTAGCGATGTGTCACCGCAATAAAGCCGAATTTTTGCATCGACTTATAACCATGGATGAGACATGGATCCACCACTTCACACCTGAGACAAAGGAACAGTCAAAGTGGTGGACTTGAATGGGAGAATGTAGTTCAAAGAAGTCGAAGACAGTTACATCCACAGGCAAAGTTATGGCATCTATTTTATGGAATGCCCATGGGCTAATTTTCATTGATTACATTCAGGAAGAAAAAACTATCAACGGCAAGTATTATGCTAATTCATTACAGTGTTTAAGTGCCAAAATTGTGGACAAAAGGTCGAACTTGGCCAAAAAGAAAGTGTTGTGTCATCAAGACAACACCTAATGAATTAAAGTTCGAGGAGCTTTATCACGCGCCTTATTCGCCAGAATTAGCTCCCTTGGACTATTTTATATTTCCAAACTTGAAAAAATGGCTAAGTGGTAAAAGATTTGCTAACACTGAAAATGTTCAGTCCGCGTTTGATGGCTATTTTAACGAGTTTGACAGTTTTTACAATAAACAGGGTAACGAAGCTAGTTAATATTACTGGAAAAGTGTATCAAGCTAAAAGAAGATTATGTTGAAAAATAAAGAAAATTTTTCCAAACTTCGTGTGTTTTCGTTGATAGGTCGGTTAGGTTTTGAACCACCCTTATACTTAGAAATCACGTTATTAGAAGTTGGGTCCCAAACACTGGGTGCATATTAATGCCTGTAAAAAATCAATGAGTGTTCGAACTCACGGGCGACACCGTTTTGTTACACGGTACCTATTCGATTTCTATGAACGCATTCATAAATGCTACATTGGAAAAAAATTTCAAGCTCTTTTAAATATTAATAAGTTATTTAGTAAGTATTGATCAAGGTTTATATGATGCCAAGAATGCAGTCAATTACAAAAGCCATTATACGAAATGTATTTACTTCCATTATACATAAAATTTAGTTTAAAATTGTTTTGTTGTGATTTGAAATCGTTTTTTGTGTGCTGAAGGCTCTTTTGCTATTGCACTTTATTTACTCTTACATCTGCTTTAACATTAGATGTAATATTAAGATCGAACTGGTTGGCGAAATATGTTATATTCGTTTTGTAAGGTCCCTGTCCGAGACCGGATAAGTAAGTAAGTAAGTAATATTGTTAAAATAAATTAAGTAATACTTAGATCAGTGAAATAATTGTTACGGTTTTATCAGAAACACAGCAATGACACAAAAAGTATTGAATAATATAGAGAACTTATTACACTCTTTTTCCGCTCTCATGTAGAGAGTCTGAGTAAAAGAGCATAAACGCGTCTTATTCTCTTTATAGAATATTTCAATATAAATGCACCATTTCGACAATGTTATTACATAAAACAGTACAAAAGGCATAAATGTTTCAAAAGGCATCAAGGTTTCACATCAAAATTATGAATGGACCAAGTTATGACAAAAGGAGAGTAATATGTTTTGAATCATTCGCCAGATGTTGCCAGTGCTTTTAAGTCATACAATTCGTTCCACGAGTTCTCTATACTATTCAATACTCTTTGGCGAAGAAGACCTGCTTGTTTGTTCGCCGCCCGCTACATCAATACCATCATACTTATTTTCAGGCAGAGACTATTGTTGTACAACAATGACGTATGTGATGCTAGCGCTATGTGTTGTTTGCCTGTGTTCACTTTGATAGGTTGCCCTACCCGTGCCTATACATGTTACCATATCAAAAAGTTGATTATGTTGCCATTTATATTACTCTTCATCAAAAATTTCCTGTAAACCACTTTTCCTGTAAACCATATTTCATTGAGAGCTGTCATGCGTTAGAATCCCGTTCTATACCTCTCTATGCACTTCTTTTGTAATCAAAAAATGTCCACACAACAAAGTAAACGAATCCAACACAAAGCAGTGTCATTCATAGTGCATGTGATGACAACTTATGTCTGCAAAATCTACACCAGAAGCTGTCAAAATGCAGTCATTTCATGTTAACAGTTTATGGTCATATCACCTCAAATATTGCATAGACATTCAAGTGATAACACTGCCAGAGAGTAAGATAGCTAGTATTAAAATATAAATATGGATTGAATGGACTTTGTTTTCAAAACGCTTTATTTTTATATAACAATTTGCAAATCAATTAACATTGTAATGACGCACAGTGGTTTCTGTGGCCTCAACCAGTTTACATTCACTCGCTTTGACACATTTTTTTCTGTTCAACCACAGACAGGTGGCAATTACGGTTTTTGGTATAAATGTTAAGGATGAAAGAGTTTGCATGGTATTGTAATTAAGCAAAATGTCTGTTCTCGTTGTATTCTTTGAAATATTTTTAATATTTCCATGGTGGAGGTGTAGAATATTTCCTAATAACCTATTTTAACTTCCGCCAACAGACCTAATTTTGCACATGTTCTTTTGTTTGTGATATTATCTCGGAAATCAGAAATGTATATAAAGAGAAATAAAACGACAATTACACTGTCAGCAAAATTTAAAGTTTTGAAATGATACACAAAAACACCGAGACACCCTAACTAATTTTTGGGTCATAGAATCCAGTGGTATACTCCTTTTTAAGAAGTTAGCTCAAAATAACGAGATATTTTGATTTTAAATTCGTAGTAGATTTAAGGTGATTTTTGATTTTATTTGAGGGAAAAACCTACAAAGCTCTTGTTAAATCAATTTATACATTTTTTTCGACACATTTTTTTGGAAGCAGAATCAGTTTACCTCTTACAATTTGTGCCATAATAATTATAATAATTTTGGGATTCGGGATTTTGGAATTGACATCCCTATTACAAACAGATCCTACAACATATATATCAAAGTGTTCACTTTGACAGATTAGTCCCTACCCGCCGCTATAGATGTTAACACATCAAAAATATAAGCATTTTATTGACCATTTTGAAAAAATAGAAAAATGAGTGACGAAAAATGCAGATCACACTGCGAAAAATTAAATATCTTTTGTTTTGTGTGTGGAAAATTTACACCGAAAAATCATCGACGACATTTGGTTGAAGATGCCCTCACAGCTTACAATCAGTATTTTTTGGTTACCCCCGCTGAAGAAATGAGAAATGTTGATCATGCACCTGAATTTACGTGCATCACATGTTTTAGTGCAGTAAACAAATGGTGGAAATTACGGCGATATTCGATGTCATTTGGACCTCCAATGATATGGACCGATCCAAGGGAACATGATACAGAAAATTGCTGCGCGTGCAAGAACGAAGTAAATGGTCTCAATCGAAACAGTAAGTTCACTTAGATGGACTAGTTATATATGGAAAACACAATAATTTATTCTTATAGTACGATCCGGTTTTATATACAAAGGTGTGCCCAATGCTCACGTACCAGTTCCACACAGTGATGAATTGTCTGTCCCAGTACATCCATCGACATACCAATAGGATACTGCGTCCTATGAAGTACAATCACAAACTTCAGCAACATCATTACATCATGCTGATTCTGATTACCTTCAGCCAGTTATGCAATATCCATCATTAATTTCGCAGGAACATTTAGATAGAATCGTTCGAAATTTGAAGCTATCTCACAATAGTGCAATGACTTTTGCTTCGGAACTAAGAAGCGTCAACGTGCTGGCACCAGGTGTAAAAGTTGCATCTTACAAATGCCGGCAAGAACCATCTATGACTTATTAAATGCTTTCCGAGGACGCTGCTTATGCATATTGTCAAGATATTCCCGGTTTAATGAATGAAATGGGAATCTTCCATCTTTATGGCGTCTTTTCATAGACTCTTCAACCAGAGGTTTAAAAGTAGTCTTGCTATTTGAAAACAGCAGCGTTGAACCAGTGCCATTGATGTATGCTCTTGGAATACATGAGTCGTATGATACCATGCAATTAATTCTGGAACGCATCAGTTATAACGAACACAATTGGCGCGTAAATTGTCATTTTAAGGTTCTTTCACTATTAGCTGGAATGCAAACTGGCTATACAAAGTACATGTGTATTTTTTGTAAATGGGACACCCGTGCAAAATGCAACCAGTACGAAAAGCGAGATTGGCCAAAACGTGATTCGCAAGTTGTTGGCGAATTTAATGTAATTCGTCCACCATTGATCCCCCTTCAGAAAATAATGCTTGCGGTAAAGAATTTTGAAAAACAACGCTTTTCCAAAATTATGAATTGAAAAAATAAAAGAGGGTAATTTTGTGTACCTAAAAGTGTGTGACTGCAATATATTTTATATCAATTTTTTTTAACAGGTGTAGTTAACGGTCCAGATATACGGAAACTTTTAAGGGATACGAATTTTTCTGAAATGTTAGATGAAACTGAACTAAACGCATGGAACTCAATTCGTGCGGTAATTGAAAACGTTCTTTGCAAAAATCGCTCACCAGAGTACCGTGATTATATTAACAACATGATGAAGTCTTTCGACAAACTTGGCGTTAATATGTCGCTGAAAATCCACATGGTACATGCACATTTCGATTTTTATGAACGACAATTGTCCACAGAAACAGACGAAACTGGCAAACGACTTCATCAAACCATAATGGCATTCGAAGACCGTTTCGCTGGAAAAAGAATAGACTCAATTCTTGCTGATTTCTGCTGGTCGATTGCAAACAAAGAGTAAATATTTTAATAAATCCAAAAAAAAATTTATAAAATCATCAAAATAAGAGCAAATATAGTTCCATGTCCGCTTGAAAATGGACGTCAATTATTTCTAGATATAAATTTTGACAAATAAATAATAAACAAATTGATTTTGAACAAGTTTTTAAAGTTTTTTCATTCACATAAAATCAAAAATGGCCTTAAATCTACTACAAATTTAAAATCAAAATTTCTCGTGGTTTCGAGCTAACTTTTCAAAACGGGATACACCACTGGATTCTATGATCCAAAATTAGGTTGACGTGTCTCGGCGTTTTGGTGTATCATTTTCATTTACTTACAGTGTTATTTGAAAGTCACCTAATGATGACGTAGACAGTGAAACTTATTTTGACGTATTTGCGAGTTGTCCCATTTAGCGTTGATTTATTTAAACTTGTAAACAGAAGTTCTTTATAAATTACGATAGTTACAAGAGTAATCACAAAAGTTAACGGTTAACAATTATTCAACACTTTTCGTTTCACTCGACTTTGAAAGGGTTTGGGGTTTTCAAAACAGATTGAGAGAAATATTCTCCGTAAAATATATGATCCTGTTAAAGAATACGGCGAGTGCCGACGTCGTGGGAACCTAGTGCTATATAATGCACTATGACGTGGACATAGCTACACTAAACGGAAAAGCATCATCACAGGCATGCAGATGTTCATCACACCAACAACTTTCGCCATCGAAAGTGAGCTAACGCACAGTTTCACTCCCACTACGACAATGTGTTCATCAACTGCAAATTGTTCGTCACTGCGATTAACATATGTTTGTTTCTGCAATGAATTTCATTCATTATTGCAACGAATTCGTTCCGTTGCTGCAATGAATTTGTTTCATTGTTGCAATGAATTTGTTTCATTGCTGCAATGATATAGTTTCAATGCTGCAATGATTGTGTTTGAAAATATTCATTGTTAATTGTACCTAATGATACTGTTGATATTGAATTTTTGTTTCGGAAATATTCTGAATGAACGTATGGTTGCTTCTGCAATGAATAGAATGTATTTCCTTTTTAAACAAAGTATATTTTTAAGTCCTTTTTGTAAGAATATGTGTTATATTTCCCCGAAAAGGAAATTTCTTAAAGAGAGGTACTTCTATTATTATGTTTTTTTAAGAAAAGGTACTATTTTTAAAAAGAAGTAATTTCTGGAAGAAAACGCCATAAGAATATGCATTTTTTTTCAGAGAAGTACTTTTTTTAAGAACAGGTAATTTTTAAAGAAGTGGTACTCTTTTTTGGAAAAGGTTATTTTTTAAAGAAAATTTACTTTTTCCAGAAAGGCCTATTATTTTAAGACAGGAAATGAAAGGAGTTATTTTATTTTTAAGTAAAGGTTCTTTTAAGGAAAGGAATTTTTGTAAGAAAAGGTTTTTTCAGGAGAAGGTATTTTTTTCTGGAAGAAAATGTGTTTTTTTAAGGTTTGGGAATTTTTTTTGAATTGCTCCTTTTTTCAAGAATAGTTACAGTTTTAAGAGTAGGTACTTATCTCAAGAAAAGTTATTTTGTTTCACACAATAAGGTACTCTTTAAAGAAAATGTAGTTTTTTTAAGAAAAGGCAATTTGTTGTAAGGAAATGTACTTTTTTAAGAAAAGGCACTTTTTAAAAAAAAAAACTTTTTAAGAAATGGTACTTTTTACTTAACTTTAACTTTTTAAGAAAAGGTACTTATTTAAGAAAATTTTCTTTTCTTAAACTTCTTTTACTTTTGGGATTTCTATATTTACTTTTTATTGGGTTCAAAACTATAATATATACTAAATATTGGTCACAGTTGCCTCCTAGAAAACTTGCCATTAAACAAGAAATTTCCCAACATATGTGAAATATCTAGTTAGTTTAGACACAAACCAAAGCAAAAGTACTCAACATAGTTGATAATACTGGGTTGTAGCATAAAGCCGCATTCACAATGCAAGCGACAATTTCTTTTTTCGTGCTATCTCGGTCTCACACACAGAATTTCACATAATGACCTTCCGTTTTTTTACAAAAATGTAACTCCAATTTGTCGCTGAAGTTGATCTATCCTGGCGTTTACACGGGACAGTTTTGCTCCGACAGTAGCAATACATTCAAACTATTTTACTACCACACTTACACTTCTGCCACTTGCCACGCCGCTGTCTCTGATTTTTCGACGACAGTAACTTCGGCAAGTGATTTGACGTATTTGGTCAGATCGGTGACATTTCGTGGTAATTTGTGAAAAACAAAGAAAAACATCACTTACATACATATAAACATGTATACATTTGAAATTTTCAGGTACATCAGCTTCATTGTAATCTGGAGAAATAGGGCAAAACACATATCAAACGATCGTAGAAATTGGGAAAATTTAGTTTCATTTGGTAATTTGGAGTTTTATTGAAATATTATTTGGCAATACATGGATGGAAAATACATTGGATATAAACATGTATAAATAATATATGTATGTAGCAATCTTCTTTTAGTAAATTAAGATTTCAAGCAAATGTGAACAAGAGCAAATCAAAATCAGAGCACGAAATTTACAAGAAACGACACTATCGACGGTTGCTTAAAACTGTTCTGTCTATATAACTGGCTGGACACATACGTCACACAACAAATTTTTCTCTTTTTGACAACTAATACATATTATCAACTGTCCGCTCTTGAACTGTCCCGTGTAAACGCACCGTATTCCGTAATACACCGGACCGTAATAATGTGCTATTAAGCAGTAGATGGCGCTGTACTTCGAATTTCATTTTCAAACCTAAAAACATCAATGAAAATTGAACCCACTTGTGTTAAAAGACGCATTATAAAACGTTATTTTATCTATAGAATCTGTTAATACCAAATATTTTTAATTACATTAACATTTTTTAATATTCGAAATACAACCCTGGATGTGACATTTGAATCAAGATGCTATTAATAGAGGTAGTGTGATAAGAACAACTTAAATTATTTGCTTTTTTTTCTGTTCATTACATGAACAATCAAATTCAAATGTATTTGGTTTTCGTAATTTCTGGCTTACTTTTATTCTTGACAAACATTCGTGTTAACTTTGACATGAAAACAAAATATATTGTATTGTTGCCTTGATATATTGGCCGTAATACTGGTATCCCCTGTTAGAACAAATATCTCGATTCGAAGTAAACTGTTCCTTGCATTGTGAACGCCTTTTGAAAATGTTGCTTGCATTGTGATTCCGGCTTTACTACAAACAACTACACATTTCACATTTGCATCAGCTGATTTCTTCGAAAGCCAGCGACAGTGTTGTATTCTTGGTTATAGAAAATTATAATTATATGTGAAATTATTGTTATTGGCAGATTCTACAGATAATATTATTTATTAAAATGTTTGTTTTGATACAAAATGTTTACATTTTCATTCATACATTCAAGTTTTAAAACAAAATTCGAAGTAAAGCGCCGCCAGCGGTCAGTAGAATAAACTTATTCGAACAGATTCCAATTTGAAGTAGAAGTAGAACCTATGTCTATGACAAATTTGAATTCCAATTTCACGAAAAACATGAGAGGGCATTATATGCAATACTGTGAGTGGGAACGAGAAGGCTTGAATTACAAATTCGTTGCTGCCATTGTGAACGCCACTTAACACTGTGTGTAATTTTTTAAGTCATGGAATTATAAGCATATACGGACACCACTAGATGAGAAAAGACCAAAAATAAGACCCGTGTCTCCCAGTTTTAGCTAAAGTCATGCACTTTTTTTATGGGCCCTTAAAGATTTGGGGCCTCGGTGTCATTTTTGCAAAAAAAAAAGTGAGCATTTTGTCAGGCTCATATCTTGCAAACCGCTCGGAATTTTGATTTACTCTCTGTGGGAAAGTTGTAGCTCTTGTCGTACTATTTTTGTAATAGATAGCGTAGTATCTCAATGTTGAAGTAAAGAAAAAACAAATGAAATTAAAGAATTTTCGCGAAATATTTCACTTTTGCGGCTACCCAAACGGTATATAAGCGCTAGCTTAAGGGTGTTAAGAATCATTCCTACGAAGTTCATATGTTCTAGAAAGTTGTTTACTAAGACTGTTGTTGATTCTTTCCTTGAATTTTGAAGGGGTTGCTACCTATGGACCTGAACAGGGGATAAAAGGTAAAAAAATCGAATTTTTTAAAGATTTTTGCGATTTTGACCTTGAAGATGAAGTTTTTTTTTATGTGTTCACAATTTTTGTTCTTTATGACAAGAGCTACAACTCAGAGAGTAAATCAAGTCCATGACTTTAGGCAAAACTGGGAGACACGGGTCTTTTTTTCAGTCTTTTATCACGTAGTGGTGTCCGTATATGTATTTTTGTTTGTGTTGTACACAAAAGTTGTTAAATTTTTTTTTTCCTTTAGCCTCCATCCCGCAACGTGCGATAAGGAACTTCGTTCCAAAAATAAACAATAAAAAGCAAGAGATAATCCAAATATTATCAATAGTTTAAACCTCATGTACTTACTTTTTTTTTCAATCTATAAGTCAGTTTTTTTTATAAAATTCTAATTAACTAAACTTGTTGCAGGAACGAAAATTAAGTTCTTGCAGCAACGAAATGAAAAATTGTCAAAGAAATCAAGTATGAAATTTTTCGTTGCAACGACAACCAAATTGTCGAATATACGAGACCTTTCATTGTTGCAACGTAATAGCATTAAAGAGATTGTTTCATCTATGCGACGAGGTGTTATTCTTTCAGTGTAGGCAAATAAAATTAGGCCAATTGCGTTGGCTAGGCCATGTTATCAGGATGGCTGAAAATGATTGGAAAAGGTTTTCGATAACATACCTGAGTGAATCAGAAAAAGAGTACGACCAAGGCATCGATGGAAAGACCAGGCCGAAGTATCCCTCCGTATCCTTGGTGTTACCAAATGGAAAGAAAAGGCGAAGGATAGAACCAGTTGGAGAAATTTGTTAAAATTCATTTTGTTTATTTATTTGTTTCTTTAAATAAATATCTGTAAGACATCTGACCTCATGAGTTTCTAAAATAGTCAATAAAAGTAAAGTATTTTTTAATGCAACTCATTTGTTTTGTTTTAACATTTTGTAAATTTTGGGACACTTGTGTGTAATTTTTTTATACTTTTGTAATATTTTTGTACCTTTGTGTGCTCTTCAATTATCCTTTAAATAGCCAGTTTGTCTTGATTTACGGATTTAAACAATCTCCTAAACTTGTGAAATTTTTTTGTACTTTTTTTTTTATCGAAAAAGTAGATCCCAATGTTTAAAAGGTCATAGGATTCAATCACAAAAGATGAAACTCCTGGTGTTGCAAGACAACAATTTTTAGATTTCATGTCACTTGAGAAAAATAAGAAACCCGATTTGATGAATATTGCCTGAAACCATGGAGCTTCAGAAATTACAAGTTAATGAGTTTCCATTCACTTGAAATGACACAGGAAAATGGATAAGCAACAGCTTTACCCCATCTTTTAGCACTAATATACCACACACGTGGACAATGAATGGTTCATCGCACATGCACCCAGTAGTTCAGAATAATTACTCATACAAACTTTCTCATGTTCACAAGGTGCCAGTTATGCTAAGGCATTTGTTGTATTGCCAAACAGCAGGAGTGTGCTTTAATGAAAAATGGAAAATGTTCCATAAAGGACATTACTCGTATGCCATCATTGAATGAATAAATTTCAAAATTAATCGATTTTATGCCCAGAATAACATTTCCCAAACATGACAAAGAATGTGTATTATTGTCGTATAGACTGTGTTGCCTTTGAGAGTGCTTGGGAGGACCCTCATGTTTTTGCCCTTGTGTAAGGTTTAAACTAGATGAAGATGCTAACATCTAATAGGATTTTAGCAAACATTTCTCCATACACATGGATTAATAGTACAGTGAATGGCTAGTGGAAAATTACTGCTGACTCTCTAGTAAAGTATGCAGTCACAATGTTAACCGGAGACACAAGGACTCAAATTTGAACAGTCTCCATCTGCGTCACGTGTGGCCAGTTTTTAAGTGGGTAGTTAGTGGTGCAATGACTAGAGTGCGCGCCTCTTGTATACGAGATACTGGGTTCGATCCCTGCTCTGACCACCTTATAATTTCTTACGGCGGCGGTCACCTCGCATAGTGACCGCGATACTATAGCGTATTTGGCCATGAAAAAGGTTCTCAAAATATCGTTCGGAACCGGTGTAAAACTGTAGGTCCCATTCAGTGAGTATAAAACTAGAAAGCGCGCAGCTCACTGGTTGCGAGAAGCTCTCCCCAATTCCTTTAGTGGGATGTACTGGGAAACCATTTATTTTATTTTTGATGTGTTAACATCTAGGGCAATCTATCAAAGTGAACACATGCAAACAACACACAGCGTTAGCATCACATACGTAGTTGTCGTACAACAACAGGCTCTGCCTGAAAATAAGTATGATGCTATTGATGTAGCGGCAGCGAACAAACAAGCAGGTCGTCGTCGTCAAAGACGACGAATTGTATGACTCAAAAGCACTGGCGACATCTGGTGAATAATTCAGAACATATTACTAGGTTTTCGTCACAATTTTGATGTGAAACATTGGTGCCATTTAAAACATTTATACTTTTTGTATTGTTTTGTGTAATAACATTGTCGAAATGCTACTTTTATATTGAAATACTAGCTGACCCGGCAGACGTTGTCCTGAATAATATATCAAGCGATTTTTATGGGAGGTACCACGCCCCTTTGTCCAATTGGACCGAATAGTAAATCCAAACCACCCAAAGTGCTACCCAAACGCATACAAAATTTAAATTTATTCAAATCGGTCCAGAAGTTTAGGAGGAGTTCAGTTACAAACACCCGAACAGTAGAATTATATACATAAAGATTATATAAAGCGAATAAGACTCGTTTATGCTCTTTTACTCAGACTCTCCACATGAGAGCGTAAAAAGAGTGTAATAAGTTCTCTATACTATTCAATACTTTTTGTCGTCGCTCTGTTTATGACAAAATAAAGACAATTATTTCAGTGATCTAAATATTGCTTTATTTATTTTAACAATATTACATCTAATGTTAAAGCAGATGTAAGAAAAATGAAAATGCAATAGCAAAAGAGTCTTCAGCACAAAAACTATTCTTTTTTTTACTTTCCAATGTAACATTTACTAATGTGTTCGTAGAAATCGAACAGGTACCATGTAACAAAAAGTTATTATCACATCGCCCGTGAGTTCGAGCACTCATTGATTTTGTACTTAACTATCGGATTATTTAATCGTAATTGAAAGTTAATTAGAGGTTAACTTTTCATTTTATATTTCAGTGGCGGGTTTATGTTACCCCTCATATTGTTACCAATTATGGCAACCCTTTCATTCTTATTGAACAAAACATCTGTTTACGCTAAATACGAAAACAAGAAATAGAAACAACCTATTGGAATTATGTAAAATTTGAAATAAATGCATAAAATCGAAGTCATTTCAACAAGAATTTAGAAAACTATTTAAGCGCATCAATTTAACTATCTATGCTCAACATATGTCCACAAATATTTAAAACAGAAACATATAGTTTATACAATCTAATAATTTCTCATTTTGTGAACCAGTACTGTAATTGTCAAAATCATATGGTTGTGACTACAAGTTAACCAGCCAACATTCGGTGGTTAAACCATAGTTTAACCATTGACTGAAAAACAAATTTCAATGTTTAATCACAATTTAACTAAGAAACCATGATGACCACTGACTGAAAAACTACACGCTGAAAAGTAACGGCCCCAGCAATATATTGCACGAAGCACGTACATGTTTGCAAGCGTTGTTTTTGTGAATTGAAGATCTCCTACTTCTGGTTACTTTATTTTGACAGACAGTATTGTTTTCATCAGTTTTCAACAAACAAAACCACATTTGGGTCACAGATGCAGATTTTATAACTTATTATTCATAGTGCTCTAAACATGTTATATTGGAGAGCAAACACAATGTGTTTGGACACAAGTGTACTATATTTGCGAAAAGTTGCAAACACGTTATATTTGCATCCAAACAACAACAAATATACAAATTTTTCATCCTGTAGCCATTAGTAGACCAAAATGAATTTAATGGAACTATGAGGTTGCTATTTATATTTCGGCTCCAGCAATAAAAAAGACAATCATTTATTTTAGTGTTAGTTTTAGTGTTTTTCATATTTTTTTCATATTTTTTTGCATGCGCTCAAACCAATTTTCGAAGCGCTTTTCCACTCCGATTGAGACAACTCCAAAACATGTTTGTTGAATGCTTCAACAGCTGCTTCGGTCATCGAAAAACGTTGACCACACAATAAAAAGAAGTCATTGGCAGTAATGTCAGGGCTGTACGGCATATGACCCATCAACTCGACATGTTGAGAGCTCAAATAGCCCATTGTCTCAGCTGATGTGTGAGAGCTCTCATTGTCCTGATGCAAAATGATTCGTCTTCCGTTGTTGTTTTTCCCAATTTTTGCGAACACTCTTGGCAAGCAGATGGTAACTTACCACCCACAATTGACCATCCTACGTTCCACTGAAAGCACCGTGGTCACATGACCAGTTAAACCGAAAAAATGCATTCAGTTGCTTCCTTGTGCTTCTTCCACCAACAAATTTTGTTGTATTTAGCTCGTATTGAAAGACCCATACGTTCAATTGCTGTTTTGTTTCGGGCTGATGTGCATATATCCAAGATTCGTCACCTCTGACGATGTTATACACTGCATTTGAGTTTCCGCGGTTGTATTTTTTTTAACATTTCTTTGCTCCAATCGACACGAGCCTTTATTTGAGCATTCGTCAAATTAGGTGGGATCCAAAGAGACCAAATCTTTTTCACAGCCAAATGAACTTGCAATATCTTACTGATGCTTCTCGTACTAATGCCCAAGGATGCCTCAATCTCACGGTATGTCAGATGTCGGTTTTGATTTATAAATTCACGCACAGCATCGATGGTTTCAGGCAAACGATCGAAGTTGGACGACCTACACGAAATTGATGCTGGAGCGAACGGCGTCCGAGAATTAACTCTTGGTGCCAGCGATTTACATTGGTTTTTGATGGTGGTTCATCACCAAAAGTCGAAGCACGTTGATTGAGATACTCTTGTCACGTCGAAAATCGTAAAAAATCGTCGCACGGAAATTTTCACGGGTTAATTTCATTTTAGACCGGGATGCATTTTTCAAACAACAAATAGTGCTAGTAAGTGACATCGTTCTGTGTATGTTTAAGCTAGAAAATGTCAAAATTTCCAATGGGAGTTCGAGTTTTTGTCTGGCAACACTAGTATTGCCAGGTCCCGAAATATAAATAGCAACCGTAAAAGTTCAAATTTTGTTAAGGAAACAAAATTATAGAATCATTGACATCCGACATATCAAACGGTGCAGTGTTATAAGGCCACATACAATAAAGCCAATTGGCCTCATTTCTCATCGTATTGAGAGTTAAGGCCATATGGCTTTATGTCTATAGAAGAAGTGCAATAACAGTATATTTGTTTAGCAGCCAAAGTAGAAAAGGACATACCAGTGTAAATCGCAATCAATTGTTACATATTGCCCAAAGAATGAGTGTCATTGCCAGGCGTTGAAAACGAATGTCACAAGGGGGGGGGGTAGCTAATGGGTAGCTACCCACGTAAATGGAGAATTACCCATCAGGATTACCAATTACCCTCAGGGTAATGGGAAAATAATGGGTAGCTACCTACGACGATGGGGAATTACTAATCACGATTACCCATTAACCTCAGGGTAATGGGGAAATAATGGATAACTACCCACGACGATGGGTAATGGGTTACCCAGGGTAACCCATCCCCATTTGTGATCGAAAATGTAAAAAAATTGAAGAAAATTTGTATATCACGGAAATGGAGCGTCCAATTGAAAAAATAACCAATTTTGGTTGGTTTCTACGGGTTTTTCATAAAGTGGTCCAATTCGTATGGAAGATTTTTTTTCGAAAAATCGCCAAAATTATCAAAAAAATTTTACCTCCATAGGAGGCTTTACCCAATGGGTGTCTTCAATATGGCATCATTCATTTGAAAGGGTTTTAAGGGTTTTTCATAAAGTGGTCCAATTCGAATGGCAGAATTTTTTTTTTGAAAAATCGCCAAAATAAGAAAATCGCTGAAATAAAAAGGTGGCTATAACTCGAAAGCGGTGCGACGAATTGCAAAATTAACAAATTTTTTACCTCCATTGGAGGCTTTAATCAATGGATGTCTTCAATATGGCTAAATATGATAAAAATTTTACCTCCGCTGGAGGCTTTACCTAAAGGGTGTCTTCAATATGGCATCATTCACTTAAAAAGTATCGCTAAAACGAAAATTTTTCAAAAAAAAAATCGCTAAAACGTCCTCATGTCCGAATCTCGTAGGCGGAGCGTTCAATCGGAAAAATTACCAATATTTGCAGGTTTCTATGGGTTTTTCATAAAGTAGTCCAATTCGTGTGGCAGAAATTTTTTTTTGAAAAATCGCCAAAATGAGAAAATCGCTGAAATAAAAAGGTGGCTATAACTCGGAAACGGTGCGTCGAATAACAAAAACAATAATTTTTTTATCTCCAGCGGAAGCTTTATCCAATGGACGTCTTCAATATGGCTAAATATGATAAAAATTTTACCTCCGCTGGAGGCTTTACCCAATGGGTGTCTTCAATATGGCATCATTCATTTAAATATATCGCTAAAACAAAAATTTTTCAAATCAAAAAAACGCTAAAACGTCCTCATGTCCGAATCTCAGAAATGGAGAATCCAATCCGAAAAATATCCAATATTTCCAGGTTTCTAAGGGTTTTTCATAAAGTGGTCCAATTCGTATGGCAGAATTTTTTTTCGAAAAATCGCCAAAATAAGAAAATCGCTATAATAAAAAAGTGGCTATAAATCGGGAAAAAGTGATTCCATATTGAAGTGATATTAAAGCCTCCAACGAACGTAAAATTTTTATTATTTTTTCGATTAGACGCACAGTTTCCGAGTTATAGGCACTTTTTCGTTTTAGCGGTTTTCTTATTTTGGCGATTTTTTTACAAAAATTATTCCATACGAATTGGACCAGTCTATGAAAAACCGGAAAAATTATTTATTTTTACGAGTGGATGCTTCGTTTTCGAGATATAGACATGAGGGCGTTTTAGCGATTTTTATATTCGAAAAATGATTATTATTTTTTCTATTACACGTAGTGTTTCCGAGTTGTAGCCACTTTTTTGTTTTAGCGGTTTTCTTATTTCGGCGATTTTTTGAACAATAATTCTTCCATACGAATTGGTCCCGTGTATGAAAAACCCGAAAAATTGCTTACGCTCCGTTTCCGTGATATAGACATGAAAGCGTTTTAGCGATTTTTTTATTCGAAAAATTTTAGTTTTAGCGATTTTTTTTAAAAAAAAGTGATGCCATATTGAAGACAACCATTGGTTCGATTAGACACACCGTTTGGACACAAGTATACTATACAACCTCCAAACACACGCTATATTTGCATCCAAACAGGAAATAAACTGTTTTCAGCGTATATAAGTACCCTCGAATGAAAAAATTGTATGTTCCCGCAAACCGCTCTCCACGGTTTTCAGTACACCCTACTGTACATTACTACCTTTAACAATTCGAGCAAAGTCAAATTAAGGTAAATGTTGAACATTCCTTAAATTTCAATTGAATGAGTTGATTAAATGAGTTCATTAAACGTGTTGACTACAATTCTTATATTTACAAATTTGCAATTATATGAGTTGACTCAGAACCCATTACAATACCTATGAACTGTTACCAGTGTCCGAACGCAACCACTGGCCCCTGTCCAATCCTCCCAAATTTCTAATTAATTACGTCTAAGAAACCTGAAGCAAATTGAATTGAATGGTCCCGCAGTAGAAGGAAATTAAAAGGACATACATGGCTTGAATACCAAATTTAATTTGGAATTCAGTACGGAATATCAAATAACTCTTTAAGAAAATGTCAACCAAAGGAGAGATTAAACGGAAATAATTTAAGGATAGAGCTGTTGCTTTAGCTGCGTTGACTCAATACGAATGGATTTCTGAGTCAGCGAACAATCAAACGACGCACAAAAGAGATTCATCACAAATGGTCTACACAAATAAAAGGATAAATTATTTTGAAATACTGAGTATATTTACTTAGGCTATTATTAAGATGGACATAATAGAGTGGATCGTATTAAAAAAAATCAATGAGTGTTCGAACTTTTTGTTACACGGTACCTCTTCGATTTCAATGAACACATTGGTAAATGTTACATTGGCAAATAAAAAAAAGAATAGTTTTTGTGCTAAAAGCTCTTTTTCTATTGCACTTTCTTTTTTCTTACATCTGCTTTAACATTATATTCAAAATTGTTAAAATAAATAAAGCAATATTTAGCTCACTGAAATAATTGTTTTTGTTTTGTCATTAACAGAACGACGACAAAAAGTATTGAATAGTATAGAGAACCTGTTGCACTCTTTTTCCGCTCTCACGTATAGAGTCTGAGTAAAACAGAATAAACGTTATTCTCTTTTAGAATTTTTCAATATAAATGCACCATTTCAACAATGTTATTACATGAAACAATACAAAACGCATAAATGTTTCAAAAGTAATGAATGTTTCGCATCAAAATTATGAATGTATCAAGTTATGCCAAAAAGAGAGTAATACGTTCTGAAGCACTCGTCAGATGTCGCCAGTGCTTTTGAGTCATACAATTCGTTCCATGAGTTCTCTATACTATTCAACACTATTTGCAACGACAACCTGCTTCTTTGTTCGCTACCGCTACATCAATACCATCATACTTATTTTCAGGCAGAGACTATTGTTGTACAACAACCATGTATGTGATGCTAACGCTGTGTTGTTTGCATGTGTTCACTTTGATAGATTATCCTACCCGTGCCTGTAGATGTTAACACATTTGAACACAATTGAAGTGTAAGGAAAGCCATATTGGATAGATATCAGATCTAAAAGATGGTTTGACAAAGACATCAGCTGTTAATTGGCCGCTAAAAAACAAATGTTTCCTCCTTTCCACCACATATGAACTTCTCAGCTGTGCGTTTTAAATTGTTGGGGTTCACATATAAGGACCTTGATATCACAGCAATTCTGAACGGGTTTTGACCTTCGAGAAGCATTTTCATGGCTAATGTCTCGATAGTGTCGCCATCACGCAGCATCATGATCGTCACCAGAAAAATGGTGTTCAGTGTGGTGATTGATCGCACGTTATTATACACATACAAAAGTCGCGTATGTAAATTACTACCTCACTGTTGATTAAAGTGGTTCTTCATACGAGTATCATAATTGCACATTTGTTTCGTATTAAATCGAATCGTTCCTGTAGTAACTGCGGATATAACACCTCTTTTGTATTTAACATACCATTAGGAGATAGTCACAGTCTCTGTTCACAGGATATGTTCTATCCTTATTAGGATTAGGAATTGTTAAAACAAAAAACTTACATGTCCTCCAAATACAAGTGCTTTTTCGTCTCCAATTAAATTAAATTATAGCAAATTATAGCAACATATAAAAATCGATAAAAATACCAATGTAACACAGAAACAGTACACCCAATTGCTAGAATAATGTACTTTTTTCCAACTTTAGAGGCATCTACCAAAAAATACTCGATACGTTGAAATTTTACAAATTTTATATTTTTCTTCTCCTTGTTTTCTTGTGCTTTGCAGTGGCTAGAGCTGAAACAGCTATATGGTTTGCCAGGAATCAGGAGTGTGCAATTTGCTACACTTCTTTTTCGAAAGAAGCACCATATCGCACGTTGCGGGATGGGGGCTAATGAAAAATAAATTCAACAAATTTTGTTTTAACACTATTATGTTACATCCCACTATTATCAACTATATTCCTTGTTTTGCATTGGTTTGTGTCTAGACTAACTAGATGAGTCACATATCTTGGGAAATTTCTTGTTTAAAGGGAAGTTTTCTAGGTGGAGCCCGTAACCAATATTTAGTATATATTGTAGTTTTGAGCCCCATAAAAAGTAAATTTAGAAAACCCAAAGTGAAAGAAGTTTTAAAAAATAACTTTCTCTTGAATAAGAAAATAAATAAATTTTCTCTCAAAAAAAAAAAAATTTTTCTTAAAACACCCCATTTTATTTTTAAATAAGTATCGTTCGCACAACAAATTGCCTTTTCTTAAAAAACTACCTATTCTTTAAAGAGTACCTTTCTTGTGAAACAAAATATATTTTCTTGATATAAGTACCTACTCTTAAAAATTTACCTATTCTTAAAAAACAGCAGACAGTTGTCCGAGGCCTTTGGCCACGGCCTTAACGTAGAATGATAAGACACAATTTTCGTTGCTCTCTTGCTATCTCCTTTTTATAAACGTATAACCATGTCATTATTCTCTTTGCTCTGAGAGACCTCCGCACCCACAAAAGACAACTATTCGCTACCGCTACATCAGTGTGTGTTTTTTTTTATCGGTCCGGCCGTTTCTGAGGAGTTTAACGCCAAACAATCTGTGTGATCGCAGTTGGACAAACTGTGTTTGGATGTGTTCACTTTGCGAGTTAAGTCACTACCTTCGCCAATAGATGTTAACACATCAAAAAAAAAATTATAAAAAAAGTTTTTCATTTCATAAAAGTGTTAGCACTAACTAATACATAATATATAGCGAAAGGAACTTCATTCCAACCGGGTGTTCCGTGACACCTCATGTGATTTTTTATTTCCTAATGAAGCTGAATTTCAAAACCGATTTACCCTAATGTTGATTAATATAGACATACAAGTATCCTGGAGCGAAAAATTGAGTGGAAGTGTCTGGTTGTCTTTAAGACTTTTCTATCCTTTTTCACGTTCTTCTCCTTTTGTCTTCTGCATATAAATGAGATAAGTTAATGATATTTACATTTCGGGTATAATGTTTATAAATAATACATTTTGAAAGTGAGTGAATGAATATTTAAGCATAAATAAATATTATAATATATGTGTGCGTGTGGTCATGCGAGTGTGGATGTGTTTATTTATGTACGTGAGTGTGTTTAAGATCTCTGTCTTTGCTATAATTAGTTGTATGTCACGATATTCACAGATCCTATCAAATAAAATTATGCCAGCAATTTAATTTTACGCTTCCGGCTAAAATTGTCCCAACTAAATATAATGCGAACTCATTAAAATATCTTTAATAATTAGAGGTGGATGCGTCAATATAATTACACATTAATGCGTAACGTTTATTATTATTTAACACAAAAGGTCGTGCATTTAAATTTTCCATAATTATTTAGAAATTATGAGATGATTAAAATAAAGGATACGACTGTGAATTTGTGGCAGACGAGGTGTTAATTATCCTTTCGGAAAATACAAAATTTGTAAAAATTCATTAAAGCATTAGCATAAACACTGAATACTTCAGCTCAAAATGCCAAAATGTTTCCCCTGATTGCCCGCGAAAGATGGCATGTATTGATGAACCAAAAAACGCATGTACTGTTTAAATTTAGTTTAAATTGTCGTGTGTATTGGTGTGTTTATATCTATTTCCATTTGGTTACATACATATGTATTCATCAAAAAATCAATGAGTGTTCGAACCCACGGGCGATGTGCTAACACCTTTTTGTTACACGGTACCTTCTTGATGTCTATGAGCACATTAGTAAATGGTACATTGGAAAAAATCACATGAGGTGTCAGGGGACAACCGGTTGGAACGAAGTTCCTTTCGCTATATATTCTGTACTAGTTAGTTCCAACACGCCTAAGGCGCCCGTTCGAAAATACAATAATTTAAATGGATCTTTGAGAAAAGGTACTTTTTGTAAAATGATAAACTTTTTTTAAGAATTTTTTTATAGAATGTATTCTTTTTAAAAGTCTATTTTAGGTCCTTTTTGTAAGAATATGTATTATGTTTTCCCAAAAAGGTAATTTTTTAAAGAGAGGTACTTCTTTTATTAAAAGCTAATGGTTTATTTAAGAAAAGGTACTAGTTTTAAGAAGAAGTACTTTATGTAAGAAAAAGCCATAACAGTATGATGGCAAAGAAGTACTTTTTTAAGAACAGGTACTTTTTAACGGTTAGGAAAAGGTTAGGTTTAGGAAAATATTATTTTTTTAAGAATATGTACTTATTTTCAGAAAGGTTATATATCTCAAGAAAAGAAAAGTTATTATTTTATTTTTGAGAAAATGTACTTTTAAGAAAAGGAATTTTTGTAAGAAAAGGTATTTTTTAAGAGAAGGTATTTTTTTTGAAGAAAAGGGTTCTTTTTAAAAAATGAGATTTTGTTGAATTCTTCCTTTTTTGCAGAAGAGGCACATTTTTAAGAGCAGAAAATTTATATTGTTTCACAAAAAAGGTACTCTTTAAAGAAAAGGTAGTTTTTTAAAGAATAGGCAATTTGCTGTAAGAATATTTCCTTTTTTAAGAAAAGGCACTTATTAAAAAAAAAGTTAATTTTTTTAAGAAAAGGTACTTTTTGTAAGAAAATCTATTTTTTTTTCAGCACAGGTACTTCTTTAAGACAAGTAATTTTTTAAGAAAATGTACTTTTTTCTTTAAACTTCTTTCACTTTGGCTTTTCTAATATACTTTTTATTGGCTCCATCTAGAAAACTTCCCATTCAACAACAAATTTTCCAACATATGTTAGTGTAGACACAAACCAAAGCAAAAGTAACCAATGTAGTTGATAATACTGCGTTGTAGCATAATAGTGTTAAAAAAAGTTGTTAAATTTTTTTCATTTAGCCCCCGTCCCGCTACGTGCGATAAGGAACTTCGTTCCAATAAAAAAAACAACAGTTTGTGTGCTAAAGGCTCTTTTTTGCTATTGCACTTTCTTTTTTCTTACATCTGCTTTAACATTAGATGTAATATTGTCAAAATAAATAAAACAATATTTAGCTCACTGAACTAATTGTTTTTGTTTTGTCATAAACAGAACGACGACAAAATATATTGAATAGTATAGAGAACTTAGTGCACTCATTTGCCGCTCTCACGTAGAGAGTCTGAGGAAAAGAGCATAAACAAGTCTTATTATCTTTATAGAATATTTCAATATAAATGCACCATTTCTTCAATGTTATTACATAAAACAATACAAAAAGCATAAATATTTCAAAAGTCATCAATGTTTCACATCAAAATTATGAATGGACCAAGTTATGACAAAAAGGGAGTAATACGCTTTGAATTATTCGCCAGATGTCGCCTGTGGTTTTGAGTCATACAATTCGTTGCATGAGTTCTCTGTACTATTCAATACTCTGTGGCGACGACGACCTGCGTGTTTGTTCTCTGCCGCTACATCAATATCATCATAGTTATTTTCAGGCAGAAACTATTATTGTACAACAACCACGTATGTGATACTAACGCTGTGTGTTGTTTGCATGTGTTCACTGTGATATATTGCCCTACCCGTGCCTATAGATGTTCGCACATCAAAAAGTAATTCCTTTTAGTCTAACAGATCAAGTTTTTTTCCGGTAATTAAAGAAATAAATTTAAATGTCGCCTATCATATTGTGCTACCGCAGTGTGTATTCACACTTGTCACTAACCGAAGTCTTCTATTGTGTCGAGTGAATATTTGACACTATTTACTCGTTGCTTTCCTACTTGCATGCATTTGTGGCGAAGTTTTGAAACTTCTATTTATAGAACGCAACTATTCGTATCATAAAGGGTGGTCCAACCATATAGCACGTTGTTTATTGTGAGCAACACCTTAACGTCAAACCTTTTGCCTAACTTAATTTGACATTTCTTTGTTTCAGTGTTTGACAAATTCAACCATGGAGAGATACACAATTGGGCGGGGCATTAAGATTGTTCAAGCCTTTTATGAAAGAGGGCGTTCAAATCAAAATGCATTTCGTGAACTTCGTGATCCAGACGCTGAACCCAATTTTCGACGGGTTTCAAGCATAAATCGGCCGATACTGCTGCAATTTCACGTTCGATATTCGTACGAAGTTCATCAATCGTCACTGGCTTGTTGGCATAGACCATAGACTTGACGTAGCCCCACAGGAAATAATCTAAAGGCGTCAAATCGCACGACCGAGGCGGCCAATCGACTGGGCCATTTCGTGAGATAACACGTTCACCAAACTTGGTTTCCAATAAATTGATTGTGACATTCGCTGTGTGGCTTGTGGCGCCGCCCTGTTGGCACCACATGTCCTCCAAGTCCATATTATCCAATTGGGGCCAAAAATATTCGGTTATCATTGAACGGTAGCGATTCGCATTCACAGTAATGTGCCGGTCTTGATCATCACGGAAGAAGTACGGCCCAATGACGCCGCCGGCCCATAAACCGCACCAAACCGTAATTTTTTCGGGATGCAATGACGACTAATGGATAACGTGTGGATTGATGTCTGACCAATAACGCATATTTTGCTTATTGACGAAGCCATTGAGCCAGAAATGAGCCTCATCGATGAGCCTTCCGATGAAAATTCGCATCATTTTCAAGTTGTTGCTCAGCCCAATTCACGAACATACGACGCTTATGGTGGTCAAGCGGCTCCAGTTCTTCCGTCAATTTGATCTTGTAAGGATGTAGGCCAAGATCTTTTCGCAAAATTCGCCACAACGACGTCACAGAGATGCCCAAGGCTTGAGAACGACGTGTGAGAGACACATTTGGGCTTTCTTGAACTGAAGCCTCAGCGGCAGCAATATTCTTGACAGTACGGGCACTTCTTTATCTCACTGGCACGGGAACATTTTGTACTGTGCCTGTGGATTCAAATTTTTCCACTAGACGCTCAATTGTTGATCTGGTAGTACGATTATGACGACCATAAATTGGACGTAGCGCTCTTAAAGTTGAGGCCGCTGACTCCAAATTTCGGTAGTAAATTTTAATAATTTCGACTCGTTGTTGGCTCGTATAGCTTTCCATGATGAAATGGCTAACCTTACTGAAGATAAATGTCAAAAGAGCGAGAAAAAATATGGCGTCGTTTGCTGTCCTCATCGATTTACTTTTGTAGCGTCTCTGTTGAAAAACCCATATATTACCAGGTAGGACCTCACTTAAAATTCATTGTGTTTTTGATGAGAAACATAAAAATACGTGGGTCTACAAAAAAATGCAGGCGATTGCAGTCTAAAGATTCTATTATATTCTAGTTAGTTCATATATTGATAATTCATAATAAAAAGTAAACCGAATCCCCGCGTTACCCCAATATTTGACATTTAATTTTTTTCAGAAAATCTTGCTGGAATATAGTATTTGCAGTTATTGCAAGAACGGTTTAAGTTCAAAAATGTAACTAAGGTTGAAATAGGTCCACGGGTGTTATTGAAACGAATTTGGTTAGTATTCAGGTATAAAATTATTATAATAATGCCAATGTTTGCCTTTTGATGAATTACAGTACCACCTGTATGCAGTTCATCGAAAGTAATTCCATTTATATGCCAAATGTTGTGTTGGATGAAGAGATGTTTGGGACATAACTCAGGCAAATGAACTCCGATTCGTACACATAATACCAAAATGCGAAAGAGAATTTTATCAACTTTTTCGCTGCGTACCTACTTTTTTAATGTTGCTGAGGAAAAAATAGTTATTTGTGTTACCCTGCGAAATTAGGGAACAGATTAGCCTTTCCAACTGTGTATCATTATCATTGGACAATTTGCAGAAAAGAAGTTCTTTTAGCCCAAATTCAAAATTTTTTCCGACGACGATATTTTTCAAATAGCTGCATGCTGAAAAATCTGTATTTTTGTTGTTGTTTGGATGCAAATATAAAGTGTGTTTGGATCTTGCCACAAATATAATATACTTGTGTCCAAACACATTGTATTTGCTATTCAATATAGTATGTTTGAGACACAATGATTAGTATGTGGTATTTGCGGCTCAATTATGTCTGTGTTTGTGATACAAATACAGCTGTGTTTATTGCACGAGGGACGACGAGACAGTCTATCATGTGTGTATCTGCATTTTTGCATTATTCTCTCAGATAGTGATTCGGAAATATTCCTGAATGTGCGTGCAAATGGCAAATGAAGTCAGTGTTTCTTATTTCGGCTGATGTATTGCGTTTTAGTTTCATGTATTCAGTCATCAATGGTTCATCGGACACAGGACATCAAACGCGCTTGATCAGTGAAAAAAGAAAAAAATTAAGGCTCGGACGCTTAAATGGTTTGTGATGTTGCTTTGGTTTTAGTGCTTCGTATATACGTATGTTTGCTACCAAAGTGGAAAACTGGAAAGGGTAACAATGTGAAGCCCTTTGTCTCTCCGAGGCTTTACTGCGAAAATCGGAATGGTGGACTTTATGTGAAATATAATAAAAAAATACAAGTAATTAATCCGCGCTTGGCTTGCATGAACTAGATTTGTATATTGTTTGTGTACTAATGCATAGTGATAATGAACGCATAACTGAAATCTTCAGAAAAAAAATCTTCAAAAACCTGAGAGACAACAATGAAAGGAGAAGCAAAAGAATACCAGAATCCCATTTCCTGAAAATAAACCAATAATGAATTCAATGCAAGTAAACGTAAAAAGGGGCGATTTAAATATTCTAATTTTTTGTATTAATTATTTATAAATGTGGATTTATATTGATAAAATTACTTACACTATATAATACAACTATATTGAAATCAAACAATAATACGTTTCTAAATTTTATTATGTTTGGGAGGAAATACGCATATGTTTGCACATACAGCTGCGGTCAAAATAATAGCACCACGCACAAATTTATATTGACTCCGTTTACATCTGAGCCAATTTAGCTCAAAACAAGATAATAAATTCTTTGATGTTAATGGTTTATTATCATAAGAAAATTATTTGGTTTTTTCAACAGTTTATAATTTGCTAATTAATTTAAACAAAAAACTTATAAACTACCCAGTCAAAATAATAGCACTTCATTTCATTTTTAACAAAAAATAGTGGTCTTTCTTAAAATAAATCAAAAATTGTACTCAGATATCTTGTTGATAAATTAATTGTATTGTTTCAATACTTTGTCGCGTGACCTTTGTTTGCTATTACCGCGGCACAACGCCTTCCCATGGAATCGACTAAATGCTGGCATCTTTCAACTTTGATGGAACTCCAAATTTTCTGCACAGCCTCCCAGAGCCCTTCAACGCTTGTTGGTTTTATTGTTGATACACCCTTCTTTATATCCGTCCACAGATTTTCGATAGGGTTCAAATCTGGGGACTGTGCAGGCCACTCCATTACATTGATAGAGTTATCGTTGAACCATTTTTTGCCATTTTGCTGGTGTGTTTGGAGTCATTGTCTTGCTGGAAGACCCACACCAGCGGCATTTCGTAGGAAGCATACGGCAGCATAATTTCATCAAGGATTTTTACATAAACCGATGCATCCATAACGGTTTTTATCCAATATATGGGACCCACACCTTGATATGAAAAGGAACCCCATACCATAATACTATGACCTCCATGTTTTATAGTTTTTGATGTGAATTTTGGCATGTATTCAGTGTTAGGTGGCCTACGGACAAAAGATCTGGAATCCTTTCCACCAAAAAGGACAATTTTGGATTCGTCAGTCCAAAGCACATTTCTCCACTTTTCCTTTGGCCAATTTTGATGTGCTTTAGCAAAAGATATCCTTTTAGCAACATGCTTAGAGGTAAGGAGCGGCACTTTTCGAGGACTACAGGCATTGAGGCTGTTGTCTCAATGTTTGCGGCGAATAGTTTCCACGCTTGCCGGCACATCCAATGTTTTTTTGAGCTCCGTGGCTGTCATAAAGGGATTTGCTTTAGTCGTCCGTACTAAACGCTTTACCATTAAGGGTGACAAAACTGGCTTCCTACCACGAGATTCAACTTTTTGCTCATATCTTAGGGCATTTATTATCATTTTATTGGAACAGCCCAGCAAAATTCCTTATTTGGGAATAAGATTTACCCTCGGACGCAAATTTTTTTATTACTTCACGTTTTTCCGGCGAACAATGCTTTCCGCGACCCATAACTATACAATTTATATAAAATTATTACCTGATTTTGAAGAAAGTATATTAAAAAATTGTTATTACCTTTTGTTTTCACTTTTATTCACAAAATTTTGCAAAAAAAATTTAAAAAAGTCTGCTGGTGCTATTTCATTGACTGCACTGAAGTAGATCCTTTTGTAAATGATCGATCATTTCTAGAGAACCGTTAACTATCTAGAGGAAAAAAACATCTCTTAAAAAGAGTAAACAGAGTACTACGTCATCGCTTAGTTATGTTCAAATAATAAGCACAGAATTTATTTTTTTTATTGGAATGACAATAGTTTTCGACGTTGGTGCTATTTTTTTGACCGACACTGTAAGTATATGTAGGTTTGGGTGAAACAGGCGAATGCTTCCACGTAAGTATTGGGATATTTGGGATGAAGAACGCATATGTTTCAACATAAAAGCATACATGTTTGCCAGCAACCATACTAATTTTTACATTTAAATACAAGTGAGTTTGGGACTTGAAAACATATGAATGTTTGAAGTGTGTTCTGCTTTCAATAAGACCGGTTGTTGGCAATGTCATCGGATAAAATAACTTGTCCGAAGTGTTTCAAAATCATTCAAAAAAAAACTGCAGCATTATTTGTGAAGTCTGCCGCTGCAAGTTTCATAAATTATGTGCCAAAATAGAAGATGATGGTGCATTTAACGCTCTCAATAACTTTCAAAATATTGTCTTTAATTGCGACAATTGTTTACAAACATCGCGGGAATTAATACAAAAAATAAGTCTCTTATCATGTGAAATTGAGCAAATCAAAATGTTATTCTCACAATTTTTGGATAACAATGCAAAAAACAATAATCAGATCTCTACGTCTCCCTCCAATTTGCCTATGAACAATACCGGTTTATTTCAGAAGTTGCCCATTCCTTCTCTAGAGCAATCCGTACTAACAACAACTTCTCTTGGCGCTCAACTCTCTGATGGTAAAGCTAACTCTTTCGCTTCAATTGCTGTTAATGATGCCGCTGCTGCTTATGATGTTGACGTCAATACTGGTTTATTTCCTTATCTGCCTAATCCTTCTCTAGTACAATCTAAACAAACAACAACTTCTCTGGGTGCTCAATTCTCTGGTGGTAAAGGTAAAGCTAAAAAGAATAACGCTATTGGTGGTGTTGTTATTGACAACCATTCTATCTGTAAAGCTAACTTTGCCGCTGATAATTTTGTTAATGTAAATTCTGAGTGGAATAATGTAATTAGGAGGGAAAAAACTGCTAGAACGCGTAGAGTTGTGGTTGACCAATCCAATAATTCTGAACTAGATGTGGCACTGAAATTCAAATGGATGCACTTGTCGTCATTCAAAACGTCTGTTACTGAAGAAAACATAATATTGTATGTAATGAAATATCTGAAAATTGATAGAGGGAAATAGTATGCTTTAAATTGGTGAAGAAGGGCAGTTCAACGCAAGATTTAAAATTTGTCAATTTTAAACTTGGAATATCAGCTGCTCATTATGAAGGTCTTTTTAATCCTAATCTTTGGAATTCTGCCATTAAAATTCGTCCCTTCGCTTTTTTTCCAAAAATTGTGAAGCCACTGCAAAAACTCTAACAACTGGCACTAATTCGTTAAAAATATACTACCATAATATATCGGGTATGAGGACGAAATCATTATTATTTTCTTCTTAGACATTACAGTCTGATTATGATATCTTTGTTATTACTGAAACTTGGTTTAACTCGGATTTCTATAGTGAAGAATTCCTTAATCCCTATGTATATATAGTTTATCGAAAAGATCTGGGATGCGGTGAGAACTGGTCATTAAAAAGGAGGAGGCGTCCTTATTGCAGTCAAGAAATCTGTATTTTGCAAATCTATTTCATTAACTAACATGGATACACTTCTGGACCAGTTGTGTATTTCTGTTAAGTTGCTTAATTCTGAGTTGTTTATTTGTGTATCTTATCTACCTCCCAGGAGTGCTGATGAAATATATAATGCTCATGTCGCTAATATTGTAGAGTTGTACAATCATATTGGTGCGGATGATAGATTATGCGTACTAGGTGATTTTAATCTGAGTGACGTATCTTGGTCTGAAGTACCTAACTCAAATTCATTTCTTCCTAGTAACGTTAATAGAACTTTCGAGATAAATCTAATTGATTAATTTTTTAGTCTAGATTTGTTGCAAATAAACTCAATTTATAATAGTCATAATAAACTGCTTGATTTAATATTTCTAAGTTCGGATCTACAATTTTCAGTTTGTGAATCTGCTTTTCCGATTTCTCCTTCCAATTCTCATCACTCTGCTTTAGAAATTGAAATTAAATTCTATGTATATTCATCTTATGCTAGAAATGATTTTGTACGGTATAACTATTTTAGTTGTGATTTCAATGCATTAACTGATATTTTCTATAGTTTAAATTGGATAGATTTGTTGAATAACCCAATTGTTGGAATTTGCTATGACATATTTTTGTCCAATGTTGTAAATATTTGTCAAAATAATATTTCTCCAGCTAAGCCAATAGTGCATAATCTTCCTTGGTATACTAAAGGTTTAAAAAAGCTAAAAAATCTTAGAAATAAATACCACAAAATTTACAGATTCTCAAATAATGCTATAGATAAGCAATATTTCAAACACTATGAAAGAGAATTTAACTTTCTTAATAAGTTTTTATACAATCAGTACATTATGAATCTTAATGTTTCTCTTAAGTACAATCCTAAACGGTTTTTTAACTTTATAAATTCCAAAAGGAAAAGCTCTTTAATTCCACTAGTTATGAATTACAACAGTTTACCATCAAATACAATTAACAGTTCCTTAAATCTCTTCCCTTTATATTTCCAATCTAACTTTAGCATAGACTCTGGCCCGCTTGATCATTTTGATTTAAATGATATCAATTCTTGTCTTGATTTTGGATCAATGCAAATATCTGATGAAGATGTAGTAAATGGAATCAATAAACTCTCGAATTCCTTTAATTGTGATAATGATGGTCTCTCAGCATTTATCTTAAAAAAATGTTCTTCCTCATTAATTTTGCCTCTAAAAATAATTTTTAATAAATCATTAGCGTCAGGTTATTTTATACAAAGATGGAAATACACATCCGTTTTACCAGTTCATAAATCTGGTAATAAAAATAATGTTTGCAATTACAGACCGATTTCTAAGTTGACAAATGGAGCCAAAGTTTTCCAGCATATTGTTTATGATAAACTTTTCTTCAGTCTGAAATGGTTTATTTCTATTAACCAACATGGATTTATGCCTGGTAGATCTACAACTTCTAATTTAGCTGTATTCACACAATTTTGTATATCATCGTTTGAAAGGGGATTGCAAGGTGATACTATTTACACAGATTTTGCTAAGGCATTTGACCGTGTACCGCATAATATTCGGTTATTAAAGCTTTCCAAAATTGGCTTCCATTCGCAGATGTTGAGCTGGTTTCGCTATTATTTAACTGGCAGATGCTCCGTTGTATCTATTGATGGGTTTCATTCTGATACCTTCATCCCTTCTTCCGGAATACCACAAGGTAGTATTCTAGGCCCTCTTTTATTTAATATTTTCGTTAATGATATAACTTCTTGTTTTAAATATTCCCAGTTTCTTTTATACGCTGATGATTTAAAATTTTTTAAACAGATTTCGACACTTAATGATATCTCTAATCTTCAATAGGATTTGGATAGGGTTATCTCTTGGTCAGCTAGAAATAGTATGCCTTTTAATGTTAATAAATGCTATTCTTTGACGTAACATAGACGCCGTAATATTTTAATGTCCAAATACAAAATTAGGGGCTGTACTTTATCAGCAGTTGATGAAATTGTAGATTTAGGAGTTGTTTTTGATGCTAAACTGTCTTTTAATAATCATTTGAACTATATAATTCCTAAAGCATATTCAATGTTGGCTTTTATTCATCGTAATTGTGAAAAATGCTTTGACCATTACACCAAAAAAAAACATTATTTATTGCGTTTGTAAGGTCTAAGTTGGAATACGCTACGTTTCGATGGGCGCCTTCGGCGAAAGTTCACATTAATCGTGTAGAAAGAATTCAAAAAAAGTTTATAAAATTTGCTCTCTCATTTTTGAATTTTTCTACACCAATTCATTCGAGCTTGATTCCATCATATCCGGATAAATGTCTCTTAATTGGTATGAAAACTGTAGAAGTTAGAAGAAATGTGTTGTCAATTAATTTCTTGCATGGGATTATTTGGGGATTTGTGGATTGTCAGGATTTGCTGGAAGTTATAAAGATAAATGTACCTTGCAGAAGGCTTAGAAATAATGTAAAATTTTTTCATATAGATTTACATAGAACCGATTACGCATTAAATGAACCGTTAACTAAAGCCCTCAGATTATTTAATGAATACTCTGAACAATTAGATCTAAGTTTGCCACATCATCATTTTAAAATTATTTTAAATAATTTATTAAAGTAATTTTTATTATATAATTTTTAGATTTTAAGATGCTAGTCTGTAAGGATAAAATTGTATCCATAGACGAAATAAATAAATAAATAAATTTAAATTTAAAATATATACATGGTACCTGCAGAATATATTTGGGAGAATATGTTAGAGAGGCTGCTATTTTGCAGCGTGTAGTACTTCCGAACGGTAATTAGTATAAACAAATCTATATTATTAAAGAAAACTAATCACTCTTTATAATAGAGAAAAATTGAGTGTAATATCTATAAAATTGAATTCAAAAATAGCGAATATCTGTAATGTGTAAAAAATTTTTAGTTTTTGTACGCAGTATCAAAATATGGGAAACCATTTATTTTTTTATCAAGATATGTTAAAAAAAATACATAAAAAAAAAACAAATTTTTTTTTCTTGGAAATCGAAAAAAACCAAAAGTGAGTAATTTTGAAAATTTTTCTGTAATATACCCGACTGTGCGATTTTCAATGTTGATATATGGCCTTAATCATTGGCTCCTTGCCTACAATCGGATTTATCGCAGAACTTAAAAATGTTTGCTAGATCAAAAAAAAAATTAAATTTATACGGATAGAATTCGATTATGAACCATTTTGCGATCATGTGATTTGACATCGTTGGACTTCTTGCTTTGGGGATATTTCAAAGAAAAGTGTAAGTTAATAAGCCACGAAAAATTGCAGAGGTAAAGGATGAGATAATTCGGCACATTAACGACATTAAACCTTAACTATGTCTTAGTCATTGAAAATATGGACCATCCGATAGAGGTATCCCACCGAAGCCGTGGCGAGCATTTGCAGGATATTTTGATTCACACATAGCTAATTGCCATAGATCTTTCTATCATAATAAAAAATTTTAAGATGATTCTCTGAAAACTTTTTTATTTATTTGCAATTAATTTACAATTTTATTAACATCGTGCTTTTGGTTCGACCACCCTTTAGTTTTTGTTCGGTTTTTGGTTTGGCCCTTCCATATGATTTCTCAATTTTACCTGTCTTTGATCCGAGTTATTTTTAAAGTTGTAATTCCTTTAGTTGTAAAAAGAGGAAGCAATTTGGGAGAGCTTCTCACAACCAGTGAGCGTGCGCTTTTGAGTTTTACACTCACTGACTGGGACCTACAGTTTTACCCCCGATTATTTATTACGGCAGTTTTTTTTAACAAATCGCTAAAACTAAATTTTTTCGAATAAAAAATCGCTAAAATCGAAAACAAAATTTAAAAATCGAAACCGAAATATAAATAATTTGTACGGCTTTCTAAAGGTTTTCCTACCCCCATTTGAACTGCCGTCAGTTAATGGGGTGCAATTACAGTTGACGGAAAAGGTCAAGTATCTGGGAATAATTCTCGAAAGAAAACTGACTTGGAAACCGAATGCGGAGGAGAGGGTGAAAAAGGCGTCTGTGGCTCTTTACTGCTGTAAAGGGGCGACAGTAAAGCGCTGGGGACTGTCTCCTAAGATCACCATGTGGATTTAGACGGCAATAGTCAGAGCAATACTTCTCTATGGCATCGTAGTTTGATGGAGGTCCCTCCAAAAGAAATATATTCTGAATTCCTTGATGAAAATTCAAAGATCAGCACTGATTAGCGTTAGTGGGGCAATAGGCACGACGTCAGGTACTGCACTTAGTGCTATCCTGCACATCTGTACTCCTGATATCATGGCCGAATCGGCAGCCGCTACATCCCTGGTGAGAATCAGAGATTGTGGCGTCATGATATCGGTGCATTCCGAACACGCTAAATTACTACACCGGATCAACTCTATTCCCGTAAAAACGGACTACTGTATCCCCTACCTTCTACCAGCGACGAATCTAAGGACTTCTATTCCGACCAGGATTCCCTGGGAAAAGTCACTGGAAAGGGACACCAGTAGTATTCGATTTTTCACGGATGGATCAAAGTTGGACGAGCAAGTAGGCTATGGGGTCCATTCACCGGACCTAAATGTAAATATCTCCTTCAAGTTGCCTGATCACTGTAGAGTATTTCAGATGGAAATTACCGCCATACTGGAGGTTGCTGAACTACTGAAAAGTAGTGTCACAAACCTCCGGAGAATAAGTATCTACACAGACAGCTAGGCTGACATAAAATCCCTGGAAGCCATGTTTGCTACGTTCCTGACGGTGAAAGAATGCCACTCATCACTTAGGGTGATGGCAGAGTATTTTGACATCAGGCTCAACTGGGTACCGGGACACAGCGACATTCCAGGCAATTGCGTCGCGGATGCGTTAGCTAGACAGGGCACTACGGCACAGGTTCTTCCGGCAAAAGAAGGCGTTAGTATGCCAATCTGTACCTGCCGTTTGCAGATCAGACAGTGGGCCGATAATATGTTCAAGGACAAGGGGAGACTTACTTTAACTTGCAAGCAAGCCAGGGTCCTCTGGCCACAGGTGGACAGGAAGAGGACTAGGCAACTACTTAACTTGCCAAGAGGCAGGTTATTCACAATGATAGGAACACTTACGGGACATTGTCTTGTAAGAAAACACGCCCTAAGATTGGGATATAAAAACTCCACTCTCTTTAGATGATGCATGGAATAGGACGAGGAAACGACGAAGCACCTTCTCTTGGATTGCCCTGCTCTGGCAGGACTGAGAAATAGGATATTCGGAACACATTTAGTTAGCACCGTATCCCTACAGGATATTACTGTAGGTCTTATAGACAAATTCATTGAAAGGGCAAATTGTCTAGACGACTAGTCAATAGTTGCTATAGAGGAAACTGCAGGTATCAAAATGGGCTTCTTTAGCCTAAGTGTGTTAGACAGCGTGCTGTCTTGCAGCCTTTTCAACTAACCAACCAACCAACTAATATTTGAACACGAATTCTAATATTGTAAAATTCAAAGTACCGCGAAACCAATCTTACACACTAGTTTTTCATACCAAATTGATCATATAAAATCGACACCACTGTTTCGTATGCCAATACTTTTAAAATCATATTTTTTTACATATCTCCAGATAATTCCAACCCGATTATTTGAAAACTTCTCAAAGCACAATCTGTTGCGATTGGTGTATAATTGTATGCTTCGAATATATCGTCCCTTCACAAGATGTTATATGAATTTGTTTTTTCAAAACTCAAATAAATTCAGAGTTCCCCCTTTTCTTTAACATCCATTTCTAAACTTAAAAAGGGCATTTTCCATTCCTAGCAAACTCCAAAGGACGCCTGGCTACCCAATAAATCTGCTAACAATTTACATAAACCCATTTTAGGCCTCTGGGGGTAAAATGTGTTAGCACACATTATTCACTCGTTAGGTTATTAACTCAATGCCCATTTTGTATGTGTTGCGGCTGTTATTGTGGTCGACACACTCGGATTTGTCTGAGCCCTGGTTTTATAAAGAGCCAGACCGCAAAACAGGGAGGAAGGAGTTGCTACGTGTGTGTAAGCTTGACTAAATTTGTGTGGGTGCCTGGGTGTTGTGTGTGAAATCTCTCAGAGCGTTAGCTAAAATGCATACCAACGTAACAACACTTTAGTTTTTTTTACAGGGGTAACAAAAAGCTTTATAAAATTGCAAAGACTACTTTAGTATTTCCAAATATTAGTTAAGATACAAAAACTTTTTTTTGTATCATAGAAGTCTAAAAATTTATGGGAACGTGGCTTTTGATAGAATAAATAATTTGTAGTTTTTGGCATGACATTTTTGTAACAACATTCTAGTAAATTGTATCGGCTAGAAGCAAGTCTACTGAGTTGATCGGTATCCCTGAAATGTCTACAGAACGACAAATTTTTGAAAAATCGATTTTTAACAATTCTCAGATTTTTCTGGACTTTAAAAAAAAAATTTTTTTTTTCACTTTTTCCAGCATAACTTCAAGGGACTAACAATTTTTCATTCACAACATTCAGCAAAATTGTAGCCACTGTAAAGTTGAACAACTTTTACGAACATATTAATAAAATCTGAACGTGGCTATTCACCCTAAATAGCTCATAGAAACTACATGGATCGTAAAAATCGAAGAACACGATTCGTTCTTATGCACAATCTCATTTTTTCAGGAATTGCATTGCTCATCATATGCAACCCACACAAAAAATCGCAATTCTTGACAAAATGAGATACAAACCTTCACTAAATTGTGCATACGAGCGAAACGCGTCCATTTGGGTTTTGTGATCCATGTGGGTTTTGTGAGCTACATGAGTTTTATGAGCTCTTTAAGGTGACTAGACGCGAAGAGCGATACGTGTTCATCGAGTTTTATGATCCATGTGTCATTTTGTTCATAGGTCGTGTGACTTTTGGATAAACTAGTAAAACTTTAAACCTTTTGTCGTTTCTTATGTTTCTTGTATTTTTAATAAGAAAAAAATTTGAATTTTTTAATCAAAAAATTTATTTTTTCACCATTCATTTTTTATTACTGCGAAACTGTTTATCGAATTGAGAACTAGTGTTGGAGTGGACTGAAGGTACTATAATTCTTAATATTCGAAAATTTATTTCGACAAAATCGGACCAGTCGTTCTGGAGTGATGATGACATACTATACACACAAATTAACATTTTTAAGATACAAAATGGTCTTTGTGTGCTATTTAGGACGACTAGACACGTTCAGAATGTAAATTATTTTAATTTTAATAAATATTATATAAATAAATATTTTTTTTGAGTTATTGAAAATATATATATTTCAGTTTGTTACAAATAGGTTTCTGTTAATAATGAAAAATTATGTCGGTCAAATGACCCCCCTACAGCCTCGGCAAATTCGCAATCTTTTATCTAAATTCTCAATCACGTTTCCAAAAAACTGTAGTGAATGGTCGATACCTGCTCGATAATGTTGTTTTTAAGCTCTGGAACTGTTCAAAATTTCAAAAAACCGCACAAAAAAAGTCTAAAGGTGTCAAATGGCACGAAATTGGTGGCCAATTTACTCCTTCTCCACGAGAGACTATGCAATTTTTCCGATTTCCATTGACCGTAATCGCACTTCCATTCTCGTTTTCAAAAAAATATGGTCCGATGATTCCTCCTGACCACAAACCACACCAAACCATAACATTTATGTGGATATAGTGGTTGCTCTAAGATATCTGTTGGATATCCTTCACCCCAAATGTTGTAATCCTGCTTGTTGACGTAGCCATTGAGCTGGAAATGAGCTTCGTCGCTGAAGAGTACTTTCTTAAAAAATTCTCATTTTCTTCTTGCTTCTAGATGGCCCATGAAACGAATTGCCGACGTAATGTGTGGTCAGCTGGTTTTATTTCAACTGGATCTTCTAAGCCTTTAAATGGAGATCACGGTACAAAATGTTGAATAATGTGGATCGTTTGATGTTTAATTGCTATGAACAATGACGAATGGAATATTTTTCAACACTTCTGCTTATTCTCGGTTGAACGATAACTACGTTGACAAATTCTCCTTCGGTTATCATGAACGGATCCAGTTTCTTAAAATTTCTCAACCATCAGCTTGATGGCACGATTTGTTGGAGCATTTTATCTACCGAATTTTGTTCTAAATTTCCTAATTACATCTTAAAAACTTTTGCCATTTTAAACACGTTTATCAAAAACACGTTGTTCCTTCACGTAACGTTGCATATTAACTTACCGAAATATATTTGGAATCTGAAAATAAAAAGTTTTGAATAAAATTCAAGTTAGACAATAATTACAGCAAAAAATTACAGTCAATTTTGGATTATTAATATGTTCACAGAAATTGTTCAGCATTACCATGATTACAGACTGAACAAACGGCATCTATAACATATTTCCCCAAACGTATTTTGCATTAACCATGTATATGTTTGGAACACACTTCAAACATTTATACAATTGCAAGTCCCACACTCACTTTTATTTCAATGCAAACAGTATCATGTTTACTGGTAAGCATGTATGCTTTTATGTGGAAACATATGTGTTCTTCATCCCAAACTTCTACATACTTAACTGGAAGCATTCGTGTGTTTCCTCAAACCTGCATATACTTACGTGGAAACATATCCGTATTTCCTTCCAAACATAATAATATTTAGAAACAAATTATTCTTTGATTTCAATATATATGGATTATTTATTACAATTAATTTTATCAATATAAGTCGACATTTATAAATAATTAATACAAGAAATTAATAGATATACAGCGGTCCATTTCACATATACTTGCAGGTGACGCATCATAACGCCCATGGATATAACGCCCATGGGCGTTATGTCATGCCTAAAATAGACATAAAGCCCATGGGCGTTATGTCGCACCTAAAATGGACATAAAGCCCATGACCGGTGTGACATAATGCCCGTGGGCGTTATGACCATTCTAGGTGCGACATAACGTCCATGGGCGTTATGTCCATGGGCATTATGATGCGTCACCATACTTGCATTGATTGCATTATTTGTTTTTTTTTCACGAAATGAGAATCGGCTGCTCTGTTGATTGTCATTTTTTGTTGTTTCTCACGATTTTGTTTTCAGAAGGTTTCGACTATGCGTTGGTTATCACTATGTATTGGTACACAAACAATACACTTGTGTTTTTATTATGTTTCAAAAACCGTCCGCCGTTCCGATTTTATCAATAAATTCTTGGACGGAGGATTTTTTCCAATTTCCAATTTCTTTCTTGAAAATCATTTCTCACTTTGGTAGCACACATACATACATATGTACGAAAAAATACACAAACAACCGACCGAGCCTTTGTTTATTCTTTTTTCACTGATCAAGCGATTTTGATATCCTCTGCCCCATGAACCATTGACGGCTGAATACATGAAACTAAATCGCAATACAGCTGTCGAAATAAGAAACACTGAATTCGTTTGCACATTCAGGAATATTTATGAATAACGGACTGAAGGAATAATGCAAAAATACAGATAGACACTAACAAAATTGACTCCCGTGGTCCATTGTTCATTCTCTTGCTATCGAGAGAGCATAAACAGTGCAACAAACACAGCGGTATTTGTATCACAACCAGATATGTATTTGTGTCGCAAACACGTGTATTATAACATAGTAATCATTGTGTCTCAAACATATAATTTTAAATAGCAAACACAATCTGTTTGGACAGAAGTATATTATATTCGATAAAAGCTCTAAACACACGTTATAAAGGGTCCGCCAAATAACTTTTTTTTTTGAAAATGTTATTAAAAAAAAACTACTGAATATTTTTTACAATTTCTTTTTTTATTTGAAAGTACAATCCTTCCGGTTAATAATGGAAAATAATTGCATTCATATGGCTGCCTCGGCTGGCCATGTAGTAGCCTACACGATCGGTCCAATTTTTAAGCACATTATCGATTGTGTGCAGCTGTATTTCACCAATGGCGTCACGATTATTGTCCTTTAAAGCGTCAATTGTCTCTGGCTTGTCGGCGTAACACTTATCTTTGAGGGCACCCCACAAATAATAGTCCAACGGTGTCAAATCGCAGCTCCGAGGTGGCCAAACGACATCAGCTCTGCGGCTGATAATGCGGACTTCAAAAACAGGGCCCAAAACATTGAATTTTTGCACACATTCTGCAACATTACCATGATTTTCAAAGTAATGTAGCAATATTTCCCAGCGTTGTTCAAGCGTATACACAACCATATTCGTTCAGCGGAAGGATAAAACTAATTATCTGTCAAATCAGACATGAGCTAAGTGTTACCATTCACGAAATAAGCACTAGTTGAATAAAAAAACGTTAGATGGCGGACCCGTTATTTCCACCGAATCAACAAACAAAACCACAGATATTTCACCGTGTACAATTTTGCCAAATATTGTGAGTGGAAAAGTTGGAGTTCCTTGAAGTTAAGCTGATAAAAGAGAAATAAACCTTTTTTTTTTTTTAAAAAGTGAAGAAAAATTTTCCAATTAGTAAAACTCCGATTTTTCAAAAATTTTGCGTTCTGTATACCGATCAACTGAGTAGGATTGCCTCTAAAACCGATACAATTAACTAGACCGCTGTTAAATTTTGCGACTGCAACAGTGTTATCAATAAAATCCTACATTTGGGTAAAAACATACGAAATCAACCGAAAATATTAACATTTCTGCCCTCATCACCTCCAAATTTGATAAGATTTTGTACACACGATCTATGGATCGGCACAATAATATTTGCCAACTTTCAGACATATAGCCTTCCAACTTTCAGAATTATGGCCATTCCAAGTTGGCAAAAATCAATAAAAATGCACTCAGATGCCTTAACACAATTTTTAATATCTCGAAAAGTATTCATTGTACGTTAATAATCAAGGGCTCATTTTACAGACAAAAACATGCGCCATGCAAAAATTTTTTTTTTTTTAATTTTCGATCAAGGATAATGCAAATAAAAAAAGGACTAAAATTTCCAAAGGATATATCTCGAAAATCAATATTTTTAAAAATTTCAAAAAAATATATGTTAATTCTTATTATGTTCTGTACAAGTCTGCCAAATTTCAATGTGGAGTCTTTATTACAACATGAGTTATTAAGGAAAAAGCAGGCGAAGGTTTATGTATTTCATGAAATGTACCAAAATACAAAAAGGTGACAAATTACAAAAAGAAGGACAAATCAAATGTAACGGAACTTTTTCGACTTTTCTTTGCTTAAACTCTTTTTCTATTTATTGTACCAAAAAAACAGTATAAATAGTTCAGAGACTCTAAGTCAAACTTCAGTTGAATACTAGATTTCATAAGTGATCGTTTGAAAAAGCAAAAAAAAGAGACTAAATATTTAAATAAATTATAATTATTCTCAATACAAAAAAGTCGTGCACAATTCAGTCGGTTGTGGTATTTAAATAAAAAATATGCCATTCAATTCAACATTTTGCTGTAATCCTTTTAAAAAATCCGGTCACACTGGGTGCAATAAAAGTTTAAGACAAGTCCTAGAATGGATGCTACAGTATACTAAGGGTAAAAACATTACGATCTCAAATAAAATTTGTGGGACATGTAGAATAAAATTTTCGCATCTGAAAAAATCTAATAAATCTAATTTGGAAGAAGCTTCAGACATAAACGAAAATGTAGATACTTTCGATGACAACAAATTCCAAAGGATATATCTCGAAAATCAAGATTTTTAAAAATTTCAAAAAAATATATGTTAATTCTTATTATGTTTTGTACAAGTCTGCAACATTTCAATGTGGAGTCTTTATTACAACATGAGTTATTAAGAAAGAAGGAGGCGAAGGTTTATGTATTTCATGAAATGTACCAAAATACAAGGTGACAAATTACAAAAAGAAGGACAAATCAAATGTAACGGAACTTTTTCGACTTTTCTTTGCTTAAACTCTTTTTCTCCATTGCTAAACCTTTAATAAAAAGTACAACATAATGTATTATCATTTTTAAACACTTTATTACAGCATATTTATTTATTTCTGAAGGATTTCAATTAAAAAATCTGCATCTGCCGAGTAACGCTTGACTTTAATTTTTTTTTATCTACAGGTTCAATAGAATGCAGCTTTTGAGTTCCAGGAATAGTACGCAAATCTTTAAAACAAATTTAAACAAAGGAACCGTGCTTCTTCTTCGTGGTCTTTTAGAGTTAAAAACTCGAAACTACAATTCAAAAGATTTTGCAGGCACCATTCATATAATTGTTTTGGAGTAGTTATTTGACCTTGTAATGGACGCTGTAAACTAGCTCGACGAGCCTCTCTCTTTACGGTACCTCCAAGACCGTCACTTGGGCCTTTTCCATGGCTTGTTGCAAAAAAATGCCACTCAGCATTACATCAAAAATCTTCCATATGATAACAAAAATTGATAAAGTTCTTTTTATTTTTAAACTGGGCAGCACTACCGTCTTCGGGGTTGTTTTAAACTTTTTTCTCAAAAATACATTCAGGTGACGATGGAACAGGTGAACAGCTACAGAATCGTGTACAAGACAATCAGATATTATTATGAAGTTTGTATGTTGTGTTTTTCCATCTGATTTAAAATAAATAGCAATTGGGTATAAAGTGGCCTGAGAGATGTTCCAGTGAAATCCCTGGACTGCATCCTGAATAGTAAAAGAAGCATTTTCTGAAAAATCGCAAACTGCTATGTACTCATTTTCTTCAAAATTTGATTTTCTTTCGCTCAGATATGCTGCCTGCTGTTTTGCAATAAATGAATGAGGTAATAGAATTTCAAGCTTTTCACATAGGGAATCCACAAAAACGTCGGCTTGGCCAACCATGGTCGCCAAATTATCCCTATCTACACTTACCCATTGTTTATATGTTATTTCATCAATATCATTTTGCCCTAGTAATTGATTTAGTTTTGCTTTTAAATTTTCAATTCCTGGACACTTGTTACATTTACGTAAGTGACACTTTGAAGAAGACGGAATGCATGTCATTTGTTTCAAACAATCTTTGTAACATTCAAGCTGATAATTCGGAACACCAGCAGTTAATTTTTTTAAATTTATAGCATCAATCATCAGCTTCATATTTTGATGCTTTGTACAAACACACATGTTATGAGATCCACTCGCATTTGCTAGAATTATATTCCTCGGACGAAGTTGGCAAAACTTGGAAATACTTATTTTTATTCCATCATGTCGTTCCTTGAATAAGGCGTACATTTCTCTTAAGTTTCCAAGCAAAAGTCTTTTATTTTTCCTGACTTTTGTACCATTTTCAAAAACAGACACGAAATCTTTCTGTCCGGGCATACACCAGCTGACGTCATCGGATTCATAAAAGGATTTTACTAAACTGCTTGTCACTGGTGAAATTGGACTTCCCAGTTTTGGGTTAGGCGTACTAATCACACCCTTTGTTCCAACCAAATGCTTAACTTTTCGCGCGATATAGTTTGTAACCAGGAATTCTTCCTCAATTTTATGTATTGTCCAGCTTTTTGGTAAAATTGTTAGCAGTTGGATTTTCTCACTATTTTTTGTTAATATTTTAAACTTTTCTTTTAATTGTTCTATTATTTCGGATTGCGGGCACATATGCGAAGTTGATTGTGCTGAACCGTGGAAAATTTTGTCTTGAATCGCTTATTTTCCTGAATTTTGCATCTCTGTACCGTTTTTGATGTAACTTCTTCTTTTTTTATCGGAGATTGTTCCAGATACGGTAAAGATTGGTTTAATTTTGAAATAGCAATAGCAATGCCTGACGCAATGTCATCGAAAGTATTTACATTTTCGTTTATCTCTGAACCTTCTTCCAAATTAGATTTATTAGATTTTTTCAGATGCGAAAATTTTATTCTACATGTCCCACAAATTTTATTTGAGATCATAATGTTTTTACCCTTAGTATACTGTAGCATCCATTCTAGGAATTGTCTTAAACTTTTATTGCACCCAGTGTGACCGGATTTTTTAAAAGGATTACAGCAAAATGTTGAATTGAATGGCATATTTTTTATTTAAATACCACAACCGACTGAATTGTGCACGACTTTTTTGTATTGAGAATAATTATAATTTATTTAAATATTTAGTCTCTTTTTTTTGCTTTTTCAAACGATCACTTATGAAATCTAGTATTCAACTGAAGTTTGACTTAGAGTCTCTGAACTATTTATACTGTTTTTTTTGGTACAATAAATAGAAAAAGAGTTTAAGCAAAGAAAAGTCGAAAAAGTTCCGTTACATTTGATTTGTCCTTCTTTTTGTAATTTGTCACCTTTTTGTATTTTGGTACATTTCATGAAATACATAAACCTTCGCCTGCTTTTTTCTTAATAACTCATGTTGTAATAAAGACTCCACATTGAAATTTGGCAGACTTGTACAGAACATAATAAGAATTAACATATATTTTTTTTAAATTTTTAAAAATATTGATTTTCGAGATATATCCTTTGGAAATTTTAGTCCTTTTTTTATTTGCATTATCCTTGATCGAAAATTAAAAAAAAAAATTTTTTGCATGGCGCATGTTTTTGTCTGTAAAATGAGCCCTTGATTATTAACGTACAATGAATACTTTTCGAGATATTAAAAATTGTGTTAAGGCATCTGAGTGCATTTTTATTGATTTTTGCCAACTTGGAATGACCCTAATTCTGAAAGTACGAGAGCTAGGACACTGAAAGTTGGCAAACGCTATTATTATGTTTAACTTTCCCTTCGTACCAAATTTCATCCAATTCGAAATCGGTGCGGTCAACTCATTGGTTGATTTCATATGTTTTTACCCATTTTGAAATTTTTGAAATGAAGTTCCGTATCGCGCATTTCGGGATGGGGGCTAAACGAAAAAAAAAATAAACAAAAATTTTTTTTGAACACTATTATATTACAACCCAGTATTATCAACTATATTAAGTACTTTTGGTTTGGTTTGTGTCTAGACTAACATATGTTGGGAAATTTCTTGTTTAGTGAGATGTTTTCTAGGTGGAGCCTGTAACCAATATTTAGTATAAAGTATATTGTAGTTTTGAACCTAATAAAAAATAAATTTAGAAAAGCCAAAGTGAAAGAAGTTTAAAAAAAAATTTTTTAAAAGTGTTTTTTCTTAAAAAAGTTAATTATTTAAAAAGAAATACCTATTCATATTTTCAAACAAGGTACCTTTTCGTAAAAAATAGCCTACATTAAAGAAGTACCTTTGCTTAAAAAAGTAAATTTTCCAACAAAAAGTACCTGTTCTAAAAAAAATTTTTTTTAAAAACAAATTGCCTTTTCTTACAACAAATTGCCTTTTCTTAAAAAACTACATTTTCTTTAAAGACCACATTTTTTTGAAAGAATAGTACCTATTCTTGAAAACACGACCAATTCTAAAAAAAAATCACATTTCTTAAAAAACACCTCTTCTTCAAAAAAAAAAAAAAAATGCCTCCTCTTAAAAAAAAAAAATTTTGCTATAAAAATTTTACATTCTGTAGAAAAAAAAATTTTTCAAAAAAAATCTATAATTTTACAAAAGTATATTTTCTTAAAGATCCATTTAAATTATTGTATTTTTCAACAAGCGCCTTACGCGTCTTGGAACTAACTAGTACATAATATATAGCGAAAAGACCTTCGTTCCATCCGTTAGTTAGATATCACTTTTTGTATTTTAGCTAAAGCTATATAAAGTGACTTATCCCCATTATCAGCATCTCAAGTTATCCTACAGTTAAAGGTTAGTAAAACTTGTAAATGTCCGTTTGTATGGGATTTAAAAAATATAAGTGTTAGTTAGCCCAAACCAAACATTATGATAATGACCCTTAACGTGTTAGCCAACATGTGTTGCGTGTATTTGTGTGATAAAATAACTCCAAACGTTTTGTGGTGACATTTACCCTTGCCATGTAGGCTGTGCACATATTTGCACCTCAATAATCGGGATAAATACAAGGTGTTGTCGATTAATACCAATAGGAGGATGTCAAATAATCTGTCACACACACACAAATACATGGTACACAAATTTGTGTTTAGATAATAAAATAAATTGTAGTTTTGGAAAAGTAGAGTAGGTGTCCCTTACTGGAAATGCCAACAAAATTATGTTGGAACTTAAACTGACAAACTGATATATTCGAGGTGAAGTTTTGCAATTACTCCATTTACTGTCCATAAACCATAAAAAAGTTGTTTCGGCGTCTTTGTGTGTGGGGCCTTAGTGTGGACATGGGACTGACAGTGAAGTTGGAAAGTTTTTGATAGACACTTATTTGGGAGCGGCCAGAACTGATTCCTTCATAGTGCAGTCCAAGCAGATGACTACTTCCTTGAAGTGTCTCCCTAGCAATGGCTTTACCGCAGCCCTCAATTAGCTAGCTAGAGTTAGAAGGCGAAATGAATGAATAGCCTTATTGATTATGCGATCACTGAGACGTCTCATATTAAATAGGTGAGTCTGTCTTTAAAGGGCTTCGAACTAGAGGGCATATTCTTTTGAATATCCAGTTGTCACACACACACTGCATTCTGGTCAGCATCTGGTCCATTGTGGTCGTCTGAAACTTAATCATCATGGCCGTAGGAAAAATGCAAAACCACGGTGGACTGCGCTTGCATCCCGCCACCGTTATACTGGTGATGCAAATAGAAGACAAAATTGAGAATAACAAATAAACTCCTATTTCTAGACGACGCTCGGAAACGTTATAAGGACCCCGATTTAAATGCACTTGTAATGTTAGGACACTATACAAATCCGGTGCCACTACCCACTGACAGCTGTCCTCCAGAATAATAAGGCTGACATTACTGCTATTCAGAAGATGCCATGGACCGGTCATGGGTGTACAAGGAAGAAGAACCTTGATATATTCTACAGGTGCCATGAGAAAAAACAGGAATTTGTGGTTGGCAAAAGATTGCGATATATGTGGGCGGTCCCAAAACTAGCCGACCTAACAAAGAAGACACAAAAAGTTGGGAAAAATTGTCTATATTTTTTAACATAATCCCCTTTAAGTTGAATACACTTTTTCCAGCTACATTGAACAGCATCGATACCCTGTTTATAGTAAGAACTGTCAAACTCCTTAAAATAGACGTCAGCCTCTACTACATCATTGTTGGCAAATATTTTACCACCGAGCCATTTTTTCTTGTTTGGAAATAGAAAATAGTCCGAGGGAGCTAGAGCTGACGAATGTGATGAAGCAGCTCGAACTTTAAGTCATTAATTTTGTCAATGTAGATGTGTAAACTGGAGCATTGTCTTGATGATACAACATTTTCATTTATGCCAAATGCGGTCTTTTTTAAAATTTCCGCCGTTGATGGGTTTTCCTTTCTGAAGAAAATCCATAAAAATTATCCTATGCGCATCCCAAAAACAGACGCCATCACCTTGATTGCAGATGGAACCGTCTTTGCCTTCCTTGTAGACGATTCTCCCACACCAGTCCACTTCTTTCAGGTGGTCAGCCCCATTGTCTCAGGTGTGAAGTGGTGGTGGACCCACGTCTAAATCGCGGTTAAATAGACCCAAAAATGCGGCTTTATTGCGGTGAAACATCGTCAAACACTCTACTGAAACATCTAAACGACGCTGTTGTTGCTCTATTGTAAGCAAACGCGGCATCCATCTTGCGCACAGCCTTCTGATCTTCAAATCTGTGGCCAATATACGATGTATAGCACTTTTGGAAGTGCCTATCATTTCAGTTAGCTCATGCACCTTCAGCCGACGATCATCCAATACCATTTTGTGGATTTTCTAAACCGTGTCTGCCGTGGACACCTCAATTGATCGACCACTAAGGTGTTTGTCTTGCCACCTCGTACTGCCTCGTTTAAGCTCTGCTAGCAGATATTTTACAGCTGTAAACCAAGGAGCTGACTGCCCCAGTGTAGATTCTAGCTCGACTTTAATATTGCTTGGACTGAGACCTTTCAAATGGTAATATTGAATTACATAACGGTGATCAATTTTTTCCATGTTTACAATTCTCCGAGATGGTTTACTTTTGATGGCTCAAATAATAATATTGCTACTTAAAACATATGTTTGATAAGGTTGTCACTTTTCAGCAAAATATTTTTTTTTCAAACTACTGGCACCATCTATACGTCAGGTCGGTTAGTTTTGGGACCGCCACCGTATAGTCCCTATGTTCAACACCGTGAATGAACGTATATTCACCATCCGCATATAAGCGACATATTTTACCATATCGCTAATGTGGGTACATTCCCCGACGGAAGCAAAAGACGATGACACCAAGGACATATATTTGCGCCCATAGAAAACATACGACCCCTGCCCTGGCCATGACATTAATATTGTTCCAGGTGATTTTAATGCTAAAGTCGGCGGGGAAAAGTCTTTGAATCAACCATTTTTTAATTCAGTCTACACTAGGGTGGACCTTGTGTCGATATTTTGGTAGATGAGGGCTCTATTCCGTGCCTTTTTGAAAAAAAATGACAATGCCGAAAAAAAAAATTAAAAAAAAAAACATTAGGGGTTGCGCACGAGCCGAGAAAAAGGTCCACTTTGCCAAAATTAGGGGGGAAATTGCCATAGGTCATCAGGGGTCACCCGTAGGGGGGAAGAATGTATGGCCGACCCCCATTAACTTTTTACCGCCAACATTTTCCCCCAACACACCCACCCCCTATCTCCTCCCCTTAGGGGGGTCACCATACAAAAATGGAGGTTGCTCAGTATTTTCGAAAAACACCATAGGTCATCAGGGGTTACCCCTAGGGGGGCAAAATATATGACCGACCCCCATTAACTTTTCATCCCCAACATCTTTTCCGAACAAACTTACCCTCTATCTCCACTCCTTGAGGGACTCCCCATACAAAAATAAAAGAAGCTGTAATTGAGTAGTACTACTAAGCACTCTTAATATAATATAGTCAAATTAACATATTTTTGTTCGCTGATGGGCATTTCTTGCGGTAAGAATCGATAACATGTAGTAAATACTGTTTCTCTTCTTCGCCTTGACACAGTATTCTATTATAATCTTGTATCATTTTTACTCCTCTTTCGGCAGTGTCGTTCACCACGCGCAAGTTATTTACAATTCTACGACCTTCTTGATAGTCTGCGCGAGATTTCCAGGTTGCTGGATTTGCAAGAATGAAATCTTGCGATATTCCAAATCGTACAAATAAATTTTTGGTATTATGAGAGACGAAGTTGCTCAAGTCTTTAGCCAAGAATTCCTCATTCACGTCTTTGAATTTCACCTCGATTTTTTTAACGCTGGTGCTTTTGATTACGACGCGAGGAGCTGGGGGAACCGGGTCGTCTCCTTCATCTTCTTCGTCTTCTTCATCTTCTTCACCTTTTTCGTCTTCTTCATCTTCTTCACCTTCGTCATTCTCATTTTCTAGCAATGCTTGGGCCATTTTGGCCTTCAACTCATTTGAAACCTTGTCATCGAAAAAGGCAAGGGCTATGTGCTCATCGGCGAGATACCATAGGTGACCGATAAATTTCTTTATCATTACCCGAGATAAATCCTGGTCAACGGACTTGTACTCGACGATGTCCTTCAAAAACTTCCAATCTTGATTCGGCGCCTCAGCTGCTCGAGAAGAACCAAACCATGCCTTGACGTAAAGTCGCACCACAAAAATACAAACGTGTCGAATACCATTCAATTCACATACAGATAAGTGAAAAGTTCTCCGAAACAAAAACATCTTGAGGCTGTAAATGGCTTTTGCCATCCATCGAGCATGGGAAACGGGTCCTGGAGGTCGGAAATGGTAATTCTCAAGTTTTTCACCCAGAAACAAAAGAATTAATTGTAGCATTTCTTTGTAGTCATCGCGAGCGTGTTTCTCCTTCAATTGATCTAAGCAAAACTTCTTTATGCCGACTTGCATTGCCACAGGAATTTTTCTGACGACTTGATCGTCTATCAAGCCAGAATGGAATGGTTTAACCTTTACAGCGTCCCATTCCTGTTTGAAACGGTCAAAGCAAGGAACGCCTGGTGCACTGGTCTTTCCCATTTTTGTCTCAAAAACTTCCCTTAGCACCAGTTCGTATACGTGGTGTCTGCAAGGTAAATATAAGATTTATCTCTCCAACAGCCGCTCAAGAGCAACTGCGGCTCCGGAGAATGGGCCACTGTTCGTTGATGTCGTGTCGAAAGAAAGTCCTTGTATTCGATGTGTCATATGCCAAGATGCCAACAGTTGATAAACGGCATGTGCTATTCTCCGGCCTTTTCCTTTCCCATCTTCTACTTTGGGAACTCCAAGAAGTTGTTCTTTTTCTCCGTACGAGACAATTACCGGTAGACGGTCCACCTTCTTTGTACCCACAAAATCCAAAAGCATTTTGCCATCCCAATGGACTACGAAGGATTTAGCTGCGACAAGCTGGAGATGAATGAAACGCGTTGAAGAATAAGAATTCTGAATGAGAGCAAATAAATCTATGCGATCTTACTTGTGGATTGTCTTTCACATAACTCAGCATGTTCTCTCGATTTGAACGCCGACATCTCCGAAGCGACATACGGTTTATTGTGTATTGTTGAGGATCGCGTCCAAATGCTTCTGCCGCCGCTATCATAATGCCGACCGCGTCTCGGTCAGTCACTTTGCACTTATCCAAAGCTGATAGGACTCGTTCAGTAAAACATTGTTTGTAACCTCTTCTGTCACCAACATTTGACGGGCCAGCTTCTGCCGGGAAGTTTTCGTCCTGTCTCCCATTATCATCGCTTGAATCACTGCTTGAAAATTTAACCACTGCAATTGAACGAATTTCATTTGAATATAAACATTGAACGAACACACAAAGCGCGAAATAGCTTACCGCCTTTAGCGAACCGATCTCTACTAGATTCCGTTGCACGTTTGCGTCGCAACTCTTCTTGTTCTTCGCGCTCAGCTTTTCTTTTCCTCGTTCGAGTATCAGTAGCGTCCACACCTCCCATAGTTCCTGGCCGGCCATCTTCTCTTTGCTTTAGCAGCAACTCAATGTCTTCGGTATTTGTCATTTTCTCAAGGGCGTTGGCGTGTGCGATGTCGAAAAGATTATCCAAGCTATCAGAAAACGTATTCTCTTTTTCTCTAGTGGACTCAGTCTTTCTGTGAGATGACTTTCTTAAAGCATCCCACTCATCGTGCAGCGCAGCTATTTTTCTTGTAACATCTCCTCTGGCTTTCGTCGGAATAGCTGCTTGGCGCCAAAAAATCATCACTGCGTCCGCGACTATAACCGCACTATTTTTCTTCGACATGTTTCGTTTGCGAATGTTGAAGAAATGCATTCTTAGCACTTGCTTCTTCGACGGTAATTTGTTCCCCGTAATATTCATGCTTGGATAACCAATCAAAAAAATATCGTCGCGCGATCTAAGTCGTGTTGTCATCTTAACCTTTAAAAAACGGGAGAAAAATCAATTTACTTTTCGCGGTCGTCGGCACTTGTTGAATGACAACAATCAATGAATGAACTGCTATTTATAACTACTACGTATTTTGCAATATTTTACTGCCAGGTACTGATGAATGGGGGCATCTGCTAAGGGTGCCTATGTACCTGATTCAGCACGTGTGCGTTTCAAATTTTTCAAGACTTTCCAAACAATGACCACTCTTGAATATTGGTGGAATTTCTGTAAAAAAATCAAAAAAAATCAAAAAAATCTCGATATTGTGCAACTGTAAATACATAGATTTTCAGTATTTTTGTATGGGGAGTCCCTCAAGGAGTGGAGATAGAGGGTAAGTTTGTTCGGAAAAGATGTTGGGGATGAAAAGTTAATGGGGGTCGGTCATATATTTTACCCCCCTAGGGGTGACCCCTGATGACCTATGGTGTTTTTCGAAAATACTGAGCAACCTCCATTTTTGTATGTTGACCCCCCTAAGGGGAGGAGATAGGGGGTGGGTGTCTTGGGGGAAAATGTTGACGGTAAAAAGTTAATGGGGGTCGGCCATACATTCTTCACCCCTACGGGTGACCCCTGATGACCTATGGCAATTTCCCCCCTAATTTTGGCAAAGTGGACCTTTTTCTCGGCTCGTGCGCAACCCCTAATGTTTTTTTTTTTTTAATTTTTTTTTTCGGCATTGTCATTTTTTTTCAAAAAGGCACGGAATAGAGCCCTCATCTACCAAAATATCGCAAAAATGTCATTTCAAGGTCCACCTTAGTCTACACGTTACCACCTCCGATAGGAAATGAGACTTTTACATTTTGCCGCGACGAAAAACATAATTGTCAGTTGAACGAGATTTCAATATAACTACATCCACAGGGATACTTGGATATGCCCTGATCAACAGACGAAGATCCATATTGATCAACTGGTATTTTATGGTAGGCACTATGCTGGCATAATGGACGTACATGTGATGTGAGGAGCTAATATCGATTCGGATATCTACTCGGTTGCAGCAAATGTTCGCACTAGGTTGAACAGAGCGAAAATCGTACGAAACCAGTCATGTAGAAAGCTTGACATGGGAAAGCCTCAAATACCAGAGATTGCCACAGCCTATGCAAAAAAGCTCACTCAGATACTGGAGCTGAACGCACTCCGGCCTCATGATACTGCAGCGCAGTGTAACTACATTTTCCACTCATGACACTGCATGAAACTTACTTATGAAAAACCGTTTCAAAAACAAACCATGATACGATGAAATGTGCCGCATGGCAAGTGATGAAAAGAACGAGTCGTCTAACAAGAAGAGGAGAGAGAAAACCGGCTGAAATGCATGAGGCCGGCCCCGGCTCAAAAAAAAAACCAAAAATCGACTAAAATATGGGAAAAAACAATTTTTTAACGATCGGAAACGGATGCACCTAGGTACATCTACGAACAAGCAAGTGTGCGTACTCAAATTAAAGGTATTCGTATATATATATTTCGGCTGTGCGGTGTCTGTGGACTGAGATAACCTATTTTAATATATTATACCGGGTCTGGTGAAATTAAAAAAATAAAAACTCCAAATAAGAAATAAAAAATAATGTAAATTTGTTGGCAAAATTTCCCCGATTACGGGTCTTCACAAAGGGAAAAGAATCACAATTTCAAAAAAAAAAGTAACAATGTAATAGCAGGCAACTGTGGCGCAATTCTCACCATTAATTACAAACTCCATCAAAACAAAGGAAATTAATATTTTTTTAAAAAATTGCGCAACTGAAAAGTGTGAGGTGAAATAGGAGCTTGAGAGGTGGTTTAAAAAAAATTATTTTTTTCTAAATTCGATCTATAAAACTAATAAAACGCAATATTTTTTCCATTTTAAAGTCGGAAAAATTAACTATTTCAGTTTCTTCAGGAGAATTATGTCCTCCTTTATAGAAAATATCGAAAAGCGTAGGAAAAACATAATTTTGAAGCGGGAAAAATGGCCAGAAATGCTTGTGTTGAAACCTCAATGTTTTTTTGTTTTTTTTTCGGCCTTTTGTTTGTACTTTTTAATTTTATTGTTCAAGCTCGAGGCCGTTCTATATCTCTATTAATAGCGATATAGTTTTTTTTGAAAAGGAGTTTTACAAATGTATTCCTATGATTCCTGCCAAACCGTATAGCTATTTTGAAAAATTGAAAAATTCATCAAACTAAATGCAAACGAAATCTCATTTGAATTGAGAATTAACTATAATACAAGTGTTCGATAAATATCGCAAGCAAAACACACAAGAAAACTGGTGCACAAACTTCTTTCCATCTCCAGAGGACCATAATTTTTTTTGTTTAAATTTTTTAAAAAATATCATTTACGGAAATTATCGGAAATCACACGGAAAACGCAGTTGTGAAAGGGAAAAAGAGGAAATTTTTTTTACAAAAATCCTTTTTTGAAACCTGTAAAAAATTTAAAAAAATTCCAGTTTTTTAAAAAAAAGATATGTTTTTCAATATTTTTTTTGAATCCGTTTCTAAGCCGACTAAAATGCACTAATTCTGTGTTTTTCTTTGCGTGCAGTATACAAAAATCATTTTCAGGCCCCGTTTTTTGGACCCAGAGGGCAAAATAAGTCCGATATCCACAAATTTTTTTTGTTTTTTTTTTGAATTCTCATATTTTTCCCGATTTTTGGATTTATTTTCGGAGGGAGATTTTCAAGCCGTTTTCTGGCCATTTTTTCGACCCCGAAGGCGCACCATGGGTCCGATCGTTGAACAGTTATTTTTTCAAAAATTCCCTATTTTACTCGATTTTTGGGTTTCTTTTTTATGGCGGACCCGGCCTCATGCATTTTTGCCAGAAAACCCGTTTCTTTAGGAATAAAAAAACCGTTGTGGAGAAAGCGCAAGAGAGAACAAATTGATGCCCAATGATGCCCGTAAATTCTAAACGCAAACCAACTGAAATGGGTCAGCACCCACTTTATTGTGGAAATAGATCGCATACTCACAGATCTGCAGAGTATGTCGGGAATATGGAGAGATCACTTCCCGGCTTAACTTGCTGCAGGAGACGTCAATATATATGAGAAGTGCGGAACATGTACAAGGCGATGGCGTCGACTGCCTTCTCGTAGCCGAAGCGAATTTAGCACTGTAAAATCCCGACTTAAGCCGCTGCCTGCCTCAGACTACCGGCTTAGCTGTTTACGGCTGGCGGCTATTGGAAAGATGCATGCATCAGCTCATATGCAAAATCTGGCTAGACGAATGCATGGCCGACGTTTGGAGTCTTAGCACACTGTGTCCTGTTTTCAAAAAAGGCGAGCCAAATATATGTAAAAACTCTCGTGGATTACGTCTTTTATCAATCATATACAAGGTTCTGTCGAGCCTAATGTGCGAACGATTATTGGTGTTTATTCCAGATCTGATCTGACTTAATCTGTGTGGCTTTAGGTGTGGAAAGTCAACTATTGCCCAAATATTCCCATTGCGATAAATTCTACAGAAAACCAACGAAAAATCTCGATACAAGGAAAAGTGTACCAAGCTAGTTCGGATCTTGGTATTTCTGCTAAGCTGACACGCCTTTGTAGAATGACACTGACCGACACGAAATCCTCAGTAAAGATTGGTTAAGATCTCCCCGAACCACTTAGTATGAGGCGAACCTTAGGCAGGATGATACCCCATCGTGCGATGTCTACAACACTTTAAATGAGATCATCATGAGAAAAGCTGCAGTCAACACGAATAAAACGATCAGCAGCAATTGTCACATGCAGCCCGCGTATGCTGATGATTTAGGCATCATTGGACGAAATCTGCGAGAAGTGACCGCGGTATTTTCGTCCATTGAGAAGGTATCAACAAAAATGAATTCGTAGTGTGGGACATAAAGGGGTTAGTTGTTTTTTCGGAAGTTTTGTGTACGCATTCTACTTGACCTATAGAGCGATTTTTTTTTGCTAACCAAATCCTGTACCTTGAACTTTTTTGCGGCCCGGCCTAATGAATATAAAATTTTATATTTTTGGATTTATGCTGATTATATTTTTTAGAGCTGTTCATTAAACATTTTCTATGTAAAACTTAAATTCCTACACATATCTTTCAGTTTTACGCTTAGACCACTTCCTCTTCTGCAATAAATTCAGCGTTTGGGGTTTGGGCTCACTCTGAGTTTACAACAACTCCTGGATAGACAATTAGTATTCAAGCCCATACCCATCGATGTGCTCCAGCATATCATTTATGTCGCTCATAGGAGACACTTTCTACGTACATACATATGCATATCTTTGAGGGAATCCAACGCACCACAATATATTGTTAGTCAAAAAGGTGTAACCCCTTTTTTTGTCGCAGCCAACAGATGATGGCAAAAGCATTTAACCCACTTTGATAACATCTCACGACAGACACACACTGGCATGCAGTCATGCATTACTCATATGTAAACAACCCAGGAACTCTCAGAAATATATATGCGGTGGGTCATTCACGCAATCTAGTAAAAGGATACTGCCGGCCGGTGGCACAATAAACTTTTTGCTTACACGACCAGTTAAGCACCTTTTATGTGTCTACGAATCGTTGACATGTTTCGTATTTTCCTGTACCAATGGCCAGGCGTAGGAGTTTTGACAAACATTTTCTCATTCAACACAGGTTTTATGAGAATCATTGATTTCATTGGTAGGTAAATATATTTTACTGTAAACATCGTAATAGTTTTGGTGGCGAATGATATATACAAGGTGGCGCAAAAGTAATCCTCCTATCAGAAAATGCTATAAATTTTGCGATTGGCCCCTAATGTCAGTTCTGTTTTGACATTTGTATAGTAAACACATGCGAAATACACGTTGATAAACAATGTTACGCTCCAGAACGCGGAATATTGCTGACTATTTATTTAACCAATAATCGGTCGGTGACTTTGGCACAACGTGAATTTCGTCGCAGATTTCTTGGCCGTCCAACGCCTACTTGTGAAACACTGCGACGTTTAGCCGGTCGCCTCGAAGAGACTGGCACAACACGAGATGCTGCCAGGCGTGGCAGACCCCGGAGTAGCCGTTCTGCAGAGAATATTGCTGCTGTAGCCGAGGATGTCATGGATGCGCCGTCGACATCGACCAGACGTCGTGCCACGCAAATGGGTATCAGTCGACGGTCTTTACAGCGAATTTTGGTACAAGATTCGAAGATGTTTCCGTACAAAGTCCAGATGGTGCATCAGCTGTTAGCTTCTGACCGCCAATCGCGTCTAACATACGCTCAAGCCATCCTTAATCACCACCAAGAGGAAGATGATTTTTCATCAAAAATAATCTTGAGTGATGAGGCCCATTTCTATCTTAGCGGGTACGTACATAAGCAAAATTTACGCTTCTGGGGCACTGAAAATCCGCGTGTAACCCACGAAGAGCCATTACACCCGCTCAAAGTCACTGTATGGTGTGCTGTTTTCGCTGGAGGAGTCATCGGACCTTTTTTCTTCGAAGACGTCGCGGGCCAAACGGTTACTGTGAATGGTGAGCGCTACAGAGCAATGATCAACGAGTTCTTTTTGGCGCAACTTGATGAATTGGGATTGGAAAACATGTGGTTCCAACAGGACGGTGCAACGGCACACACTGCACGTCCCACAACCGATATGCTGAAGGATGCATTTCCCGGGCGCCTAATCTCCCGTTTTGGCGATTTGCACTGGCCAGCAAGATCGCCTGATTTGACCGCTCCAGACTTCTTTTTGTGGGGCCTTTTGAAGCCGCGGGTTTATGTCAATAAGCCTCAGACTCTTGCAGCTCTTAAAGACAATATCCGTCAAGAATGTGAGGACGTATCGCCGGAAGTTTTGGCCAAAGTGATGGAAAATGCCATAAAAAGGGCTCAAATGACAATCAACTGTGGCGGCGGTCCTTTAATGACATCATATCCTCGACTTGATGTCAAAAAAAATTAAAAGACCAAATAAAAATAATCCTCAATAAGAATCAAAGTTTTTAATTTTTTTTTTAAATTACAGCCAAAAAACATCGGAAGTTTACTTTTGCGCCACCTGTATTACGTATACGTCATCAAGCACGGAAATTTCATAATCTACAATGTACGTACACTGGGGATATTATATTTTTGTATTACTAAATTTACATGGACGTAGGTCATGAAAAATGCTACAAGATAGAAAGTGTAGAAAAACCCCGACGATGACAATTGCAATTAATTACAATGTGAACAAGACGGTCACTGGCCAAGAACGCTAAGGCGCTGATGAGAAGAGTCGCAAACTTCGAAACGATCGTCCACCAAAGTGAGTACAAATCGCGGTACCGACTGTTTACATTTTTTCTAATTGTTCGTCTAAGATATTACGAGGGTTGAATTGAATGAAAAACAAATATTAATCATCGAAAATCACTTTATTGTTTTTAAAAATATTCCCCATGAAGATTTATACACTTTTGCATTCGTTTGAACCAATTGTCGAAACACTTTTGCCACTCAGTTTGTTTTTTATGTACGGGAATAAAAAGAAGTCATTCGGTGCCAAGTCTGGTCCATAAGGCGGATGACCCATCAAATCGATGTTTTGGATGCTCACAAAAGGCTGTTGTTTCAGCCGATGTGTGAAAGCTCGCATTGTCGTGGTGAACAGTGATCCGTCTTCGGCGGTTGGTATTCCTGATTTACTGGAAGACAACTGGCAAACAAGTGGTCGTGTACCACTTAGAATTCACTGTTCTGCGTTGTTCTAGTGGTACGGTTGCGACATGTCCGGTTTTCCCGAAAAAAACAGGCTACCATTTGCTTGGAAGTGCTTCGGGCACGAACAACTTTTGTTGGATTTGGCTCATCTTGAAACACCCATACAGTTGACTGCTGTTTACTTTCCAGCTCATACGCGTAAATCCGGGATTCATCACCTGTCACGATGACATGGACGTGTTTCGAAGCACCGCGATCGTATTTTTGGAGCATTCTTTTCGACCAATCGACACGAGCCTTTTTTTGAGCGATTGACAAATTATGTGGGATCCAACGCGAACAAATTTTTTTCACAGTCAAATGTTTATGCAATATTGAATGTATGCTGGTCCCACTAATGCCTAAGGTTGTCTCAATCTCACGATAGGTCACATGACGATCTTGCAAAATCAGTACGCGCACAGCATCAATGGTTTTCGGAACAACAGCTGACTGTGGACGACCTTCACGAAATTCGTCTTGGAGTGAACTACGACCACGATTGAATTCACCATACCATCGATAAACACTGGTCCTTGATGGAGCTTCATCGCCAAAAATTGAATGAAGTTCATCCATGCACTGTTGCTGAGTTAATCCACGTCGAAAGTTGTACAAAATAATCGCACGAAAATGTTCACGATTTAATTCCATTTAAGTTACTGTAAACAACACAAATAGCGCTCGTATGTCAAAACGTTCTGAGTACGCATAACCTCAAAAATGTCCAACTTTACGATAGAGCTGTCGGTTGCCAGATTGCAACACTAGGGTTGCCAAATCTCGAAACATAAAATTCAACCCTCGCATTTCAGATCGAATTATATAGAATAAACTTGGTGGTAAAAAATTTCGACATGAATGAGATCAATATTTTGAATTTTATCAAATTTTTCCAATGTTTAACAAAATTTTTAATGTTGTTTTAATTCCGGATATTCTTCTTGAAATTGATTTAATTTATTCAAATTTTTAAATCGTGAAAAATTTAAGATATTTCGTCAACCGTTAGGATTCAACACCTTGGTTTGAAAAAATATCAAATTTTTCCAAACAGTGATATTTAAAATTTTAGTTTCTTTTACTAAAAATGTATTCAAATGATATAGAAGACTATACCACCTACAACGCTCGGTTAGTCGAAGTCTACATGCTTCATATAAATTATAATACGTCCGACTTTTATAACGGTTTCTAGGTGAGATGGTGGGTCAAAGAAGGGCACCTAGAGAAATATCAATGTGGTCTAATAGTAATATGAGTGAGAATCAAATTCAAGACCCGGGATTAAAATCCATTTCGATCAAAAAACCCATAATAAATTTCATAAATTATGTATCTATTTATTTAAAATTGTTTTTAAATTTTGGGAACCGGTTTCAAAAATACGTTCTGAAACCGGGTTATATTCAAATTTTGAAACCAGTTCCCATTACAGGTTAGTGCATCTAATGGCCAAACACTATATATTTAACCGGTTGCAGTACATTAGTTTGGTTTTACACCCGTGATGGCCACACACATATTATAACATATTACGCTTGTGTGTGTAGCAGAATAAAACGAAGTTCAATTTGATGCATTACACAGCGTAGCCCTACCCTTATATGGCTGGGGGAATCTATGGCCGACGATTGGAGTCTCAGTGTAATATGTTCTGTATTCAAAAAGGGTGATCCGTGTGTCTGTTTCAACTATCGCGGTATCACTCTCTGGTCCATCGCGTATAAGGTCGTGTCGAGCGTCTTATGCGAAAGACTAAAGCCAATTGTTGAAAACCTAATTGCACTTTATCAGTGTGGTTTTAGACCAGGCAAATCCACAATCCTGGAAAAGACCCACGAAAAGCAAATCGATACATACCACCTTTTTGTCGATTATAAAAATGCTTTCGATAGCCCCATACGGGGAAAATTGTACGAAGCTATGTCTGAACTTGGGATTCCGGCAAAACTGATCCGCCTCTGTAGAATGACACTGACCAACACCAAATCGGCAGTGAAGGTGTGGAAAAACCACACTGAACCATTCTATACCCAAGGAGGACTGAGACAAAGTGACATACTTTCGTGCAATCTCTTCAACATCTTAATGGAGATACTAATGAGAAAAGCTGCAGTAAATACGAACGAGACCATTCACACTGAAAAAGCCATATGTTGTTGGCAATGACATCATTGGGCGAAATTTGCGAGAGGTTACTGGAGTATTTTCAAGAATCGATAAAGAATCAGCGCAGGTGGGTCTTGCTTTTAATGAGGGCAAGATATAGTTGACGGTGTCAATGACTAGAGAATCATCTCAACTTGATCCGGACTTGAACGTTAATTCTGAAGTTGTAGTTGATTATGTCTAACTGGGACCTGCCGTGAACAAGGACAACAATGTCAGCCTGGAGATAAATAGAAGAATTGTGCTTGCAAATAGATGCTATTGTGGGCTCAGCAAGCAGTTTAGGAACAAAGCCCTGTCTCGACGGACAAAGGTCCAGCTATACCGGACTATCTTTTTACCAGTCCTGGCATATGTCTCCGAAACTTGGGTCATATCGCAAGCGGATGAAAAACACGTATGTCATTATCCGTAAAATGTTGATCCTATTAAAGATAACGGCGAGTACCGGCATTACTGGAACCATGAGCTTTATCATTTGTATTCTGCCATAGACATCTCTAGGCGAATCAAATTAAGCCGGTTGTGGTGGCTTGGCCATGTTATCAGAATGGATGAAGATGGGGTTTTCGACAATGTATCCGATGGAAGCAGGAAATGAGGACGACCAAGACTCGGCTGGAAAGACCAGGCAGAAAAATCCTTCCGTATCCTTGGTGTATAATAACTGGCGAGAAAAGACGAAGGCTAAAACCAGTTGGAGGAATATGTTGAAATTTATTTTATTTGTTAGTTTGGTTAATATGTGTACGATATCTGATCTCAATAAAATTAAGAAAGATGACTTTGCCCTATAAAACTCCTGCAACACACTATCGTGGTTCCACCACGTAGATTTATTCTTACCGCTGTAGAAACCGGCGCGGTATGCGGTATCAAATGTTTGTTAAGAGAATCGGTAAGATGGTCCACCTCAGAAGTATTAGCTGGTTCGAGGAGGGACATAGTTTTTATAACACCGTTCAAACTTTATTTTTACTGGGCCATGCTGTTTTAGGAACGTTTTTTGATATCGAGAAAGTGGTGATGTTCTGTGAAAGTCAATACTCTGTGTTAATATGGTAGGAAAGCTAAAGCTCACTCGACACTTTTTGACAAACTCAAAGCAATCCTGTCATTTAAAGATGACATCAAAGTAGGCTCATTGCCTTGGCAATAAACCAAAGCTTAGTGGAGAATACTTACTATCAAAGTGTCTCTCGTCTACCGATTATATTAGAACTCCCTCAAATTCCCTCAATGGTCAAAAAAGTTAAAGAAACTGGGTCTCTTGAAAGCATTGCTTGTGCAAACGAGAGTGTCGCTGAAACGCGGAAAATATCAATTCGGCATCATTCTCAACAACTTAAACTTCAAAAGACCTCCACCTTCATGCGTATAAAATGCAGCTTACTTAAAAGCTCAAACCGGCAGATCATGGAAAGCGTCGGCATTTCGTTCAACGGGTAATGGAGCAAAGTGAAGTCATTGCCAATTTTTCAAAACAAAGTCATCTCTCCGATGAAGCTGATTTCCATCTGAATGTCAATGTCAATTTTTCAAACAAAAGTCATCGTCCCCGATGAGGCGCATTTCCATCTGAATGACTTCGTGGACACACACAATTGTCAAATTTACGGCTCAGAAAATCCTCATGTACATCATAAGAAACAAATGCACCCGTAATGAGCAGCTATCTTGTGCGGATTTTGGCCAGGCGGCGTGATTGGCCTTACTTTTTTGAAGATGAGGTCGAAATTGCAGTGACTGTGAACGGCATTCGTTACTGGAACATTCGTTGTGGCCTCAACTGGATGGCATGGATTTGGATGACATGGGGTTTCAGCAGGAACCATTACTATCTTCTTGAAAAATATTATTGCTCCAAAATATTCTGATGTCAACTGGCCACCATGATCATATGATTTAACGCCGTTCGATTTCGTTCTTTGGGATTCTCTAAAATCCAGAAACAATTCCTGATCTCAAGTCTGAGAAAGCATCGGCATTTCGTTCAATGGGTAATGGAGCAAAGTGAAGTCATTGCTAATTTTTCAAAAGAAAGTCATCTCTCCGACGAAGCGCATTTCCAGCTGAAAGTCAATGTCAATTTTTCAAACAAGAGTCATCGTCTCCGTGGAGGCCCATTTCCATCTGAATGACTTCGTGGACACACACATTTGTCAAATTTATGGCTCAGCAAATCCTCATGCAGATCATAAGAAACAAATGCACCCACTGATTTTGGTCAGGCAGCGTAATTGACCTTACTTTTTTGAAGATGAGGTCGAAATTGCAGTGACTGAGAACGGCATTCGTTACAGGAACATTCGTTGTGGCCTCAACTGGACGGCATGGATCTGGACGACATGTGGTTTCAGCAAGAACCATTACTATCTTCTTGAAAAATATTATTACCCCAAAATATTCTGATGTCAACTGGCCACCATGATCATATGATTTAACGCCGTTCGATTTCGTTCTTTGGGGTTTTGTGAAATCCAGAAACAATTCCTGATCTCAAGTCTGAGATCTAACGCGTCATCGCAGAGATACATCCACATATCTGTGAAAAAGTGTTGGCAAATTTCATGGAAAGGTTAAGATTCTGTCATCAGAGCGGTGGATATTGTATTCCATACTTAATCGGAACATATTTTCTTTACATTCCAATAAAAAATCACAATTATCTCAAAAAATACATGTTTTAATTTTAAAATGAAAAAGTGAACATAACATACTTCAAATAAGGCTTCAACAAACACCCAACTGACAGCCTAATCAACCATTTCAAATTATTACAAGTTCAATGAATTAAAGATAATTGATTGATAATTAGTGTAGCATTTAATGGCATAATACAATATTCATAAGGCAGAAAGAACATTCACTTTCACTTTGATTTTGGTTCGTTAAATATTCAAGCCCACAAAGAAAACTGTGGTTTGTTTCAAACACAAATTGTGGGCTTATGACCAACATGAATATGCAGAAATTGTATCTTCGAAGTCAACAACATAACGTCGCTTTTGGTTTGAATGAATAAACAATAAATTTTCCAAACCATTGAATTTTCAGCAAGTAAATATATGAAGACAACAGTAGCAGACTCTGAATCAGTATCAGAAGGAGAACAGGAAGCGGAGAAAGAACATATTCCTTGAATTCAATGCATACCATGAGACTGGTATAGTTATGATGGTGTTCATGCTGTGGCCCAAGGATGTGCTGATGTTGTTGACAACGCCTTTTTGAAGGAAACATATATTCACGTTGACAAAACCACAGAATCGTGATGATAACAAAGGGTAGTGCAGAGATTTGATGTCACTGCTTTGCGAAATAGCACAGTGGGACAACAGTAGTAAGCAGCATGGCTGGAAATTATAAATGTATCACTTGATAGGATGTTAAATATGTGGCTTCTTATGATTGAACCCAATATGATCGTTTCCAATATTTTTTGAAATATTTAGGAAAATCGTAGTGTATTTGGTATAAATTAAACTTAGTGCATCATTGCACTATGACTTTCGACGCGTGCCTAACGCTTTTTGTCGATGAGAGGTGTGGTGTTGCTGGCTGCATACACTTTCACGTACAATACGAAATTTTGAGGGGAGTTTTGACGTTTTTCTTTCTTAACTTTTGTTTGTCTGCCATTTTATTTCATACTAATTCTGATGTCGAAGTGAAAGGGTGTAATGGATCAGTATAAATATTTAACTGTTTAATAAATTTACTGAGAATACAACACTTTTACAACTTTTACGAATGTAAGATAACGAATTTCACACAGAGAATTCAATTTTTTGATAAATTTAATTAAAATAGACTACTTTTACAAATTTTTACGAATGCAAGAATGAGGGAGATCAGCCGATTAAACATTAAACACTGAAGGGGTGGTTACAAGCAGAACCGCGGAATGTAATGTATTCGTTACGTAGGCGTTTTATAAGAGAATAGCGTCATACTTGCAGCCTGACACGCTAAATGTAAATGGGGACTTAGCCGTCATATAAAGGCCACCGAAACTATCACAATAAAGTAAAATTGAGTGCAATATCTCCAAAAGTGAATGAGATACAGTTCAAGAAATTCGAAAAAAGGGATCAAAATTTGTTGATGGTTAAAAATCGAAAAAGGGAATATTTGTAATACAAAACAAAGTTATGATTTATCCGAACTTTCGTATTATATTCAAACATTAAATTGTTCGAGTTTGGTCGTATTTTTAATTAATTTTATTCTTCGATATATCGCTACCCTTTGGGTAGCATCATCAGGAAGATAAACACAATTATTAATTAGAAGTCAAAAGCATTGATATACAAAATTTTCTATTTCTATTCTATTTTCTTGTCATTTGAAGAAACAACAATAAGAAATTTTCTTGTCATGTGAAAAATGTTTTAAGTTACAGCCAGAAAAATTTTTGTGTAGAAATAAATAAATAAATAAATGGTTTCCCATTACATCCCATGAAGGGACCGGGGAGAACTTCTCACAATCACTGAGCTGTGCGCTTTCCAGTTTTCACTCACTGATTGGGACCTACAATTTTACACCGATTCCGAACGGTATTTTGAGAAGCTTTTTCATGGCTATATACTCGATTGTGTCGCCGTCACTATGCGAGGTGGCCGCCGCCGAAAGAAATTTGAAGGTGGTCAGAGCAGGGTTCGAACCCAGGATCTCATGTACAAGAGCCGCGCACACTAACCATTGCACCACCGACGGCCACGGAGACAAGAAATAGTTTCTCTAATTTTCAGCCAAAAAAATAATTTGTTTGATAAAGGTATATACATTAGGGTGGGTCAAGTATAACAGAATCGCAATCTATTGCAAATTTTATGAAAATGTTTCCAGAAATCATGGTTCTAAAACCAAAATCGAGTCCGTCATTTTTCACTTGAAAATTTCTATACATATTAGTGTAAAAAATCTACTCAAAAGCCATTATTTTGAAACTTGATACTGTTCGATTTCGATGAAATTTTACACATATATTCCAGTCGTTGCTGCCTTTGCAAAGACGTTTATTTTACTTCCAAACTCCCCACGGTTCATACTTTATAGCTGTGGAAAATTGGTCATCTGCAGCATTTTTGTGAAGAGATACCTGTATTAATGTTAGAATAACTTTTGCATGCGATATTAGATTTGCCATTTGCCATTTGTATTTGTATTCCTTAAGGGAATGTTAAAACTTATCAGGAAATACATTGATCATTATAATCTGATATCGCATTCAAAAGTTATTCTAATATTACACAAAAATGCTGCCGATGACCAACTTTACACAGCTATAAAATATGAACCGTAAGGGCTTTCGATCTAAAATAAACGTCATTGTAACTAGAATATACGTGTGAAATTTGATCGAAATCGAAGAGTATCAAGTTTCAAAAGTATGGCTTTTGGGTAAATTTTTTACTCTAATATACAAATTTTCAGGTGAAAAATCGCGGGCTCGATTTTGATTTTAGAACCGTGGTTTCTTGGAAACACTTTCCTAGAATTTGCCGTAGATTACATTTCTGCTATACTCTTCGTCAAGTTTTTTTGGTCCCATACAAATTGACCCACCCTAATATACATAATGGCAAATTCAACAAGTTACATGCTGATACATTAAAAATTGTTACCTAGTGACAAATTCAATGATACATCAAACAATTTTCTGTGAAATGTTCTACATTTTACTAATTAAATGTCCATAATTTTATGTTACATTATCCGTATCTGCTTTAAAGTTTATTCTCTTCGCTATGGGAGTCCTTGTTATCTGCAACATTTCTAACATAAATGGACGTTTGTAATTATTTTCCGTATTCAAAATTGATGTATCTTGAAAGTTGGGAAAAGGATTTAAGTTTGCACAGTGTGATGATAATGCTGTTTTTTGTGTTGGGATGTGTCTATAGATTAGATCTGATTTATGTCCTGCAATTCTAGTCTTAAGTTTGTTTTTAGTTGTACCTACATATACCATATTGGAACTTTCACTATAATTTCCTTCACAATGTATTTTGTATACTAAAGGGTCCGCCAAATAACTTTTTTTTTTTGAAAAGGCTATAAAAGAAAACTACTGAATATTTTCTCAAATTTATTTTTTTATTTGAAAGTACAATCCCTCCGGTTAATAATGGAAAATAATTGCATTCAAATGGCTGCTTCGGCTGGCCATGCAGTAGCCTACACGGTCGGTCCAATTTTTAAGCACATTATCGATTGTGTGCAGCTGTATTTCACCAATGGCTTCACGAATATTGTCCTTTAAAGCGTCAATTGTCTCTGGCTTGTCGGCGTAACACTTATCTTTGAGGGCACCCCACAAATAATAGTCCAACGGTGTCAAATCGCAGCTCCGAGGTGGCCAAATGACATCAGCTCTGCGGCTGATAATGCAATCTTCAAAAACAGGGCGCAAAAATTCGAGTGTAGATTCGGCTGTGTTGCACGTAGCGCCGTCCTGTTGAAACCAAATGTTGCCAATATCCTACTCTTCAATTTTTGTGAAGAAAAATTCGTTCAACATGGCCCGATAACGATCGCCATTGACTGCAACGGCCACTCCTTGCTCATTTTCGAAGAAAAATGGCCCAATTATGCCTCTGGGCCAAAATCCGCACCAAACAGTGACTCGTTTTGGGTGCATCGGCTTTTCAATGTATGCGTGCGGGATTTCTGTGCCCCAAATGCGACAATTTTGCTTGTTTACATATCCGCCAAGATCAAAATGAGCTACATCTGAAAAGATGATTTTTTTGGGAAAATCCATATTCGTACGCACAACCATATTCGGAAGGATAAAACTAATTATCTGTCAAATCAGACATGATCTAAGTGTTACCATTCACGAAATAAGCACTAGTTGAAAAAAAAACGTTAGATGGCGGACCCGTTATATATAAAAAAATACAAAAAATTTTTAATTGCTTTTGCACACTATGAATAGTTATGCCAAAATATGTTAAATGAAATAAAAAATCAAATTTATTTTTCTTGGTAATTGAGAAAAAAATAAAAAGGCTACTTTTTCAGAAATATATCTACACCACATTGCCAATCTTGATATATCGCAATAATTGTTGACTCCTTGGCTGCAGTTTTAGAGAACTTCAAAATATTTACTATATCAAAAGATATTGAGTTTTGGCCTATGGAAATTGAATCTGCACCACTTCGCGTCTCCGAATTTTTTACCTAGACTTTTATAATTCAAATAAATTTTGGAACGAAGTTCCTTATCGTACCTTATTTTTGATGTGTTAACATCTATAGGCGCGGATAGGGACTAAACTCACAAAGTGAACACATCCAAACACAGTTTTTCCGACTGCGATCACAGATTGTTCGTCCTCCGAAACGGCTGGACCGGACCCATTTGTATGAAATTTTGTGTGCATATCGGCTAGAACGCAAAATGGGCCAACATCTATTTTTTATACCCCTAAATGATAAGAGTGACCCACAACTATATAGAACACACCTATATAGATATAGAACACAGACTGCGAGAAAAACACACACACTGATGTAGCAGCAGAGAATAGTTGGCTTGTGTGGGTGCGGAGCACTCTCAGAGCAAAGAGAATATTGACGTGTTTATACGTATATAAAAATGAGAAAGCAAGAGAGCAACGAAATTGGTGAACTTGTGTAGCGTATGTTCGAACCAGTGTTGCAAATTCGGCGGATTTCCTGTTAAATCTAGCGCGTTTTTAATGCCCATCGCGGAGGGAAATGGGTTTTAGCGGCTAGCGGAAGTTTTAGCGGGGTTTCTGTGTCTGAAGGTAACAAAATTGCAATGTTTTATGTGTTACGAATCCATTCTAAAATGCCAAAAAATGTTAATCTTCTCTCTGCTGAAAGTATTTGAAAATATAGATGGTATGGTGATGAATTACGAAGAATGGAGTGAAGAATATTGATCTAGAAGCAAATAAATTAACAAAAAAAAAAAAAAAACAGAGTGGAAAATTGTAACATTTGTATAACTTCACAAAATTTACTGTTCACTTTGTATATATGAACAGAGAATTAAACTTGTTTTTGTGTTTGTTCACGAGAAAACCATAAATTGATTTAGTTAATTATTTGTTTTTAATCAAACATTTAAAATATACTAATGTATTTTTAATGGTCGTCGGTGGTGCAATGGTTAGTGTGCGCGGCTCTTGTACATGAAATCCTTGGTTCGAACCCTGCTCTGACCATCTACAATTTCTTTCGGCGGCGGTCACCTCGCATAGTGACGGCGACACTATCGAGTATATAGCCATGAAAAACCTTCTCAAAATACCGTTCGGAATCGGTGTAAAACTGTAGGTCCCAAATCAGTGAGTGAAAACTGGAAAGCGCACAGCTCAGTGATTGTGCGAAGTTCTCCCCGGTCCCTTCATGGGATGTAATGGGAAACCATTTACTTTTTTTTTTTAATTTATTTGCAAACTGTGTCAACTTTGTTGCAATTTTGCTCGTCACTGTATACAACATTTAAGGAGAAATATATTGAGCTCATATGTATTTCGTGAATAAAACCTTTTTTATTTTGATATTCTTATAATTTAGCGGGGATTTGAAAAAGTTTCTCGCTAAATAAAATTTTTAGCGAATTTTTGTAAAAATTTTGCGATATTGTACTTGGCAACACTGGTACGAACATAACACTGTATGTATGTATATGTGTCTGTTGCTTTGCATTCTTTGACTTTTGTGGGAATAAAACAAAAAGTATTGAGCAAGACAATAATGACACATGTGCTTGCACTGGGTCTTTAAATAATTTTAAGTATTAATATTATTTAACTGTAACGTCATCATATGATTGAACGCTGTTTTTCATTTTCCAATGTAACATTTACGAATGTGTTCATAGAAATCGAACAGGTACCGTGTAACCAAAAGGTGTTAACACATCGCACGTTAGTTCGAACGCTCATTGGATTTGTGTTAACACTATTATGCTACAACCCAGTAATATCAACTATATTGGGTACTTTTGCTTTGGTTTGTAGTCTGGACATATCATATGTTGGGAAATTTCTTGTTTAATATGAAGTTTTGACGTAGAATACGTCTTACCTTACGGTATGAGGAGTCATGTCAGGTTTTTATTGTTGTAATCTTTATTTCATTGAATTTGAGGAAACGGCTAGATGAATTTTTTTAAAATTTTTTTTGTAGGTAAATGAAGATGTTATCTTTCGTTTGATATACATTTCATATTGGTTGATATATTTCTAGTATTTTAATTTCTCAAATGAAAATTGTTTAAACACATACACTCAAACTTATGTGTGGTGTTTGGTTGAGTGTTTTTGGTTGCTCAACATTGCTTAGGAACATGTATCTAGTAAAAAGTGAAACGAACAGCAAGCTAATGTTGCTTGGCAACATGTATCTAGTAAAAAGTGAAACAAACAGTAAGTTAACGTAATAAAGCTTTTTTGCGAAAGCTTCAATAAAGCTGTTGTAACATTAATTTTGAATTGTAAAGCGTAAAGCTTTCACACAACGCTCGAATGCTAATGCGAAGACTCGATAAGGTAAACCTTTTTTAATATTAGGGCGGCCCTCTCAACATTCGCAGAACTTATTTCAATAAAAATATTAATTAAAATACATAAATTAAATTAAGTTTAAAAAAATTGAACATAATATTTTTTTTTTTAAACGGACTTGAATCAAATTAAAAAATGTAAATTTTCGCAAAACAAAAGTACCTATTCATATTTTCAAAGAAAGTACCTTTTCTTAAAAAACTTAATTTTTTTAAAAATAAGTATCTTTTCTTAAAAAAGTATATTTTCTTAAAACATATTGGCTTTAAAAAAAAAAATTAATGTGAGTCCGATCACAGGGGAGATGTGTAAACATCTTGTAATGAAGTTGGCATTACTGATTACTGAAAATTCAATGCACCTCATCGTAATCATGTAGGCACTTTATAAAAATTGCTGAAAAAAATGTTAGTAATCAGTAAAAATTTACTAGTTAAAGAATTATTTTTACTGAAATTTTAGTAGTACTGCAAAGTGCCCATCTATAGTAAATGCCTTAAGTACAAATAGTTAATATTGGCTTATGGTAACTAAAATAAGATACATATTTAAATTTTTGACTCGATTGTATTTAAAAATCTATGGAAAACTGCATCTATAGTAGTGGAATTGTTCGTTGTGGGGGTTTGTGGAGAATTGCTCATATGCAAGTGGAAAACGTCAAATAAAAATTTTGATAAAGCTTGCGACTGTGGGTTTGCACAATTTGTATTAAAATCTCCACCCATAATAATTGGCTTGAGATGGAGATTGTTACCCAATTGTCGTGCACCAGTTTCAGTGTAAGGCAACAGTACGTAATGAGGATATGTTATAATCTTAATTTATATTGGAATCTAATAGAAATTTTATTAGAATTAACATTACCTCCATTCAGCTTTGATACACTTTGTGTTGTTTTATGTTCTGAGTTATAATTTTTTTGGTGTTTTGTAAAATATTTTATTATTTTGTATTTGTTGCGGTTGACAAGTTATTAATCAGCTGTTTACTGAAATGTAATGTTATTTTACAGCAATGGTTTTCGAAAATTAGTAGCTAATATTGCACACTAGATGGTGCTTATATGCAGCTGTTAAGTATGAATGACAATCTCGAAGATGAAGAAAACCTTTAGTTTTTAGTTTTCCTTATATTTGACAAGTTTCATTTGCCTACGATAACATAATGTACGACAATTAGTGAAAATTAGTCGCTACTAAGGGCTAGCACAAGTGCATGTTTCGGTTCATTTAATTCATGGTGCAAAATGTTATGCTGTATGTGTAAGGCCGACGCCTGCAGCGGTTCGAGCCATGACATGTCTAAACGTAAACCCACTCATAGTAGTCATTGCGACGCAACCGTGGAGTCATACGATGCTATTACTACCCAATGATTGGGTTGAACTGTGTTGTGATACGTGTTGTACTACCAGCAATCTATGTATGTTGATTTACTTTAGCAACATAAAAAAGGAATTCATTTCAAAAATAAAAAAAGAAACAATTAAGTAAGGAAAAGGTAATTTTTTAAGAAAATTTATTTTTTTTATAAAAACCTGATTATTTAGGAATAGGAATGTTTTTTAAGAAAAGATAATTTGTAAGATAAAGTACTTTTGTTAAGTAGAAATACTTTTTTAAGGAAAATGTACATATTTTAAGAAAACAAGTGAAAAATAATTAATTGCGATAATTTAAACATCAATATTCTCCATTTTCCCTTTTTTTAATTACAATCGTGCGCACACAAATCAAACGTTAGAATAACATAAATTCAGTGTGGGCGACAAAACGTCATCCATACAGTCTTGGATGAGTGGTCGTATGTACCATGCAACACTCAAGTAAAACGATTCATGTTCGAACACGTTGGATTGATTTACTTGAGTCGAACATAACATTGCCGTCGAAGTCCTATGTATACCAAGTAGTAACAACATGCATGACATGACAATGTATTAGTGTCACACAAATCACAACTCAATCAATTCATCTCGCGCTAGCCTCTAGTCGCTACTATTGCACACTAGATGGTGTTGAGTATATTGTATGCAGCGTATGATTACACTAATCCACTCATACATAGCTCACACCGATTTGATAACGCTTTACGATTGGTTAACGATTACATCGCACATCTTACTCTAAATTTGTGATTGTATTGTGAAAAACATTTTTACCCCCAGCGTATAGATGTTTACACATCAAAAATTCCTTTATAGAGTACATTTTTTGTGAAACAAAATAACTTCTTTAGATAAGCAGGTAAAATGTACCTAGTCTTAAAACTATGACCAATTCGAAAAACAAAATCCTATTTCTTAAAAAAAAAATACAATTCCTTTTCTTAAAAGTACCTCTTCTTAAAAATAAAATAATTCCTTTTCGTTTCGTGTCTTGAGATAAGTAGCCCTTCTGAAAATAAGTATATTTTCTTAAAAAAATAACCTTTTCTTAAAAAGATTACCACTTCTTTAAAAAGTACCTGTTCTTAGAAAAAGTACTTCTTTGTAAAAATATCTTACTCTTATGGCCTTTTCTTACATAATAATAAATAGTACCTTTTCTTAAAAAATACACTGGCTTTTAATAAAATAAGTACCTCTCTCTAAAAAGGGCCTTTTTTGAAAAATATAATACAAATAATTCTTGCAAAAGAACCTAAAAATATACTTTTTTTTTTAAAAATATATATTCTATAAAAAGAAAATTTTCTTAAAAATACAGCAGACAGTTGTCCGAGGCTTTCGGCCACCGACTGTCCCTGTAGGCTGTGTCAGAGACACGGCCATTAAGTTTAACGTAGAATACGCCATCCGATAAGACAGAAAACATATATAACAATAAATGATAAATAACATAAGCAAATGAATTTATTTATTTGATAGTTACTTTTGATAATATACATAAGCTTATGGTAGGAAAAATAGGTTAAATATGTTTTTAAATTAAAAGAGTAAGGATAAATGATAAATAACAGACGCAAATCAATTTGATTTATATTTTCTATAATTATATATCCATGTTAAATTCAAATTCACATTTAACATTTTGTTTCACTTAAATACATAAGTAAATATACGAAATTTTAATATTTCATCAATCAAAACAACAGCCGAAGGTTTGTGTCCACACTGAAACAGCAGCATAGTTTGTGTTCACGCCACAAACTCAAACACTCAACCAAACACCACACATATGTTTGAGTGTATGTGTTTAAACAATTTTCATTTGAGAAATTTAAATATTAGGAAGATATCAACCAATATGAAATGTATATCAAACGAAAGATAACATCTTCATTTACCTACAAAAAAATTTTTAAAAAAAGTTATCTCGCCGTTTCCTCATAATCAATGAAATAAAGATTACAACAATAACAATCTGACATGACTCCCTATACCGTAAGGTAAGACGTATTCTACGCCAAAAAAAGTTTATTATTTTACAAGAAGAGTCTTTTGTTAAAGATCCATTTAAATTATCGTATTTTTCCACGGGCGCCTTAGCCTGTTGGAACTAACTATTACATAATATATAGCGAAAGGAACTTCGTTACAACCGTTTAATCGTTTTTTTTAAATCAATAATTATTTAAAATGGTTTGTCTTTTAGGTATTCAATGTTCTAAAAACACTCTGGTCGATTAAAAACTGCTGCGTTCTTGAAATAATTCCCCTTGTTAATTTATTTAAGAAATAACTCTCCCCCACTGTTGCAGTTAGCGCCATATGACAAATGACTGTGTTCATAAATTTACTGTGTAGCAGATGGTTCCAACTGATTGCCAGTAATACATAAATATGATTAAAATCCTTATCGCATAAATATTAAAATCCCAGCATATGTCGCAACATTTTGTGCACGTGACGAAAATAATGTGTTCACCCATCGCCGGCGGACAACACACACAACACTTAGCAACATTTGGAGGAGGAGACCATATGCGAATTGCTCATGCTTGTGATTTACTGTAGAATAAATTAAAAAAAAAAACATAGCAAAGATCCTAGTCACAGTTCCCTGGATATTGTAATCAAAACTACTCCAATCCCATCACCATCTTACCATTTCTCGCACTCATCCAGTGTAATGGACGTACGAGTGATCAAAGGAGCTAACATCAATTCTGATCACTACCTGGTAGCAGCAAAAGTTCGCACAAGATTAAGTAGAGCGTAAGTCGTACGAAATCAGACGCAGAGAAAGCTAGACATCGGAAAGCTGCAATTACCAGAGGTAGCCAAAGCCTGCTCCAGGAAGCTCTCGCAACTTTTGCCACAGAAGTCTTATCTGACAAATAAGACAATTTGCACATCCACTGCTCATTATGAAATAGTTCAGAATCAGCTGAGTTTTTCTGCTCTAAAACCAGCATTAGCTCATGTTTCAACTCAATCAAGCGTCCTCTTGACAGCCATATAATTTCTGAATGCAACAAAAGCTTCTCATACTCCGAACCCATATCTTTGCAGAAATTCACAAACAGGCGCGTATTAAGTGCACGGCTTTTAATAAAGTTGATGATCCTATCTGCATCTTGTAAAACCGAGTTTAGATCCAAAGATACCTTCTTGGCCACCAATGCTTCGCGATGAATCATGCAATGTGTAAAAGTAATATGTGCATTAGCAACCGATTTAACTTTACATATAAATCCGACATGCCTTCCCGTCATCGCTGCTGCCCCATCTGTGCATACGCCTACGCAATTACTCCATTTTAGATCATTCTCTTAAAAAAAAATTAATGTGAGTCCGATCACAGGGGAGATGAGTAAACATCTAGTAATGAAGTTGGAAGTACTTATGCTTTTAGTATATTTTTTTAATTAATCAATTAAAAGTATCAAAACTTTCAATATTGTAAATACATAGGAATTTGCTGGTTTGTGTTTGTTTTATTTAACTTACTTGGTTAGTAAATGGGCACACTGCAGTATATATGTACTGCATTAAAAATTACAGTAAGCAGTAAATTTACTGATTACTGAAAAAAAATTCAGTAAATTTTTACTGATAATGAAATTTAATTTGCATTTTAGCGTAAATCCGAATCAAATTTTAGCACCGGCAACACATTGTATGGGAGTGCAACATCTTTAAATATTCCTATTGTCTTTGCTTTAGCCTTTCAGCACGGAGAAATATAACAAATACAATTTTAAATACATAAAATAAATAAATTCGAAAAAATAATTTCAAAAGGAGGAAAAGCTTTTTACGTTTATAAAATCAAGGAATAAAATCCTGTTTCTTGCCCTAGTTTAAGACACTCTGATGTAGAGCGTCGCATAGAAAATGATTAAAATAATGCTGCACGTATGGCGATGCTACAGTCAATTGCAACGCGAGCTGCGACTGAGAGGTATACGGGAGAAAGAAAGGAGATAAACCGTTTCTTTAGGCATAAAATTGAGACATAGTATAAAACGATGTCCGATGCCCAAAAATTCTACTAAAAAGTTAAAGAGCCAATGGACATGGTTCAGGGCCTCCCTTCTTTAAAGACAAGGACGAAAATCTCATCGCTGATGTGCAAAGCATGTTGGGACAATGGGGAGATAATTTCACCGCGCTACTTGTACTTGAGATATCCAATGGCAATGAATCAATCGACCATAATATGGACGATGACATCGAGTGCCCACTCCTAACCAAGACGAGGTCCGAACAGTTATTGCCCGGTTTAAGAAACATAAAGCCGCAGGAGCCGATGGATTACCGGCGGAGCTGTTTAACGCTGGCTGCGATGAGCTGATAAGGTGCATGCATCAGCTTATTGGCAAAATTTGGTTAGATGAATGGATGCCCGGCGATTGGAGTCTCAGTGCACTATGCCCCATTTTTAAACAAGATGGCCCGAGTGTCTGGGCCAACTACCGCGAAATAAGCTTTTTCTCCATAGCACATATGGTTCTATCAAGAATAAGGTGCGAAAGACTAAAACCAATTATCGCTGACCTGATTGGAACATACCAGTGTGGCTTTAGGCCTGGAAAATCGATAACTGATCAGTTATCGGTTTCCAACCGCCAAATTCGGTTACTCCAACCCTCCAATTATATATCCATGTTAAATTCAAATTCACATTTAACATTTTGTTTCACTTAAATACATAAGTAAATATACGAAATTTCAATATTTCATCAATCACAACAACAGCCGAAGGTTTGTGTCCACACTAAAACAGCAGCATAGTTTGTGTTCACGCTACAAACTCAAACACTCAACCAAACACCACACATATGTTTGAGTGCATGTGTTTGAACAATTTTCATTTGAGAAATTTAAATATTAGGAAGATATCAACCAATATGAAATGTATATCAAACGAAAGATAACATCTTCATTTACATACAAAAAAATTTTTAAAAAAAGTTATCTCGCCGTTTCCTCATAATCAATGAAATAAAGATTACAACAATAACAATCTGACATGACTCCCTATTCCGTAAGGTAAGACGTATTCTACGCCAAAAAACACAAGTAATTAATCCACGCTTGCATGAACTTGATGTGTATATAAATATATTCTTTGTGTGCCAACCAATGCATAGCTGAAACCTTCTGAAAACAAAAACGTGAGAGACAACAAAGAAAGGAGAAGCAAAAGAGCGCCAGATTATCATTTCGTGAAAAAAAACAATTAATGCATTCAATGCAAAAATTTGTTACAAGGGCCGTTTTAAGTCTATTAATTTTTTTATTAATTATTTATATATGTGGACTTATATTATTAAAATTAATTATAATAAATAATACATATATAGTAAAATCGAAGAAAAATTCGTTTCTAAATATTATAATGTTTGGCAGGAAACACGCATATGTTTCCACGTAAGTATATGTAGGTTTGGGAGAAACACGGGAATGGTTCCACGTAAGTATAGGGATGTTTGTGATGAAGAACGCATATGTTTCCACGTAAAAACATACATGTTTGTCAGTAAACATGATAGTGTTTGCATTTAAATACAAATTATTTTGGGACTTGCAAACACAAGAATGTTTGAAGTGTGTTCCAAACATATACATGGTTCTTGAAGAATATTTTTGGGAAAATATGCCGTTTTTTTAAAGCGTGCGAATTAATTTGAAATATGGCTGCTGAAACCGAAATTTTAGAAAATTAAGTTGACAGAACGAATATAAATCAAGACTCAGTTGTCACTACCCACTCAATTCTAAATCGAGGTTGCTTCGGCTGTGGGGACTAATTTTGGAGGCAACATCCATTCAGTAGAAGTCGAAGGAAGACAAAAAATGCAAAGAACAACACTCCGCTATAGGGATCAGGTTGACGAATCGCTGTGTATACTTGGTATTACCAACTGGAGAGATAAAGCAAAATATCGAACTGGTTGGTGAAATATATTGTTTTCGATTTATAAGGCCCCTTACCCCCCGGCGTTGTTCGAGACTGAATATGTGAGTAAGTAATTATAATAGTGTCTCGCTTTTGGGTTTTTAAATATTTCTAAAATATCAGAATACCATTCCTCGATTTCGTTTGAGCTGTACACAGAAGGGGGTTTTCTGCAATTAGAAAAAATGTAAACAGTCGGAACCAGGAATTGAAGTCACGTTGGCGGACGATCGTTTCGAAGTTGGTGACTCTTCGCATCAGCTCCGTAGCGTTCTAGGGCAATGGTCGTCTTGTTGGCGTTGACACTAATTGCGTGGATTCCTCAACTATTTGTACTTGGTCGATAGAGTGTGCATCATAATAAATCATTGCGGTCAAATTTACACTACGGCATTTACTCTTCGTCGTTGACAACTGCGACATATCCCACAATAGTTAAATTAAAAGGTAGTCTTAGTTTTGGAATTTTATTTACATGATGTTGAACGAATACCAAGGAGTATATATGTAGCTGCCAAATCACCTTTTCCGGATCATTAACCACTGTACCTTAAGGATACTTCCTTACAAATGTGTTGTTATGTACGAGTTTATCATACTCATACGTATAAACGTATAACACAGGCAAACACATTGGATGAACAATTTCAGCTCCGTAAACCGTAAACTCCGTAAACACAGTCGATGCCACCAGCTGTGTGCCCTCTGAATGCCAAACAATTTCGCAAATATGTTTGCCAAGATTCTTAGTCGTACTTTTTTTAAACATGAGCCAAGACAAACCCCGTTCATGGAAAATCATTGATAAACTGTGTTTTTTCCTCTCCATTTAGCTTGAATTTTTAAAACAAACAAATCCATCATCTTCAGGGAACGGCAGATTCTGCTCTACCACATGTGTATTTTGAAGTTCACTCGACGAGAAGTGTGTGATGAAATGAGCCAGTATGAAATTTAAATTTGGCCGCACTCTTTGTTGTATAGCCTTTTAGTCTTCTATTGGATGGTTTAAAACACTCATCGGATGTTGTTTTGCCATAAATTTTGTCATTTATCTGTAAACTAAAATTTTTGCAAAAAAATGCTAATTTTTTCAGGCTCATATCTTGCAAATCGTTCGGAATTTTGATTTACTCTCTGAGGGAAAGTTGTAGGTCTTGTCATAAAGACCAAAATTTGGGAACATATAAAATCAACAAAACTTCATCTTCAAGGTAAATTAAATGTGTTTCAATTTGAATTTATATGGTTTAAAGTTAACTTAAAACTTTTTAAATTTCAATTGATATTTTCAAAATTAAACTGGTATTTTAAAAATTAAACTGGCATTTTCAAAACTCACTTGGAGTTGTTTTAATTTCAATTGGAAGGTTACGTTAGGTTAGATTTAGGGCACGTGACAATATGAGCAAGTTTACAACTGCCTTATCGTCACTACACTCGGAGGTCGGTCGACTCCATATATATATGATAAGAAACGAGAGAAGGGAGTGGAGAGAATAGTGAATATTCCGATAGAGACATAGACGTAGGTCAAACAGAAGAATCACTCAATTATCTTCCGAGTATAAATACTTATATATAAACATCACCTGTTAAGCCCTGATCAATACATACAATACCAACCAAGATGAGGATCTACATGTTCAGGTCAAGGTTTACCATTCCCGATTACCAGTGGGGTAGAAAGAACTAATAGACTAATCATCAGACGATGGTATCGGCTGCCCAGAACCATGGCAGACCCCGCGAGAATACCATCAAATCCTCAATGGCCACATCGCGCAAAGAGGCCAGGCCCTCTGCCTGAAACCAACCAAACCAACGGCGACACCTACGCTGTAGGGCTGGGCATTGACATAGAAGGTGCTCAATGGTCTCGACCTCTTCTTTATCACCACTAGAACGGCAGAAATCAACCACGTTCACAAACCAGTTGCGAGTGAAACCTCCAGAATCACAGTGACTCATGATTATCCCAATGAGGAGCTGCAAGTCAGCCTTGTCAAGTCGAAGACCCGACTTAGTCCTCCCTGAGTCCACTGCCGGCCATAGGTCTCTTTAAATCCTGCAATTTACTCTGGCCAGTCAGTCAGCGTTGATCTCGTCCAGTGACCAGCGATGGATCAAGCCATACAATAACAGTTTGGTGGATTTGCAAAGGCAATCAATCTCAAATCAGCAGAAGTGCATCCTGCTCTAGCAAGTCAATCTGTTTCAACACTCCCTGGGACATCACTAGGTCCCGGAACCCAACAGAGTTTTAGCTTTTTTTTGGGTTTACCCTAACCAATTTGGGTTTACATAAGTGTGACTTGATCGCACTGAGGGCTGGCTTATTATCAACGCAGTTGACGAATTCACCCGATGGATATAAGCACGAGTCCATTATCTGAGTTGAAGCTTTAATTATCGGTACGACTTCCGTTTGGAAGACACTGCAGTTCGCACTCAATTTCATCGAAAGCCGGAGTTGAAGGTCCTCTCTGAATATACCCAATTCTGAGCCACATTTCATTTTGGAGCCATCTGTGGTGATAAGATGATCAGAGAGTGCGGAGGGTATACCTCCCACCTAGTCACTCCTAGCTAGCTACATGACCTCCACGCATTGCCTAAAGTCTACAGACGACAGCATGTAGTCAGCGGCCAGCATGTAGTCCGTGGCCTGACTCAAACACTCAACCGGGTGATTTTCAATCAACTGCTGGAGAATGTACGCATATCCCTCAGGGCATTGTCTACAGATACTCAGTTTTCTCATGCAGAGGGTACGTCTGACAGCACAACTTTTCGAATAGACATCAAGATTAGTGAAATTCAGGAATATATCCAACGCCGCCTGTGGAGCGCTTCTCCTCGTGGCACTGATACTACACATCGACGCAGTACGCTGAACCTTACTGAGTATTTTCAACTGGTAGCTGTTCCCCAAAGCGTTCCACCAGACAACGCAGCCATAGACGATAATTGGGCGCACAATAGCCAATAAATACCAATGAACGACTTCCGGAGAAAGACCCCAGCTCTTTCCAATTGATTTTCGACAGGCCTAGAGCATATTCAATCCTTTCTGCATTCGCTACTCGGTATTTCGCTTCCAGTTCAGTTTCTGATCAAGAACGATAACGAGATAATTCGCCTCAGAAGATAGAGATAGCTTTACGCCCTCCAACCTTGGTTTCCTAAAAAATCCAATCTTTCGCCTAAAAGAACCAATCTTTCCCGTCTTTGCTGGGTTAACACCCATGGCCACAGTGCCTAAACCAATCCGACAACTCACCCAGAATATCGTGTATGAGGTCGCTAATCGTAGGCGAAGGCTAAAATAACAACGCCGTCCGCATAGAAAACAATTCGACGTCCTCTCAACTTAAAAACCTTAAGCATGGCGCCAAGCACTAAAAGTCCTAGCAGAGGGGATAACACTCCACCCTGCGGCGTGTCTCTTGTAGTCAGCTTCCGAACTGAATTTACAATGCGATCGCTAAGCATGCTCGCAATCCATTCGACAAGAAGTGAAGGCACCCCAGAGGTTTCCAAAGGTTCCTTGCTAGTGCTAGATGACACAGTGTTAAAAGCTCCTTCTGTATCCAAGAAGGCAGTCAAAGTGAAATCCCCAAGCTTCAAGTTGTGCTCAAGATAACCCACAATACCGTGCAGAGCAGTGTCCACAGATTTGATCTTGCGGCACGGGCTAATTCGATTCCTGATGTACGAAGCAACCATTCTCTCCAAACCCTTTTCAATAGAAAAGATGAGAAGAGGCTGATTGATCTGTAGTCCTTAGGAGAGACGTGCTTGAATTGGAAATGCTGTAATCTATTTTAAAAATAGTTAGTTGCAACAGGAAATTTTTAATTTCATTAAAAAGTTAATCATTTTTAAATGAAAACTGCCAGTTTTCATTAGGTATTGACTCCAACTGAGCTGAAAGTTTAACAGCCTGTTCTTCGATCTCGAACTAAAGCATTCGTTCGTGTTCTACACTCAGAGAAAAAACTTCATCAAATTTATGAATTATTTCATCAATTTGATGAAATATTTCCTCATTTTCCAACCTACTACAAATTTCATTGAATTGATGAAGAACATTTCAACAACCTTTTATACACATTTCATCAATAGTTTACGTTGATTCAACGACAATGTTACATCAATTTGATGTATGTTTGTCATCAACTTGAAGTACATTTGATGTAAATTGTTCATCAAATTGCTGCAAGTTTTTCGAAAATTAGATGTAAATTTTTAATCAATTTGGTGTAAGTTTGTCGTCAATTTGTTGTAAATTTGTTATAATTTGTATGTAAATTGTTCCTTAATGAGTAGCCAATCTTGGAGGCCTAATTTCGTCGAAAATAATCCTCACGAACTGGGTATGAGACCAAGTGGAAAATACGCATAGCGTGGATAATTCTGTCCATCTCTCTATTTTCTATTATATATTTACTTTCAACTTTATACCCCTTTTTGGATCGATCCCACTAATTACTTCCAATTTCCGATGATGGAGATTGATGTATTAAATGTTATCAATTCACTGACGCTGAAAATTGTGAAAACACCCGCAATCTTCAAAGTGAAGAACTTTTTTTTTATTGAGTTGATGAAATTTGTCATTAATTCGATGAACACCAATTGATGAATATTCATCATCGATTTGATGTAAAAAAAATCAGTAGAATCAAAATTTCGACTTAGAGGAACCCAATTTGAGTCGAATGCGAGTGATCGATTTCCGTTGGCTTAGCTTTTCAGTGCAGATCGGGGAACAGACTCTAAAGTATTTTACGTATACATCTTCTTGTATATATGGATGTGTGTGTGTATGTTACGAATAGACTCGAAAACGGCTTAGCCGATTTTGATGAAATTTTCAGGCAATATTCAGAATCAACTAGCGGGTGACAGAGGCTATACAGCCATGGTGAAAGTGTGCGGTGCCACGCCCCCTTTTCAGAAATCGCTCTGACTGCTTTTCTAATAGACCGATTATTATGAAAATTTCACAATGTGGTACCGACGACCTGCTGATACTCCTAGGCTATACTTGGTTGTGATTGAATAAAGGGGCGTGGCACCGCCCATACAACTTGAAATTTGAAATGGCTACATCTCATGAACTGTCAGAGATATGAAGATGAGATTTGGTATATATGCTGTTGGAACAGTATGAATTACAGCCAGGGTGTAAGAGGATGGTGCCACGCCCCCTTTGAAAGAATAACAAATTTTGTTCACCCTTTGCCATTATAGAATCTTTGAAGGCAAAACCTAGTTTGCCGGGTCCAGCTAGTATTTTATAGATTTTCCAATTTTGATATAAAACAAAGTCTTAATTTTATTTCGTGATTTTTAAATCTAATGTTAATGGGTTCCGTTCTGGTAATAAATTGGGGAAATATGTACAATATATTGGACTCCTTTTTAAAACAAAATGTAATACCCCTTTTTATATATATGTATGTATATAGTTTTATAAAAATCGAATAAATACAAATCATACCCTTTTATATTTGAAACAAACTCAATTCATTGACATTGTTTAGCTAAATTTTTTTCATTTCAGAATTAACGATTTATTAGCTAAAACCTAAATCAACCACGTGCCACTAAAACTCGTACATTGTCGATTCCCAATTCCAAATACCCTCCAATGTCGTGCAACTATACATATTTTGTAGTTGGTGAAACTGCTGTATATCGATTTTGTTCTATTTATGAATGCAAGGTAACACAAATGTACAACCAACAACAGCAACAACATCAACAATAACTCGCTGAAAGACAACAACCCATACACAGATGCCTAACGAGCGATTTGGAGTGCACAACGCCGTTGATATTGGGTGGTGCTGATGTTGGCAAAAGCTGCATCGGCAATCGATTTCTCTACAAAAACTACATGGACAGGTTCAACCTTTAAAGATCTCCATAAACGTGACTACGATTTGGGTGGCGTTTTATTAAGGTATGAAAATCTGCATGGGACTAAGCGAAAAAATGTTGGGAGGCAAACGTTCCATGCACTTTCTAGTTTGTTGATAATGGGACAACGGAAATAATTGCTCTTCCTGTTTCAAAATTAAATAGTGATGCGAATGAAAGCAAAAACGAAGTCATTGGTGCATGATGAAGACAATTCGAGCGCTGTTAAACTACAAATTCAGTGTCGTGTATTAGAAACATAAAAAATCCCATACATCCGTATTTTAAAACAGCTTTAACCAGCACCTGCAGTTTTAGAGTTGCCCAAAATCATACCAAAGAGCCCACAAAAATTGTTCATTTACTTTTTTCTTGCTTGATTCTTTACGAAGGTGTAGGGTGATTCATTAAGAGAGCAGATTTTCTTTACAAATATTTCTTTTATAAATAAAATACACCAACATTTTATCGAAATGGTTAATTTTGTAAATCGATATGTTTTCCAGTCTATGACGTTTATGCATGAAACATAATATTCGTTAAATACCCACCCCGACTCCTCTGACTACACAGGGTGCGCGTATCAAAATGGTCAATGACTTTTTGAAATAGTTCGGTATATCATTTATAGCCCGTAAGATTTCGCTCATCAATTTTGAAATCATCTGTGGCTTACTGATATAAACTATACTTTCCACGTAGCCTCAGAGATATAGTCCCGTGGTATCAACTCGCAAGATCTCGACGACTATTTGACCTCGATGTTTCGTGAGATTATGTGTCTTGGGAACTTCGATCCAAATAGACTCATTGTTTCATGCGCCTTGTAATAAGTGGCACCTTCCTATTGAAACAACATATTGCTCCAGTTCATGCCATCTAATTTAGGCTACAATAATTCTGTTATCATGTTACGATAACGTTCACAGTTCACAGTAACAGCGCTACTATTATCATTTTCGAAGAAGTACAGTCCTATGACTCCGCCAGCCCATAAACTACATCAAACAGAGACTCGTTGTGGCAGCATAGCATTTTCTTGAATGACATGTGGATTTCTAGGACCCCATATGCTGCAGTTTTGCTTGTTACCGTATCCGTTTAGTTACAAATGTGCATCATTGCTTATGATGTTTATTTTTTTTTTGGTCTCTAGCCTGTGGCAATTGGAATTCGTATAGCAATCCGAGGTAAAAAGTGGTGGTGGCCATTGTGGAATAATTGTGTCAATTCTACAATCGTAAATGTCTGGAAAATTCACTGCCTGATTGCAAAAGCTGAGAGCAATCATCCGTTTTCTCAATTGGAATTCAAACGTGATAATTCCCGTGGTTTGCTACTGTATGAAGATCGGCAAGAGGAAGACCATCAGACGAATACGATATTGAAGAAGCAGAAAGACTACCCCAAATGCCACGTTTAGACTTTCGGGATCATGTCATATGGAAACCTTCGGGCGTTACCAGAAAGAGATGTGGTAAATGTCATTCGCAAACATTTTTCCAATGTAAAAAGTGTAATATTTCTCTTCATTCTAAGTGTTTTGACACTTTCCATACAAAATAAATAAATTCAGTTACAATATTTCGGTTATTTTACTCTTAAATTTAAATTAAACTGGATTCATCTCTTTCTATTTTCAAATCTAATATACCCCTAATCGACCAATGATGCGTTTTCGCAACACCTGATTTCCAGGAACCTAGGCACCTTAGGGACTCAAATCTTTCAGATATGTGATTTTTGAAGCCTCAATAGCCAGCAAACAAAATTTCATTAAGTTATCTCAACGGAATCGGGTAGTGGTAGAAAATGGGTTAATGCCTCTATCTGGTATTATTGAATCAATGCATTTCAACATCCAACGTTCACACGCAACTGCACCAAATGTCATACAAATTTATGAATATTGGCTGTAGCGAAAATTTTCAATATGCACTGGAATGGCAAAATGTTGGCGGGTTTGAAAGGAGGCAGAAAAAAGTTTACCGAATTCCTGTTATCGTCATATAAGTATGGTGGGACCGAGCAGCTCTTGGGCATGCCAAAGTTGTCGTCTGGTAAAGGAAAACGCTAACGTATTGCGGAGGTAGTTTATGGGCTTTTGCTTGAGTGGATAATCGCTGACCGTGTTGAGGCTCTTTCTTTCCACACCACACCAATGAATACGGGGCAATTCCAAGGTTCATCACTGTTGCTTGAGGTAATACTGGAGCGAGATCTTTTCTTTTAGTTAATGTATAAGAAGTTCATACTACAAGACTAAAGCTCAGGGAAATTTTTACAATTGAAAAATGTTTGGATTTTTTTGAAATAATAGACTATTCACACAAACAAACTCACTGGCGTACTTAGTTTCGAACTCCGTGAGAAGTTCATCATCAGATGTCTAACTACTGTGCCTGAATTGTAACCATCGGTTGATCATCAATCGTATATACATATATAAACTCAATTCTGCAATTCACATGTGCGAATTAGTATCGATCGAAGACCCCTAAGAACTAACACACACTGAAAGGTCCATAATTCCAACAGAAGCACGGAAAGCATTTCGTCTCCATGTTCTTATATTTGTCATGCAGATATCATATTTATGAACTGCAATTGAAAGAAGTGTTCGAAACAAAACTCGGCAAAACATCTGGGTGAGGAGTGCCAATGTTTGCCCGTTTCAAAGAGCAATGAAAAAATATTAAAGACAAACCATACAGTCCTCGCATACAAGACGATGGAGTCGCATGGAGTCGTAACAGTTCAAATCCAAAGCTATGATTCAATTGCTAAGATTGTGTCACATAGCTTGGCCAAGAGTTCCCGTGAACATCTCTGATATCTTCGTGGCGAAGCTCTTGCGCTCTTGCTTCATTTGATCCGAATACCCTCTGTGACATCAAGCGGAAATTTCCGACTACATTTTGTACATTTGAAGAAGAGAAATAAGAATTGTCGGACGATGAGATGGACGAATAGTCCGACGAAGAGAGCAAGAAAGAACACGACTATCTTTTGGAGGATATCGACGGCAGTAGCAACCAAGATCGGGCTCGACCAGAACATGTTGTTGGCTTCGAAGGTGTAAAATGTATTACCTTGGCATCGAAACAAGTGAATCAAGGACTCATGCAGAACGATTTAAGCCATTACGTCACACCTAAGATAGGAAAATTTTCAGCACACCTCGGATTGTCAATAGATTTAATTATTACCGATCCAGAAACCTGGGAAGTCTGTCAGCAAGCCCCAGAAATATTGGGTTAATTTTATGTTGTCAACGACTCTGCCGAATTAATAGAGGACTATAGCAACGTGTAATGCAGTAACGAGGAGAAAAAATATTTTTGCTACAGGTCGTCGCTGTAGATCCGAAAAAATATCCATCTCATGATAAAAATAAATGAGTTTGATTCAGATTTTCAAACTGTAAACATGTTCGAACTATTAACATCTATATTTTTACGCTCAATAAAAACGAAAATTTATTACCCTCAATAAGAGCCAAAAACTTTGACCAAAATATTATTTTGTGAATTTTTTCTTGGCTTTGGTCGTTTTCAAGTGCATTTTGTATTGGGCCCTCCAGATGAGTTAGAGATAGAGGGTTCGAAAAAAGTTTGGGAGAGAGAAGTAAATAACATTTGGCTCCCCATTTCATAAAAAATACATAAAATACAATATGGGGATGACTTTACAGGTTGAAGATAGAGGGTAGATATTTTCTGAGAAACTGTTGTGGTTACAAAAATATTGATGGCGGTGATACATTTAACTCCTCCCAAAATTTCGCGAGCGGAAAACGAATATTTCTCTGCGTGTAATTATAATGTATTCTACTTAAACTGTAACGTTGTGCTATTCTTAGACGTACTCAGTCTGCTCTCGGTTGTAGGTTTCTGCAATTCCCTATTGCATGGCTTTTACTTCAGGTTCATGTTTCTGTAGTCACTTTTTGTTTGGTGCCCTCATGTCTCTGCGGTTGTGGAAACCATATTCCATTTGATTAATGCAGTTCTATCGCGATAATGTGTTTGTAAACTCACTAATGTTCCATACATAGATTTCGTGGACAGGATGAAACATGTTCCTTTGACTGTGCTTTTACTTCCTGCAATCCAATAACTTGCAGAGAGTCTGTAACGTGGCGACATACTCCACCCGTATATAATTTAAGTAACCGCTATCCACTCCCCACCATTTACACCCCATACGTACATTTACATAGCATCATACATTATACTCGTGTACAACCCCACTCACGCCCAAACGCACAAATTGTACCTCTCTGAGAAACCAGCAACGCAACATACAAATATGCTTACACGATATACGTCACACTCGCGACACGGATAGAAACAAACACAAGCACTGCTGACGCAGTACCAAACACATAACAGGTACCAACCGGTTCTGCAATAACAACGACGGTAAACTATACTTTGTAATTCTCATTCAGGTCTTTGCCGTCAGAGAATATGTTGTTGAATTTAGTAGCGTCAGTTGCCTTTAGTAAATTCAAGTGAGCGCTTTTTTTTAGCTCAGGTCAAGAGTTCGTTAATTTAGTTCGCTAGTTCGTTTTAGTTCATTGTATCATTTCAGCTTCATAGTTCATATGAATTTGGAACTTTAGAGCTCATTTCAACTTGTAGTTTCAGTCGGAGCGAATAATCGCGAAAATGGTTTGATTTTTGCAGATTTTTAAAGTATTTTGGATACGGCGATATCGATTTATACTAAATCGTCATAACTGAAGGCATTACTTGATATAAACCCACGCGGATATATAAATTGAGAGCGGCTTAACGATGGGGTTATTCCGTTTCCAAAATACTGGTTTCTCTAATGTTGGGAATTGTGGTGATCAGCGCTGTAGTTATTGTGCAAAAGAGAGCATGGACTAGAAAATGGCAGAGAGAACTGCACAAGTGAAATGCAAAAACTTTTGAAAACAAAGTCAAACAAGTGAAGTTCTCGATTAGCTGAAATTAATCGGCCGAACCCAAAGGAACCCATTCCTAGAGGTGTGTTCGCAACCGTTCCCAGAAGGGTCTCCTCCAACCCTTGCCCGAAGACTGTTCTCAAACTGTTCCCACAAGAGTGTCCTCAAACCGTTCCCTGAAGAGTGTTCTCAATTGCTCCCAGAAGAGTGTCCGCAGCCCATCCCCAGAAGTTTGTTCCCAAAATGAATAAAAAGCAATATTTAGCTCACTGAAATAATTGTTTTTGTTTTGTCATAAAGAGAGCGATGGCAAAAAGTATTGAATAGTATAGACAACTTATTGCACTCTTTTTCCGCTCACATGTAGTGAGTCTGAATAAAAGAGCATAAACGAGTCTTATTCTCTATATAGAATATTTCACAATAAATGCACCATTTCGACAATGTTATTACATAAATGGACCAAGTTATGAATGGACCAAGTTATGACAAAAAGAGAGTAATAGGTTTTGAATCATTCGCCATGAGGCCGCCAGTGCCTTTGAGTCATAAGTTCTCTATACTATTAAATACTCTTTGGCAACGACGACCTGCTTGTTTGTTCGCTGCCGCTACATCAATACCATCATACTTAATTTCAGACAGAGACTATTGTTGTACAACAACCACGCGTGTGATGCTAACGCTGTGTGTTGTTTGCATGTGTTCACTTTGATAGATTGCCCTACCCGTGCCTATAGATGTTAACCATCAACAAATTCCCAATACATCATTAATATACGCCAATAAAGAATCTTTATGCAAACAGCAGAGAAGAGTAAACGATTCTGTTCTTATTTTGGAAGGGTCAGTGTGTCCTTACATAGGACCCTGGACATGGCTGAGCGTACCTCAGCCTTTGACAGGACTGCGCTACAAGTCTTGGTGCTCGACAAGTTTTCTTGGATTGAAAATATTATTGAGTGGCCTTTAGAATTTTGATGTTGAAAGGAGTTTATACTCAGTAATGGACTAAAGTGGCCACAAGAATATGATGCATCCAATTAATTTTTGCAAAACGTATAAAATCTAAGCAGCTGATAACTGGAAACAGCAGTTAATCATTTCCAATCTCATGGAATACACTATTGTTGGAAGAGGTTCGGTGGAGCCATTCAGCATCACCATTACAAACAAACGGTGAATGTCGGTGGTGTTGGTGTGGGAATGTTTGACTAGGTGTGGTATTGGTCCTTTAATGAAATTAGAATGAACTATGAATAAGGAGTACTTTCTAAATACTTTACAGAACCATTTGCCTGTTTGAATTGAAGAGTGCGCCTACGCCGCATCAGAAATACCTTTTCAGCAAGATGGGGATCCAAATCAATCTGCCGAATTTGTTCAAAAATAGATTGCTAGATAAGAAATCTAATCAATGTAGTGGCTAGCTCAAAGCCACGGTTTGAATCCCTTCGAGAATTTGTGGTGGATTCTCAATAGAAGGCTCTCCCAATACGAACGGTCACCGACCAGCTTAGATGATCTTTGGTCAAGACTTTCTGCGAAATTAAATAATATTCCACCTCAATCTTTTAAAAAATCTCATGGAAAGCATGCCTACACGTTTAAAAATTTGTCTATTTTTATTGATTGTCGCAAATATAGTATACTTGCGTCCAAACACAAGATGTTTGCTATTCAATATAATATGTTTGGAACACAATGATTAATGGGTTGTAATATACGTCCTTTTTACACTAATGTGAATTTGTTTGTTGAAAACTGCTTAAAAAAGAGAAACATGACAGTCAATAAAGAAACAGAAAGCAGCAGATCTTCAAATCACTAAAACAGTGCTTGCAAACATGTACATGGTTCCTGCAATATGTTTCTGGGGCCGATATTTTCCAGGTTGGACTAACATGAAATGTGTTTTAAAGATCAAACGACAAAATAATGAAGAAAAAACTTGGCAAACATTTCAAATATACTGGATAAAAGTGGACACAATTTCCAATATTTTTTCAATTGATTTGTTAATAACATAGTGTACTGTATTTAAGATTTTATTGTAGAGGAATGTTTTTGTTTTATGCTTTAAAAAAAACCTTTAAGTCTCTGCAATAAAAAAAACTATAACAAATTTGGAAAAACCTGGAATTAGTGTATCCACTTTAGCCTACTACGGTATATTGTAAGTTGCAATTGATCTATTAGAACGCAGTGTAACCCAACCATCACTTTTGCTCAAAAGGATTACACTGTTGTTCATTTCCCTGTACATCTATGTGGAGTGATATTAATACTTGTGGTTAAGTTTGCTTAATAAATAAGAGGTTTATTATAATTATTTTAATTGAGGTTTTAATTAAATAAATACTAAGTGGCCATATCATGTGCTGAAATACTATAAGTCGTTTCAGTTGAACTGATTTGCAATTTTAATGATTTATGCATAAAATGTAAATTAAAGAACCATTACAAAAACCTATTGAGAATGAATGATATGGAACATTTGAGGCAATCTATCGGGAGTGAACAAACTTGTAGGAATATGAGGTGCAGAACAAACAAAAAGTAAAAATACGCACATCTATTGACAACAATCTTTGGTCGGTCTCCTGGATCATATGACATATACTCTTGTGAACAAATATACCATCCAAATCATAAAAGTCTGTAATGTCTAAAGGCTTCTGGACTAGTTTTAATATAAAAGAAGTGGCCAAACAAAGATAGACAGGCAAGGTTGGTAGATTTTAATTCCTGCTTAAAGATACATCCGAGTCGTCGAGCGTAAGGATAATACGACTATAGGGTACTCGAAAAACTCTTCCGGGCAGTGAACAATCTGCAGGGGATATTTGTTGAATATCATTCAGAACTACCAATACCCTTGATAACACTGTGTGTAATTTTTTAAGTCATGGCAAAATTACCATATACGGACACCACTACGTGATAAAAGACTAAAAAAACAAAGACCCGTGTTTCCCAATTTTTGCCAAAGTCATGCACTTTTTTTTTATGCGCCGCCAAAGATTTGGGGCCTCGGTATCATTTTCGTAAAAATGTGATCAATTTCTCAGGCTCATATCTTGCAAACCGTTCAGAATTTCGATTTACTCTCTGAGGCAAAGTTGTAGCTCTTGTCATAAAGAACAAAAATTGCGAACACATAAAATCAAAAACTTCACCTTCCAGATCAAAATCGCAAAAAACTTAAAAAAATTCGATTTTTTTTAGGTAGCAAACCGTTCAAAATTCAAGGAAACAATCAACTACAAAAATTTACCTAAGATCTCAATAAACAAATTTCTAGAACATATAAACTTCCTGGGAATTATTCTTAACACCGTTTTTTAATTTCATTTGTTTTTTATTTACTTCAACATTGAGATACTATGCTATCTATTACAAAAATATTAAAAAAAAGTATTCGTATTATGTTTATAATGTTGATGGCCCTGGACTTGCAAATCGCGCTCTCTTAAGTTGTGGATCCAAATCGTCGTCCGAATCGTCCGAATCTGACTCTGATTCAGCAATTATGGTGTCCACAGGCACGTTGCTTACAGACTGCCCTCCATCATCAGCTCTTTCTTCTTCAAATACATCATTAACATCATACAGGGTGATCTTGTGACTCCACCAACATACTTCTGCAAGCAATGCATCGAGGGTTTTGCCTTTGTACCGTTTTTCCATGGGCATTGTGGTTTGGTGAAACCGTTCTCCTTGCTCATCGGATTCGGTAGGGAGTTGTTTGATAAAATCGTCAAAATGAAAATGAAGAAAATGCAGCTTTAATGTCATCGATGCGCCGATTATCTCAAAATAATGCAGCATTTGTTTCACCCATTCTCTTGCTTCCGGTTCCGCGTCTCGATCCCCTCCCAAGACTCTGGTGCATACACGCTGAAGGTAAATCCATGCCATTGAATGATTTTCATCAAGCGATGAATCAAAGTTGCTCTTGAATAGCTTTCTAATGTCAGGGCCATTAAGTACGCCTGTTAAATGAAAACAAAAAATTAAGACAGAAAAGAAAACATTAACATAGTGTAAATAGTACGATTAGGTGAACAAAAATTCGTTTTAAATTTAATTTTGTCATCACTACGCTTTGGGAAAACGCTTTTCAAATAATGCCTCGATGTGAGCGTCGTGTCGCTTTTATATTGTGTGCTGCGTCCCTCGTTGCGTGTGCTGAGCTTACTGCATTGCCTGTGCTGCTGCTGTCGGTGCATGATCGCGTGATACCTAAGCGCTACCTAAACGGTGTTAACCCTTGGCCAAACACATGGTTCTGGCCAGGCATACTTCATTTTTTGCTACCTATGGACCTGAACAGGAGAAAAAGGTAAAAAAATGAAATTAAAAAATTTTCGGCAAATTTTTCACTTTTGCGTGCTATATGTTATATGTTCTAGAAATTTGTTGATTTGTTGAGATCTTAGGTAAATTTTTGTAGTTGATTGTTTCCTTGAATTGTGAACGGTTTGCTAGCTATGGACCTGAACACGGGAAAAAAGGTAAAAAAAAAATCGAATTTTTTTAAGTTTTTTGCTATTTTGATCTGGAAGGTGAAGTTTTTTTGATTTGATATGTTCGCAATTTTTGTTCTTTATAACTACTACAACTTTTCCTCAGAGAGCAAATCGAAATTCTGAACGGTTTGCAAGATATGAGCCTGAGAAAATGATCACATTTTTACGAAAATGATACCGAGGCCCCAAATCTTTGGCGGCCCATAAAAAAAAGTGCATGACTTTGGGAAAAATTGGGAGACACGGGTCTTTTTTTTAGTCTTTTATCACGTAGTGGTGTCCGTATATGGTTATTTTTTTTCGTGTTGCACTGTGTAATCATTGAACGAGTTGATCTCAGAGATTGAACATATTCCTTATAAATCAGAAATTGCTATGGAAATTGTTTTTAAATCCAGGACTCATTAAGCTATCGGCAGCACCAAACTTGAAGTTTTCCGGGCCAAACATGTTAGCACCAGTTGAACGTCATCAAATGATCTCCTAGCTGACAAAGTTATACATCGCTTACATATACATAGTTTAGATAATATCTACACAGAAAAAAATATTGGCCTGTAAATTTCAATTAAAAATATAAATGAATTTTTTCAAAAATTTAAATTAAAAATTAATTGAATCAATTAGATTTTTAATCATATTTACAATTTAATTTTTGAGTTTACAACAGAACTTGTAGTTGGCAAGGCGCAAATCTACGGCGCAAAAAATGTTTGAATTTTTAAGTGCATTATCGAATTTTTGCTGTGAATCTTTCGAAATTAATATAAATATGCATGATATGCTCTTAACAAACCTTAATATAAACAATTTTTTTAAACAAAAATTTTGGTGTTAAAGTATTTTACAGAAAGTTGAATTTTACAGCGCCGTTGGGAGGCAATATGTGTGGCGGCCGAGTCACCAGCCATCGTCGTCACTTTTCGTACGGCACTAGTCTTCGATATACAACACTGTTGTTATTTGTAATTCGTTTATTGTTGATTGTAAGACTTTATTTTGTGAACTTAAAGAATAATAGTGTTAAATTGTCTTGTTGCGTGATTAAAACTGCGTTTTTTGTAATTGTGTTTAATTGGCAAGTGTTGTTGAATGAATTTTATTGGAAATGAGTGGTTGGTTTTGTTTTCAATGGAAAATGTGGCTGTCCACAAAATATTTTTTATTGCCTTGAAAAGACACAATTTGCCGCCTTATGCCACATACAATTGTTTACAAGAAAATTGTTTTAAAAAATTTCACGTAAAAAGAATCTTTAAGACTCACCTTCTTTGACATTTTGAAGGTGTACAAGAAGAGTGCCCTAAATTGGATAACGGCAATACATTTCTCCCAAAAGCTGTTAATATGCAGAAGAGATGGAATGCGACAATGGCATTTGCTCTGTTGCTGCGGAAGGAGCAGATAAATTGAATGTTTCTCCAGAACCACCAGAGCGTTCCACTCTTTCAGTTATAAAAACAAAATGAAAATAATTTGTGACAACGCAATGGAATTTATTGTTGAATTACATTCCCTCAATAACTGTTCTCGTTTAAGAAAACCGGACATTAGTTCCGATTATGTATCCAAATTCTAAAAAATTTAATTTTTTATAGATATAAGTTCATGTGTATCTGAGAAACCTTGAATAAAATCGCTTTAAAGATAGAACATTTTAGTTTGTTTATGCTGAAAAAAGCAATACAGGTTTTAATTGATTCAGTTAAAAATTTAATCAAAAATCGCGAAAAAAAAGCAATAATTTTTTTAATTTCCTTGATTACATACTTAATCAATATTTTCCAAAAAATTCAATAAATATTTTAATCAAATTTATTAATTTTTTAATTGAAGTTTTTTTTGACAAATTTACAAATACCTTTAATTAATATTATCATTTTCGTGATTAGACCAAAAAATTATTCAAACAAAGAATTTTTTTTGATTTTTATTTTTTTCTGGTTAGTGGGCAGGGGGATACAACAATGTTGTTATGTCTAATCCGGGAAATGCTTCTCTCGCACGATAGTAAAAACATCGTATTAGCAGACAGATGGACACTTGGCGGCACAGTACTGATGCAAGATCTATAGAGACAGCATTGCATGAACTAGCGGGATACATGGATCAGTCGTTGGCATCATAGATAAAGGAATTAAGTAGATATCGCACAGGCATTGTGCAGTCCTACCACTAGGTGCTGTGTTGTCGTTTTGTAACTCTCACTGAAGTTTCTCATAATTTTTATTGACGTTTATTCAACACTGTGGGAAATTTGATACATCCAAAAAAAGTATCATTTTCCAGGTTGTGTTATTCGAACAACTAACTAATTTTTTTATGTCGTTTTGTTCCCCACTTTCAAGTTCAAATTTTGTTATTTTGATTGTGTCTTTTTGTTTACTGTTGTTGTTGGTGTTCGTTTGTGTTGATTTTCAGGGCAACGGACAACAAAACAAAAACAAAATCCTTGTTGATGTTGCCTACCACACCTATTGTTAGCACCAGTTCTAAATAAATCTTGCAAGGTATATTTTGTTTGGGATCAAACGTTGTAATTATTGCATTCAGCTCCATCTAGAAAATATCCCATTGAACAAGAAATTTCCCAAGGCATGTACGATATCTAATTAATTCCTTTACCTAGGGTTGGCATATACTAAATTTATCTAGACGGACTACCTATCTCACCTAGCGATTCATTTCTTACTCCTCTGTGAAAGGTATGCGCCATAGAGACATGTTCGACATAAGTTGACTTACATCGCACGTTGCGGGAAGGGGGCTAAATGAAAAAATATTAAACAATTTTTTTTAACTACTTTATTATAACCCATTATTATCAACTATATTGGGTAATTTTGGCTTGGTTTGGGTTAAAGGGAAGTTTTCTAGGTGGCGCTTGTTTATTACATATTGTAGTTTTGAACCCAATAACAAGTACATTTAGAAAAGCCAAATCGCAAGACTGGCAAATTCATGAAGTACAACCCTGAATTAAATTTGGCAGCACACTTACTCTTACACTCGTACTTTTGCTTTGTGTCTAGACTAACATAATAATTATGTTTAATGGGAAATTTTCTAGGTGGAGCCTGTTTATTGCATTTGGTAGTTTGAATCGAATAAAAAGTAAATTTTGAAAAGCCAAAGTGAAAGAAGTTTAAACAAATAAAATTTTCTTAAATAAGTGCGTTTTCCAAAAAAAAAGTAAGTGTTTTCAAAAAAAAAATACCTATTCATATTCTTAAACAAAGCACGTTTACTTAACAAAATACCTTATCTTAAAGAAGTACCTTTGCTTACAAAAGTAAATCTTCTTGCAAAAAGTACCGTTTCTTATGAAAAGTATTTTTTTTAAATAAGTGCCTTTTCTTAAAAAAGTATATTATCTTACACCAAAGTGCCTTTTCTTAAAAAAGTACATTATCTTACACCAAAGTGCCTTTTCTTAAAAAACTACACTTTCTTTAAAGATTACTCTTTTTTGTAAACCAAAATAACATTTCTTGAGATAAGTACCTACTCGTAAAATTGTACCTGGTCTTTCGTAAAAAAAGGTTTCCTTCAAAAAAAAAAAATACATTCTCTTAAAAAAAATACATTTTCTTACAAAAATTCCTTTTCTTAAAAGTACCCTTTCTTAAAAATAAAATAATACCTTTTCTTTTCTTGAGATAAGTAGCCTTCCTGAAAAAAGTAGATTTTCTTAAAAAAATAACCTCATCCCAAAGAGAGTACCACTTGTTTAAAAAGTACCTGTTCTTAAAAAAAAGTATTTCGTTGTAAAAAAAATGCATACTCTTAGGCTTTTTCTTATATAAAAACATTAGCTTTTCATAAAAGAAGTACCTCTCATCAAAGAAAGGACCTTTTCGGGAAAATGTAATACATATTCTTAAAAATGGGACCTACAAATTTAATTTTTTAACAAGTAAAAGTGTTAAATTCGGCTGTGCCGAATCTTTGATACCCTCCACCTTAGTGTTAACCAGCAAAATATTAAATTTTAAAAAGGACCTTTTTTAAGAAAATGTACTTTTTTAAAAAAAATAAAAATAAGTTAGTTGTTCACAAAAGCAATTACTTGTTCACAAATGCTCACAAACGCAGGATGCTCACAAATGCTCACAATGCTCACATTGAAAATGTACTTAAGAAAATGTACATTGAAATGTACTTTGAAATGCACTTTGAAATGTTCTTAATGAACTGTATGTACTTTGAAATGTACTTTCAAACGTACTTAAGAAATGTACATTTCTTAAGTACTTAAGAAGAAATGTACTTAAGAAGAAATGTACTTAAGAAATGTACTTAAAAATAAATGTACTTAAGAAATATACTTAAGAAAGAAATGTACTTAAGAAATGTACTTAATGAAATGTACTTAAGAAATGTACTTAATGTACTGAATGTACTTTGAAATGTACTTTGAAATGTACTTAAGGAATGTACTTTTTTTTAAGAAAATTTACTTTTTTAAAAACAATAAAAATAAGTTACTTGTTCACAAGTAAAATAAAAAAGCATTTTTTAAAAATAAAAAAGCATTTTTTGAAGAACTGTTAAAAAAAAAAAGCATTTTTTAAAAATAAAAAATCATTTTTTGAAGAACTGTAAAAAAAAAAAACAAGCTGGGACGAGAGTTGAACCAACAACCCTCAGAGTCCCACACGCAGCCCTTCTCCCATCAGGCCAAAGCGACCTTAAATGAACTGTGACAAAATTCATATAAATGTATGAACACATGAAATACATGTAAACATTCTAAAGTACTTATCTATTATAAAGAATAACAAAGATTTTCAACATGGAAATTCACCACGCGACAAAAGGAGTAGTAAAAGTAAAGTAAAAAAGCATTTTTTAAAAATAAAAAAGCATTTTTTGAAGAACTGTTAAAAAAAAACAAGCTGCAAAAAGATTTTTTTTTAAAAATAAAAAGGCATTTTTTAAGAACTATCAAAAAAAAAATCAAGCTGGGACGAGAGTTCAACCAACAACCCTCAGACTCCAAAGCGCAGCCCTTTACCCATCAGGCCACAGCGACCTTAAGTTAAGTGTGACAAAATTCATATAAATGTATGAACACATGAAATACATCTAAACATTCTAAAGTACTTACCTATTAGAAAGAACAACAAAGATTTTCAACATGGAAATTCACCACACGGCAAAAGGAGTAGTTTAGTATAAAACTACAAAAATTAATGTGAAAATTTTATGAGTTTTTTTACGTTTCCAATCATAAAATTTTTTCCAATGGACCAATTTCGCTGATTTTCAATACCAAACTGCTCAGGAATACGAGGAACATTGTGGCCAAAAACCAAACCGCGTTATCGCCGATTGAAGTCGTGAGAATGTTTTCAACAGATGGACAGACGGAGAGACGGACATGGCTATATCGACTCCGGTTGTTATAAGGATCAAGAATATATTTACTTTATGGGGTCGCAAAGCCTTATTTCTATATGTTACAATCAGAATGACAAAATGATATATACCCTCTATCACTTACAGTGGAGGGTATAAAAAACACATTCAATAAATACAAAATTTCTTAAAAAAAGTTCATCATTTTACAAGAGTATCTTTTTTTTAAAGATCCATTTCAATTACAGTATTTTTCAACAGTCACCTTAGGCGTGGTGGAACTAACTAGTATATAATATAGCGAAAGGAACTTCGTTCCAACAGGGTGTCCCCTGACACCTCATGTAATTTTTTTAATTTTATTTCTATCATCATTACAATTTTAAAATATACATAATTTTTAATACTTTCATAGCTTGAGATATAACTTAAATTAGGTATTGCAACAATTAAGAACTTATTTCGGATAATATAGGTAGCTTATAATAAAATAAAACAATTTTGAGGAAAAGATAGAGGAAAAACCCCAGTTTTAGTAATTAGGAAAATTTGAGTATTTAATGACTTCTATAGATTTCATTCCTAAAATAATAGAAGGAAGTTAACAATTCAAATTTCTTAGGATGGAGGATCTGTTTTTCGATCATCGAATCTTTGTGATAGATTTGTGGTTATGGTATTAAACATATCTTCCTTGAATCACATGTGGAGCTGAAATGTTGAATATAATCTGTTTATATTATAGATTATCTTAAGATTTTTATTTTGAATTATTTGTTGTTTTTACAAATATGTTTTGGCGCAGATATTTTGCCCATACTTGGCATCCATAAGTCATAATTGGACACATGCACATTTTGTATAGTAGACGCTTGTTATTTGTATTCAGAGTAGATTTTTGATTTAGTAGAGGAAACAGTGTTCTTCCACATTTAATAGCTTTGTCACGTATGTATATGTAATACATGTTCTTTAAATGACAAACGATTATCCATAATGATGCCGAGATATTTTATAGAGGTTTGGAGGGGAATTTGGCGTCCTTGTATACTAAGTGGGATGGTGGGTATCCTCTTCGGTGACTTATTTAAGGGAAAAATAATTGCCGGTGTTTTTCCTTGATTTATTAGAATTTTCCATTTTGTCGGGTATTATTCAACATGCGCGAAATTTTTATACATATTTCTGACAATAGCATTTGAGACCTTCAAGCTTGAAACTACAGCTGTGACGTCGGCGTATAAAGCCAATGTTGAACCTTTTGGTAATTTATAGTCAGATGTATGAATAGAATCCAGAATCGGTTATAAAATTGACCCTTCTGGAACACCAGCTGGTATATTTATTGAAAACGAACGTGTTTCATCTATTTCTACCACAAATGTTCTGTTTGTCAAGAAACTTTTAATCATTTTTTGAATATACATTGGATATCCAAATTTTTTATGTTTATAAGCAAGGCCATTATGTCATATTGTGTCGAAACCAAATTGTTCTGTCTTTAAAATGGAGTTTGATTCAGTAAACTCTGTTATCCGGCTTAAAATAATCTTTTCAAACACCTTATCCAAACAGTTCAGCGTACTAACGGGGCGGTAGCTTGTTGGGGACTTTGGATTTCTCCATTGTTTTAAAAAATTCCTTGTTGAAAAATTCCGATTTTTAAACCCCAATTATAAATTTTGGTTATATTATTAAAAATTGAAGCTGGCATGTTTTTGAGAATAACTAGTTTAATTCCATCAATCCCTGGAGCTTTGATGTTTTTGAATTGATTTATATGAAACCGTACCTCTTCCACAGATGTTAACTCGGTGTCTATATTTTCGTGAAAATAGTAAGTGTTATCTAACCAATCACAATATTTTAACACTTTACTATCATGTGGTGATATTCGATTTCGAGTAATTCCATGGGAATCTTCAAAAACTTTTGAGATAGTGTTTGCCTTTATTTCATTGTCGTAAACATCAGCGCCATCTATGTTTAGCACTCCAACTTTTGCCTTTTTTCCTTTTACAGCCCTAGACAACAACCAGAATTTTTTCTTGCCAGATGGAAACCCTCGAAGAAACTTCGACCAGCTGTTGTTTCTGTCGTTCAACACATGATAATCGATCAACAAGTCCAGCTGTTTTAGTATACTTGTTAGTGTTCTTCTTTCTGCTAAATCAGTACTTCTCTGGAATTTTCGAAGATATCTTTTTCTTTGACCAATTAAATACAAACTTATATATCGTAACTTGTTCTGCCATGTTTCCACCTCTGTCATTGGTATTTGTTCGTATGCCTTCTGGAGAACTTTTGTAGTTTTTAACAAGACATCTTCAACATTGGTTTGTGTTATCACTGTAGTAGGTTTCCTTAAAATCGAAGAAATCAAATATCCGCCATATATAAGTTTGAAAATTTTCCAAACTTTTTTTAATTTTCTGAGAACTTTTCATACATATGGCGGATATTGGTTTTCTTCGATTTTAAGGTCCTATTCCTGTTTCAATTTCCTTGAAATTTTTTCTACAATTTCTACTTAATATTTACAATAATATCTGTGAATATAAAAGTGTGAAAATTTTCCAAATTTTTTTAATTTTCTCAGAAGTTTTCATATACATTTATAGCGGCAAATTCGAATTCACCGATTTTAAGGAATATGTCTTGTTTCATAGTCCTTGAGTTTTTATTTCTAAATTTTCATATAGTAATTAAAAGTAAAACTATATAAAGAAATTAAAAAATTTTTATCTTTTTTAACTTTTGTGACCCTTTTCTGAAAAGTACACTAAAAATATTAAATTACATCCTTTTTAAGGATCTTTTCACATATCAATGTCCTGGATTTTAGATTACACATAACATCTTGAATAACGTAACTAGTATTGACGTTAGAACTATTCCAATCGATTTGGTCTACTTTAACGATGTACAGAAAAGTGGGCCAGCCATGGTGGGCCAACTTCCTTTCGGCAATTTTCTTTTCTTCCTTCACTTTGGATTTTCGGAATTTACTTTTTATTGTATTAAAAACTAAAATATATATTAAATATTGGTTACAGGCTCCACCTAGAAAACTTCCCATTAAACAATAAACAATAAAAATTTCCAACATTTATTAGTCTAGACACAAACCAAAGCAAAAGAACCCAGTATAGTTGATAATACGGGGTTGTAGCAAAATAGTGTTAAAAAAAAAGTTGTTTAATTTTTTCCATTTAGCCCCCATCCCGCAATGTGCGGTAAGGAACTTCGTTCCAGTAAAAAGTCCTAAAACAAAACTGCTAAACTACTAATAATAGTTTACAGCTTATTCCTTTCACGACCCCTTAATTTCTTCAGCTAAACAACCCAAGTCGGTGGCTATGCAAAAACAACACTGGCATTATAACCGATTCACCACAAAATGCTAGACATCAATATATTGTCTATATCTGTATGCATGTGTCCACTTTGTCCTTATTGTTCTTGTTGTCGTTATTCTTACAGGACATATCCATACTAATCACTGACACTAAATCTGATTTGGGTAAAACACACCGAGTGGTCAGACGGGAGGAGGTAATCGATTGGATGTACTGTGAATTGCCACGTTGAAGGTAAGTATTGCTCTCAATGGCAATAACACACTCAAAAAAAAAAAATACGAGGGTTGTCAAAAAAAAAATACGAGGTTGTTGCCAGATGAAAACTGAAACTTCTATTGGAGACTTTGGAATTTTTTTAGCATAAACATACCTAGAACATATTCACATACGAGCACAATTTTTTCTATTTACAGTGTTTTGAAAAATTCAGCTCGGTCAAAATATGGAATTAATCCGTGAACATTTTCGAGCAATGATTTTTTACGATTTTCGGCGTGGATTATCGAGACAAGAGTGTCCCAATCAACTTAGTTTGACTTTTGGTGCTGAAGCACCATCAAAAACCACTGTAAAGCGCTGACATCAAGAGTTCAGTCTCGGACGCCGTGCGCTTCAGGATGAATTTCGTGAAGGTCGTCCAAATTCGGTCGTTTTGCCGAAAACCATCGACGCATTGCGTGCATTGGTAAAGCAAGACCGACACGTGACATATCGTGAGATTGCCGCATCCTTGGGCATTAGTATGACTAGCATCAATAAGATATCACATGTTCATTTGGCGCGAAAAATATTTGTTCTGTTATTTGGATCACACATAATTTGACGAATGCTCAAAAAAAAAGGCTCGTGTCAATTGGAGCAAAGAATTGTTGAAAAAATACAACCGCGGTAGCTCAAATGCAGTGTCCTACATCGTCACAGGTGACGAATCATGTAACTATGCATATGAGCTTGAAAGAAAACAGAAATCTACCGTATGGGTCTTTCAAGACCAGCTAAATCGAACAAAAGTTGTTTGTGGAAGAGGCAGATCGAAGAAAATGATCGCGCATATTTCGGTATAACCGGTCATGTGGCCACAATGCCTAAAGAGAAATATAGAACGGTCATTTCTAGGTGGTAGACCACCATCTCGTTGTTAACAGTGTTCGAAAAAATATGGTAAAACAACAAAAGAAGACGGGTCATTTTGCATCAGGACAATGCGAGCTATCATACATCAGCTGAAAAAATGGGCTATATGAGCACTCGACATATCGAATTGATGGGTCATCCGTCGTACAGCCCTTATTTGGCACCCAATGACTTCTTTTTATTGCGTGGTTAACGTTTTTCGACGCCCGAAGCAGCTGTTGAAGGGTTTAGGCCCATATTTTAGAGGTGTCTCAATCGGAGTGGAAAAGTGCTTCGAATATTGGTTTGAGCGCATTGCAAAAGTGTATTGATCTTCACGGAGAATATTTTGAAAAACAATAAAAATCATTTCCTATGATTAATGATTCGATTTTTATTGCTGGACCCGAAATATAAATAACAACCTCGTACACAAATAAAAAACAAATTAAAAATAAATGGAAATTTATGGCAAACAAAGTTTGATATTTATCAGGAGAGAACTTGTCTGCTATTACAGCAAATGTGCTTCCAGAACATCGCACTGTTTGCAGTGTTGAGAAATTCAGTGCTTAATGTTTGCTACAACAACAACAATATGTTTGCCGAAACAACAAACATATGTATACTGAAATATCAAATGTGTTTGGTTTCTTCATTTCAGTAGTATATTCTGCTGTATTCAATAACACATTTTTTTTGAGTGCATTCCGTATATCCTGCCCACACATCCTGTACTACAACTATGCGTTGTAAAGGTTGATAGCTCTCTATGTGCTCTAAATTGGGGTAATAAATTTACAATTATTTACCGATGTTTGTTTGGTTTCTGCTTTGATTCTGTTGCTGCACTCATGCTATTATCACAATGACATTTGAATTTATGACATAATTCGAATTACAATTGTGAATAGTTTACAATTCCCATGTGTTTCCCAGAGAAATCAGGATTAGTTTTGGATACAGGAATGCATAAAAGCGGCAAAAAAAATTAAAAACTTGTTATATTTCCATAAATTGTTTGAAGGTAATATGGCTCACATCTTCTCTTATTTCCTGTATTCCTGGTTAATTTGTTACTAACGTCTTCCCCATGATACATGCGACAGTTTACAGATTTTGAAATTGCGACAGATTTTGAATGCGACAATTTACAGATTTGAAAAATAAATTGAATTTTGTCATTCGACCTTTGTTTCACCAATAAATAACACGGTGTGTAATTTTTTAAGTCATGGAAATATAATCATATACGGACACCACTACGTGATAAAAGACCAAAAAAAAAAGACCTGTATCTCCCAGTTTTGTGGCCGTCGGTGGTGCAATGGTAGTGTGCACGACTCTTGTGCATGCGGACGTGGGTTCGATCCCTACTGCGACGGCGGTCAGCTCGCTTAGTGACGGCCACACTATCGAGTATTAAGCCATGAAAAAGCTTCCCAAAATACCGTTCGGAACCGGTGTAAAACTCACTGGTTGTGAGAAGCTCTGCCTAATCCCTTCATGGGATGTAACGGGAAACCATTTATTTATTTTTTATCTCCCAGTTTTGCCCAAAGTCATGCAAGACTTAGAAAGAATCATTCCTAAGAAGTTCATATGTAGTTCATGTAGTTCATATGTAGAAGTTCCTAGTTTTTGTAGTTGATTGTTTCCTTGAATTTTGAACCGTTTGCTACCTATGGACCTAAACAGGGGGAAAAACATAAGAAAAAACTAATTTTTTAAAGTTTTTTGCGATTTTGACCTTGAAGATTTTTTACACTCCCCATTATCTTTAGGGTAATGGGAAATCATGATGGTTAATTCCCCATTGTCGTGGGTAGCCACTAGGTATGCCAAACGGAAAATCCCGAATCCCGAAATCCCGGGATTTTCCGAGATTGATGAATCCCGAATACCGGGATTTTAATATGTAAATCCCGAGATTTTTCGGGATTATTATTAATTTTGAAAAACATAAAACTAAAAACAATGACAAAATTTCAGTGTAATGTTTTTTTTAAAAGAGTCGAAAGGTGCACCTCAGGCAAAATGCAAATTGTACCAAAAGGGTTTAAACACAAATGGCGGCTCTACAAAAGGTTTAATAACACATCTTAACTTAAGCTAATTTTGGCATATGTATATCTATTATACGGCTTACTCTCCAAAATTTACAAAATTTAGTGCCTTGGGTAAAACATTAGGCAAAGGAAGTAAAATAACAAAATCGGGCCAAATGCATAGTTTCGGAGTTATGGATCACAAAATTTCGGATAATTTTTAAACTAATGTACCGTGGAATACCATTGATATCACTTTTTTGTATAAAACAAGTCATAACTAACTCAAAAAATAATGTAGCATTTTTCGATAAGTCGCTTAGTTATCGAGTTATCGGATCTTTACGTTTCTCAAACAAAAATTTAAAATTTTTTTTTAAATACTTTTTGTTTTTGTTTGAAAAAACAAATATTCGAAAAATCTTGCGATGTTTTTAAAATAATTATTGTATTTGTTTGAGAGACGTAAACATCCGATAACTCGATAACCAAGCGACTTATCGAAAAATGCTACCTTATTTTTTGAGTTAGTTATGACTTATTTTATACAAAAAAGTGATATCAATGGTATTCCACGGTACATTAGTTTAAAAATTAAAAGTGATACCAAAATCGATAATTTTTCTAAATGTCAACATCCGATAACTCGATAACTAAGCAACTTTTCATAAAGTGCTACACTCTATTATGAGTTTATTTTGAATTGTTTTATACAAAAAACTGATATCAATGGGTTTACAAGGTACGTTAACGCCATAACCCTCTCACATATCTGAAATTTCAGGGTCCATAACTCCAAAACTATGCATTTGCCGCGATTTTGTTATTTTACTTTTTTTGCTTAGAATAACGTATTCTACCCCCTTTGTGTTGTTTAAAATAGACCAGTTCCCAAAAAAAATTAAAAATGGAATCCCGAAAAATCCGGGATATTCGGGATGGGAATTTCGAAAACCCCGAATCCCGGGATTTTTTAAAATCAGTCCCGTTTAGCATCCCTCGTAGCTACCCATTATCTTCTCCATACCCAGCGGGTAAACGATCGTTGCCCATTCCCTACGGCAATAATAATAAAATAATACGAAATACGAGTCCTTGTATTTATATACTTGTCGTTGTAAATTAACATTTTTACAATTAATTCAAATGGAAGTGCAAAATTGCAATAGACATCTAATTAGTATATTCCATGTTTATTTCATTTGATTCACTGTCATGTAAACTACAATTACTGAATTTTTTTTTTCGCTTTCGTCAATATCAAAGATGACATTGTTTTGCGATTTAATCAAATAAGTTATTCAACAGCTGTTTTGAAATTTAAGCACGTTACAAGGTTATTTGAACTTCGTGTATTGCAAGTTAGTTTGTATTCCACATTACACATCCGCATATTTGCTTATAAAATTTTAACAATACTGACGAACTGCGAAAAAATGCTATAAAATGTGCATAATCTCATTAGATTCCCAACACACCATGATGGTATCAAATGAAATTTAATAGTAATGTATCTTCCAAATGTTTTCAAATGCAGAAAAACACCATTAGGTAAATAGATGCAAATCCTAGTTAATGGGCAGCATTCATGAGCAGCGAATATAAATTTTCAAAAATTATATTAAAACCAATTATATTAAATCCCAATAAATTTAATTGTTAATGCAATGATGCTTTGTGAATTGTGAATCATATCGATAATTTGCTTTTGTATAATTCCACCACATTCTCGTAGTAAAATTTAATGTCCAAAGGGCAGGAAAAAATAAGTACATGTATGGATGGAGATACAAACGTGTGTTTTCAGAATCATCATGGTGGAAGATTCATGTTCCCAAAATTATATTGTTTTCATATAAATGAATCGACGCTTTTGAATGTTAATGAAGAACTCAAGGAAGGACATAATAGAAATTGTCCATCTCATATTCAAATGTACAATCTTTAATCACTAACCTACGAACCCCTTTTTCCGCTTTGTACTGTAAAGCAAATACCTTTTACAATCCCTCCGCCATACACGAATGTAAATAATATTTGTGCCAGTTTGAATGGCAATGGTCTACGTCATACTTTATTCATACTTTGAGTTTGAGCCTAATGCACAACATGTTTCCACCAAAGTATTGATTGCTTCTTTTAGAATATTCTGACATTAAGCCGGTTTTTTTATTCCCAGCTAAACTAATTTTTCGACGACTTTGTATGGAGAACTAAGCGATATTACGCGATTTTAAGCGGCACCCCATACAAATTCGTTGAAAAATTAGTTTAGCAGGGAATAAAAAAACAAGCTTAATGTCTCCAAAATCTAAATTTCCTGCACGTCTTCAGAAAGAGATGGACTGAAACTCTCTTCCATTTGACAACAATCGTTCTGTCATACTGCTTGCGATTTACACTATCTATTTTGAAGAATGCAAACTCAACAGTCTGCAGAGTAACAATTTGACATTTGACAATTCGGATTTGAAGTCCTTAGAAACAGTAAGACATTTCAAACCTTTCACCATTAAATTATTCGACTACGCTTCATTAGTTCCTGGAAAATCTACGGGAATTAAATAAAACAAACAAACGATCTGAAATATATTCGCTGGATTCTATAATTTTATCGAGGAAAATAACTTGATTAGAGATTTTACCGAAATATTGAAGATTAATGCTTCCCACTTTCCCCGAAAACTACAACTGATTATTGGTCGTGTAAATGAATTAGAGATATCCTTTAAACGACTGGTGATATAGATTTTTGTGAGGACCTATTTAGCATCGGAAACTAAACCAAAAATCACAAGATGGAATATACAATTTTTCTCGATCTCCTCGGTTGTCATTGAAGATATTTTTCTCTTGTTGTTTTGGTCAGAGAGGCAACGAGTCCTATGTATTTCAGTTCTTCTATGCGTTCTAGATACGGAGACTTGAACAAAATACCGAATTTGAATATACAGTTAGTTGTTCCCGATCTCCTTTGTTATCAGTGAAGACATTTACAAATGTTGTTGTGGTCAGCGAGGTAATGAGTCCTATTCCAGCTCTCCTATTCGTTCTACAACCTAAACAGGAACACTTTTCAATTATTTAATACAACAATTTTCAAACAGGTTTGCATTTAAATGGCAATGCTATATCCTAAATTATCTAAACTATTTTCAATTTATCGGTCACCCTAATCGACATAGTACGGGCTTAGTACTTGTTGACCTTTAAAAAGATATCAAAATATTAAACTTCACACCATTGAATGGATTGCAACAACGACAGGATAAATCATTGCCATTATTTGAATAATTTGTTCCTGTTTGTCGTATGTAAATTAAGTTTACACAAAATTTATTTAGTTTTTAAAAAAGATTTGTTGCGGCAACTTCCGTTGCGACAACTTGTTTCTTTATTCAGGTTCGAAATACAAAAGAGCCAAGATACTTAAAACTACCCTAACTTATATTGTCAGTTGATGTTATATGAGCTTGCGTGTGTTGTCTCAGCGGTAAAGCATTCGTAAAGTTGAGGTGCCTGAATGTTGTCGTCAGCGTCTGGGACTTTGGTGGGAATTGGCGAGTCAGCAAATTGACACAGTTATCGTTTGTGTTATTCGGTGTAGTTGTGGTTCAGGGGTTTCAACGTGTTTAGTGTTAACTCCTCCCCTCTTAAATACAATCGTCCCGATTGTCTAAAATGAATGGATGTTGAAAATGCTTGATGATTTAGGACCTCTTAATGTAGGAGCGGGGTCGGCCTCCGGGCACTCAATTTCATTTTCAGTGGAGATTATGTCCGTTTTGTGGGTGGCGGAATTTATCTGATGTTTTTTGTATAGTAACAAGACAGCTATTGATATTAATGTTATTATAGCAAATCCGGCTGTTCCCATTGTTATACTGTTTCTGTTTTCTAAGACTTCCATACGTTTGATGTTTTTCACATGTAGTTGTTTTAGTAGTTGCAGGGAAATTACCTCCTCTATCTTATCGTCGAATGTCTTCGGTTGTAAAAACGCAGGAAGGGGTTTGTTGCCGCTAATTTCTTTTGAATAATATTCATGCCCATCGATGTTAATAGTGTTGTTGAAATATTTTACCAAATACGTCCCATTTAATAACAATTTCTCCCCATTGACGTTGATTGCACCTTGATATTGGTTTAGTAGGATTAGGTCTGGACCAATTTCTTCAATTGTTGGCACGTGCTCATTGTTAATTTGGGTGCAGTTCCCTACTCTATTCTTAAATAGATTTGTTATACACGAATTTTCCCTTAGCTCTATTAACATTTCCTTATTACATATTGTCAAATCATAATGTTTCTTACATTGTTTTTTTATTGCGAACAGGTCATGGTTACATTGTAGTAAATGGTTATATTCCACTTTATCTATTACATTTCTATATTTTACAGGTTTTGCCAAATAGGTTTTACAAATATCGGTCTGAGTTATAGGTATGGTAAGAATATACAAAATCTCTTTATTATTTGATACGATTTTCACAGTTCCAAAAGATAATAGTTCATCAATATTATAAACAGGAATATTATAACCTTTAAGTATTTCATTAATGTTATCAATTTCAGTTTTTGAAAGAATAAAAGAGTTAACTATGTTGGCCTTAGCCCATTGTATTGCAAATTCAGTATTCTCTAATTCTTTATTAATTAACATTAGTTTTCTTTCCATCCTGTTCGCTATATCATCGTTCCACCCTTCTCTTCTCACTTTTACTATTTCATTTGTAATATTCGTAATTTCCGAGACTCTATTTGATATGAGTTCATTTATTATTAACTGCCTGTTGTTATTTTCCAAAATGTTATTAATTTTCTGATCCAAAATCTGGAAATCGTGACTATCCGGATTTCCTGCGATCCACTTCCACGCGCTTCCAATGAAATCTAACGACTTCCTTACTCTGTTTGGTGTAAGGCGGTAAAGGAGACCATTGATATCAACAAGTTGTTGTTTGATAAACGGACGGAGCGGATGATTATCTGTAATATTATCGTTTAGGATGGTCTCAATTTGATGTATGATTAGTCTGTACTTGTCAAGATTAATTGAATGAATAATTTTAAACGTTCCATTTTGCATCCTTGCGATTCCATTTTGAATCGTAATCAATCTGGCATTTGAGTAATCTAGGATATTGAAATCAGCTTGGGCACTTCCGAACAGAAATCTGAAAAATTTAGAATTAAATCAATTTCTTATGTGGCTTTTGTGAATAACCCTTCCACTTTCTGTTAAAACAGTAGTGTTGCGGTTCTCCTTAATCGTTTCTTCTTTAAACCGATCACTCAGTTTTGTGCCTAAACGTTTATTAGTCTTTACGTAAACAATTTGTCCTGCAATATATTCCTTTACGGGCCGTTTATTTTTATTGTGGAGTGCTAAATCTGAAGATTGTTTTTGCTTTAGTTTTTCAACGTTATTCCGTCTCGTGGTTTCAATGTCCTGTGGAGAGAAATCGACTGTTCGACCAAAGTATAAGTCAACTGGCCTCATATTAATGGTCGAGTGAATGGAGTGGTTATACTCGTTTACAGCCCTTTCCAACAACTCCTCGAAATTTCTCGAGGTTCCGTCAGATTTTAAGCAGCGCATTATTTCAGCAAGGGTGGAATGAAACCGTTCAATCTGCCCATTTGCCTCACTCCTGTAAGATGGTGTAGTAAAAACATTTATCTTCATCTCGTCTTTCAGCATGAAGAGAATTGTATTAGAATTTAACGATGGTTCATTGTCCATCACAACATTCTTCGGTACCCCGTAGGAAAACAGTAATTCTCTAAGAGGCCTTCTAACATCCTCCACAGATCTTCCACTTAACAATTTTACTTTAACATATTTAGAAAATTTATCTATAGAGGTCAAAATTAACTTCCTGTCCGTAGAAAAAATGTCCAAATGAACAGTATGGCCTGGATATGTTGGTATCGGTGTCTCTCCCAATAGAGGTACATTGGGATGTCTTTCGTACTTCCCCTTCTTACATACAGAACATAGTTTCGCGATTCTTTTTATCTTATTCGACATTCCTGGGAAATAAAATTTTTCCAATATTTGTATCCTATTTTCCTTTTCATTGCGGTGTGCTCTATTGTGTTCTTCGATGACTATGGTTTCCTGGTCATTTTCCGAAATAATATCTACCACGACCTTTTGAGTAAACCTGCACTTATAGTTCGAGAAATGAGACGGATACAAGTTTTGAATTTTCCCCATTACATGCTCTGGGGTTTTTATACCATTTGCCACCGAGGGGTTCAGATACCTTTTCAGAATGTCCTGAAGTTTTTGTTCATCATAATGAGGTTCGGTTATCAAGTGTCGGTGGAAACCAGGGAAAATTATCTTAAATTGATATGTTGACACGTCTCCAATACTTAAGAATAATTGATTTTTGAAGACGTTTATGGGTGACTCAACACTAGGTATAAGATTCTCAGATGAACTTTCAGCACTATGCTGTGTCGGTGTTAATGAGTTTGCCTCCTGCTCTATTCTAGATAAAGCGTCAGCTACAATGTTCTGTCTTCCTGGCTTATATCTCAGCTCGTAATTATATTCCTCTAGAATACACTTCCATCTTTTCATCTTGGAATTGCCGTTCTTATTACTTAGTGCGTAAGTAAGAGGCTGATGGTCTGTAAAAATGATAACCTTTTTGGAACCATACAAATAATTCCTTAATGTGGTGATGGCCCAAATTATGGCCAACATCTCCCTCTCGTTAGTTGCATAGTTCTCTTCTGTTTTATCTAAAGTTCTAGATATGAATGCAATCGGTCTCTTCTTCTGGCTTAAAACTGCTCCAAGTGCCACGTTGGAAGCATCAGTGGTTAGTTCGAAATCATCTGAAAAGTCCGGGTAAGATAATAGTACCTCTTGTGACACTAAGGCATTTTTAAGATTTTCAAAGGATTTCTTAGCGTTCTCGTCTAATACCACTGGTACTTGACTAGAAACATTTTTCGAAATTCGTCCTTCCTCCCCTCTAAGAAGAGCTGTTAGTGGTTTAGCAATATCAGCGTATCCTTTGACAAATCTTCGGTAGTAACCAGCTAGTCCCAGAAAAGATCGGAGTTGTTTAAGAGTTTTGGGAGCCGGAAATTGAAGTATTGTATCGACTTTCTTAGGGTTTGTCCTTATACCATCTTGTGATACTACAAGTCCCAAAAACTCGACTTCCGTTTTGAAGAATGTGCACTTTTCTAACTGTATTTTCATGTTAGCCAGTTCAAGGGTCTCAAAAACTTTTTTAATGTTTCCCAAATGCGACTTCTCATCTTTGCTAAAAATTATGATGTCGTCCACGTAGACGAAACACATTTTTCCAATTAATTCTCTTAAAATATCGTCGAGTGCACGTTGGAATATCGCTGGCGCATTTTTCAGGCCAAAAGGCAATCTCGTGAATTCGTACTTGCCATTATTGATAGAGAATGCAGTCTTCTCTCTATCTTCTTCTCGCAGAGAAATTTGATGGAAACCACTCTTAAGATCGATGACCGTAAAATACTTATTTCCCCCTAGGTTCGATAAAACTTCTGTTACTTCAGGGATCGGGTACTTATCCGGAATTGTTACCGCGTTGAGTTTCCTAAAATCGACCACCAATCTAAATTTCTTATTCCCAAAACTATCCTCCTTTTTGGGTACCACCCAGATAGGCGAATTGTAGGGGGATCTAGACGGTCTAATTATGCCATCCCTCAGAAGGCGACCAATTTCTTCCTCCACTACTGATTTTAGCGCCATCGGATAAGGGTAACTCTTCGCATATATTGGCGATTCGTTAGTGGTTCGGATTTCCCCAACTACAACAGTAGTGTATGTAAGTTTCTCGTCTGGGTCTGCGAAAAGATTTCTGTACTGGCCTGCTATATTATCAAGAGCATTCTTCTGACTTGCCGACAAGTAATCCGCTTTTAATTCGAGGTTATTTACATTTCTGGACGCTTTCTGTTTTATGTATATTTTTCTGCCACCTTTCACTACCAAGTAGTCATCAGAAGTATGAATTACGGCTGACAGTTCTTTCAAACTGTCGTTACCCAATATGGCATCAAATGACCTTAGGCCAGGCAAAAGAAAGAATTTAATAGGAATATTATCAAACATTTTCAAGAGTGTGTGATGAGTAACTTCCACATCTCCACCCACAGATTTTACGCTAAATTTTTCATCATTTCGTTTTGGATTTGCCACCAGGTTTGGTTTAATATAATTTTTACTGCTGCCTGTATCTAGTAAGAATTCTAATATTTTCCCGTCCTTCGTTTTGGCCTGAATGTATGGCAACGAAGAACAGGTTAGTCTAAAAAATTAATATCTATAAAATTTGAGGGAATGTCATCAGGACCTCTTTCCTGATATTCATCTTGCACAACATCTTCTGGTGTCGCCATAAAATATTCTTCACCATTCTCAGTCATGAGTTCGGCTGAAGTGATAGCCTCATTATATTCAGCTACTGAGTCACTTGCTTGATCCCCTGGTGTGCTAGATACATTGACGTGGAAATTTCTTTGCATTTTATTCACAGGAGCCTGCACAGAGAAATGAGCTGGCCTCTTAATATTTTGGTTTTGTTGGGGCCCAAACTGTAAAGATCTATCAACGTCCATAGGCTCCGGACGAATTTGGTCGCGTGAAAAATTGGAAGGATTCCCCCCGAATTGGTTACGCTGCGGATATTGTTGTCCGCCTGATGGACGATTATTTGGATAAGATCCTCCGAATTGTGGTCGTTGATTAGAATAGGGTCCTCCGGCTTGAGAGCGCTGAGGTTGCGTGTTATAGTTTGCGTTCTGATAATTATGTTGAGGCGGTGCGGAATATTTGTTAACATAAGATGGAATATTTGCCAACTCCGGGTAAAATTTTGGTTTG